>JAABKJ010075445.1:108327061-108751859 GCA_011634705.1 Andricus grossulariae | reverse complement strand
TTTGAATTGCAAATCCATATTTTTGGGTTGGAAATTCAACTTTTTTGTAAAAATTCCTCTTTTTTGTTTAAAAATTAGTCTGTTTTGGTTAAGGATTCAAATCATTTTTTGAAAATTCGTATTTTTTGGTTTAATTCAACTGTTTTAGATTGAAAATTAAAATATTTTCTAATCGAAATATCACCTATTGCACTTTTTGTTAAAAATGCTTTTTAATTATTGAAGCTTCACCACTTTGGTTGAAAATTAAAGCATTTTGTTGATAATTCATCTATTTTGATGAAGATTTGTCTTTTTTGGTAGAAAATTTATCTTCATTGGTTGAGAATTCATTTTCTGATTGAGAATTAATTTTTTTAACTAAAAATTTAACTATTCTATTTTCTGTCAAAAATTCATCTTTTTTGATAGACATTTAATCTTCTTGGATAAAATTTTATCTGTTTAGTCAAAAATTTAACTAGTTGCTTGAAAATTTGTATTTTTTTGCATAAAATTCATCTTTTGGTTCGAAAATTCAATTATTTGGTTAAAAATAGGTTTTCTTTTGTTATGATTCATCATTTTAGTAGAAAAATTATTTCTTTACTTAAAAATTGAACTATTTTGTTGAAAATTCTTTTTTGGCTTTGAAAATTCAATTATTTTAGTAGCAAATGCATATTTTTGGTTGGTAAATTCAACTTTTTTGTCAAAAATGCCTCTTTTTGGTTTGAGACTTAGTCTGTTTTGGTTAAGGATGCAAATAATTTGTTGAAAATTCTTATTTTTTGGTTTAATTCAACTGTTTTTGATTGAAAATTCAAATATTTTTTGATGGAATTACGAACTATTACACTTTTTTTTGATAATTCATTTTTTAATAAAAAATTCATCAGTTCATTTATTCAATGATTTTAGTACTATTACATTTTTTGTTTAGAGTACATCTTTGTAGGTTGAAAATTCAACCATTTGATTGAAAATTCAACTATATGTTTGAAAATTCATCTTTGTAAGTAGAAAATTCAAAGTATATGACTAAAATTCAATTATTTTGTTGAAAATTTAATTAGTTTGTTGAAAATTTACCTATTTTGATGGAAATTCAAGTATTTTGTTTAGAATTTGATTATTTGGTTGAAAATTCATCCTGGTAGGAACAAATCTAAGTAATTGGTTAAAAATTTAATTATTTTGTTGAAAATTGACCTATTTTGATGAAAATTCAAGTATTTTGCTTAGAATTTGATTATTTGGTTGAAAATTCATCCTGGTAGGAACAAATCCAAGTAATTGGTTAAAAATCTAATTATTTTGTTGAAAATTCAAGATATCAGAAATTCACAAAGATTTCACAGATTTAAAAGATTAACAAAAATCTAACAAAGATTTTAAAAGATTTAAATAAATCTAACAAAGATTTTGAAGGTTTGAAAGGTCTCAAAAGATTTCAAAGAGATTTCAACGATTTCACGAAATTCTGGAAGATTTTACAAAGATTTCGTAAAGATTTCAAAAGATTTTAATGATATGACAAAGATTTCAAAATATTTCAAATTTTTCGCAAATATTTCAAAGATGTCAGTAATTTATAAAGATTTCAAAGGTATCACAAATTCACAAAGATTTCACAGATTTGAAAAATTGAAAAAAATCTAACAAATACTTCAAAAGATTTAAATAAATTTAACAAAGATTTCATAGATTTCACAAAGATTTCTGAAGATTAAGAATATCTAACAAAGATTTCATAAAGATTTTAAAGATTTCAAAGATCTCAAAAGATTCCACAAAAATTTCGCAAAGGTCTTCAAAGATTTCACAAAGATTTCAACGATTTTACTAAAATTTCAAAAGATTTAAATAAATATAACAAAGATTTCAGAAAAATCTGAAATATTTCACAAAAATATAACCAACCATTCAACTTTTCTATTTTTAGTTGAAAATTTATCTTTTTTAGTTGAAAATTCATGTGTTTTATTTAAAATTCGTCCTTTTTGGTTGAAAATTAATCTTTTTGGCTGAAAAATCATTTTTCTGCTTGAAAAGTCGTCATTTTTGACTGGATTCAACTGTGTTTGATTTAAAATTAAAACTTGTTTTTGGATGAATTCAAGTGTTTTTGATTTAAAAATAACACCTTTTTTTAGTTGTAATATCAACTAGTACATTTTATGCTGAGAAAAAAAAAACCTTTTTTGGATGAAAATTCAAGTATTTAGTTGAAAGCTAAATTCTTTTGTTAAAAATTATTTTTTTTGTTGAAGGTTCATTATTTTAATTACCAATTCATTCCTTTGGTTGACATATGAGCTTTTTGATTCAAAACTTCTTTTCCTATGGATGAAAAAAATTTTTTTTGCCGAAAATTTAACTATCATGCTGAAAATTTGTTTATTTTTTTCTTGTAAATTATAATTGATTCAAACTAAAAATTTAACTATTTTTCTAGTTGAATATTCCATAATTTTATTTAAAACTTTACATCTTTGGTTGAAAATTCATGTTTTGACTAAAAATTTAATTATTCAATTTTTGGTTGAACAATGATCTTTTTTAGTTGAAAATTCTAGTTTTTTGGTAGAAATTTATCTTCCTGGTTGAAAATGTATCTCTTTGTTCAACAATGCAAATATCCTAGTTGAAGATTCATCACTTCAGTTGAAAATTCATCGTTTCGATTTAAAATTCAACTATTTTAGTCAAAGATTTACAATTTTAGTTGAAAATTCATCACTTTGTTCAAAATTTAATTTTTTAAACTTAAAATTTAATTATTCAAGTTTTGGTTACCAATTGATCTTTTTTAGTAAAAATCAATTTGTTATTGAAAATTCAACTAGTTCTTTTGAAGATTCATTGTTTTAGTTGAAAACTCATCTTTTTGGTTTTGATAAATAAATCTGTAAGGGTTTCTTGATTTAATTTTTCACTAATTATCTGAAACAATTTTGATTTATTGCTATCAGACTCTAAATTTGAATTAGTAAAATTATACTGATTCAATTAGTAATTATTGCTAAATTCTCCAAATTCACAATTATATATTTCTTGAATGTAGTACGAAATTAAAAACTGTGCAGTAGAAAATTAATTTTTTTTCCTGAGCAAAATTCAACAATTTTGATGGAAAACTCATCTTTCCGTATTTAAAATTCAACTCTTTTCATAGAGAATTGAACTCTTTGGTTTAAAAATAACTTTTTTGTTAAAAATTGATACTTTCGTGTTGAAGATAAATTTTTTTGTAGAAACTTAATCTTTTTGACTCAAAAATTCAAAAATTTTGTTCAAATTTTTTCTTTCTTGCTCGAAAAACTTTTCGTGGTGGAAGATTGAACTATTTTGTTAAAAACTAATTTTTTTGGTCTGCAAATTTGTCTTTTTTTGGTAGAAAAGTATTCTTTTTTAGTTGAAAGTTCAACTGTTTGGTTTAAAATTAATCTTTTTTGGTTGAGGATTCAAAATCTTTTAGAATTAGTCTTTTTTGGTTTTATTCAACTGTTTTTGATGTAAAATACAAAAAACCTTTTTTGTTGAAACTTAAAATATTAATTTTATTTCGCTTTTGTCTTTGTTAAAAATAAATTTTTCAACTAAAAGTGTACTGGTTACTATTGTAATTATAATTCCCAACCACAACAACAACAAAAATTTAACAAAATAGTTCGATCAAAAACAGTTCAATTAACCAAAAAAAAAAAAAAACAAGTTTTCAATTTAGAGAGATTTTTCAGTCAAGAGAAAAAAAGTTCAACCAAACTGTTGAGTTTTCAAGAAACATAATGAACTTGCTAACAAGAATATTAATTTTCTACCAAAAAGGACAAATTGTCAACAAAATACTTGAATTTTCAACCAAAAAGATGAATTTTCCAACAAGAAGATTAATTTTTTACTAAAAAATACGATTTTTCAACAAATTACATGAATTTTCAATTAGAAAATTTTTCAATCAAATACTTGACATAAATTTTAAACCAAACAGAGGAATTTTTAACCAAAAAAGGCACATTTTCAACAAAATAGTTGAATCTTGAGCTAAAAAAGATAATTTTTCGAACAAAAACGAAATAGTTAAATTTTCAGTTTAAAAAATTAATTTTCAACAAAAAAAGAAACAAATTTTAAACCAATGTGATGCAGTTTTAAATAAAATAATGAATCTTCAACTGGAATAGTTGAATTTTAAAACAAAAACGTGAATATTTAACAAAAGAATTTAAGTTTCAAACAAATAATTTTATTTCCAATCAAATATATTAATTTTCTACCAAAAAACAAATTAATTTCTAACCGAAAAGATGAATTTTGCTCTAAAATGATGAATCTTTAACTGGAAACCTTTAATTTTAAACCAAAAAAGATGAATTTTCAACCAAGAAGAATAATTTCTACAAAAAAAAAAAAGAAAAAAATACATGAACTTTCAACTAAACAAGATAAATTGTGAATCAAAAATTAAATAGTTAAATTATCAGTTCAAAAAATTAATGTTCAACCAAACAGATGAATTTTCAACTAAAATTATTTATCTTCAACAGGAATAGTGGAATTTTAAACCAAAAAGATGAATTTTCAACTGAAATGAGGAATCTTTAACTAGAATAATTGAATTTTTTACTGAAAAGATGAATCTTCAAACAAATAGATTAATTTTCGAACAAAAAAGATAAATTGTCATAAAAATATATGAATTTTCAAATAAAAAAGATAAATTTTCCAACAAGAAGATTAATTTTTTACTCAAAAATACTATTTTTCAACCAATTACATGAATTTTCAATTAGAAAAATTTTAAATCAAATACTTTGAATTTTAAACCAAACAGATGAATTTTCAACTAAAATTATTTATCTTCAACAGGAGTAGTGGAATTTTAAACCAAAAAGATGAATTTTCAACTGAAATGAGGAATATTTAAAAAGAATAATTGAATTTTTTACTGAAAAGATGAATCTTCAAACGAATAGATTAATTTTCGAACAAAAAAGATAAATTGTCATCAAAATATATGAATTTTCAAATAAAAAAGATAAATTTTCCAACAAGAAGATTAATTTTGTACTAAAAAATACTATTTTTCAACCAATTACATGAATTTTCAATTAGAAAAATTTTTAATCAAATACTTTGAATTTTAAACCAAACAGATGAATTTTTAACCAAAAAAGGCACATTTTCAACAAAATAGTTGAATCTTGAGCTAAAAAAAAAATTTTTTTCAAACAAAAATGGAATAGTTAAATTTTCAGTTGAAAAGATCATTTTTAATAAAAAAAATAAACAAATTTTCAACCAAAGTGATGAAGTTTTAAATAAAATAATGAATCTTCAACTGGAATAGTGGGATTTTAAAACAAAAACGTGACTATTTAACCAAATAATTTAAGTTTCAAACAAGTAGTTTTATTTTCGACTAAATATATTAATTTTCTACCAAAAAAGATGATTTTTCAACAAAATACATGAATTATCAAACGAAATAGTTGAATTTCCAACTAAAAAATACAAATTTTCAACCAAATGAAATAATTAAATTTTCTGTTAAAACAAATTAATTTCTAACAAAAAAGATGAATTTTGCACTAAAATGATGAATCTTTAACTGGAATACTTGAATTTTAAACCAAAAAAGATTAATTTCCAACCAAGAAGAATCAAATCAAAAGTTGAATAGTTAAATGATCAGTTAAGAAAATTAATGTTCAATCAAAGAGATGAATTTACAACTGAAATGAGGAATCTTTAACTAGAATAATTGAATTTTTGACTAAAAAGATCAATTTTCAAACGAATAGATTGATTTTCTAACAAAAAAAAAAAAAAAAAAAATTGTCATCAAAATACATGAATTTTCAAATAAAAAGATAAATTTCTAACAGAAAAAAAAAAAAATTTCATTTGGTTATTCTATATATATATATATATATATAATTTTCAAGCTTTCCATTTAAACAATTATTTTTGAAAAAAAAAACCGTTTAATTTAACAAAAAAAAAATATTTTTGAACTAAATAGTATAATAAAAAAAATAATAAAATAAAATAAATTAAAATTAATAAATAAAATACTATTTTTTTGTAATTTCTTGTGAAAATTTTTTCCACCAGGACCTATATTAATTTTTTTAAAATAATTATTATTACAATTTGACCTCGTTCCATTGTCGTGATTGTTGTTGCCTTCGCAGAGAATTACGATTTGTAGAAATTAGAGTTGCAGTTTTTTTTTTTTTTTATTATTCTCATTCATGGAAGTGTAATAAAATCGTAAATTATTTTTCTAGAGATTTTGCAATAAATTTTTTAGCGCAATGTCGAAGAAATTTTTTTTTTAATAATAATTGGGATTTCCAGTACTTGAAAAATTGAAAAAAAATTGAAATTCGTCATCACAGAGCTCATGGTTCTTCGTTACAAGACCAGCTAATCAGATCAAGGTAATTTGCCTATTTACTACCGGATAAAAAAAAAAAAGAAAAAAATTGCATGTCGATAGCGGCAAGACATTACGTAAGGATACGTAAGATACGTAAGAATCGCGGGCGTAAAAGGAGCAAGGACAATAAGAGAAGGGACATAAAGAATAAATTGCTTCATCATTTTTGTACCTGAAAAGCTGAATTTTTAGCAAAACTTGTAATATTTGATAGTTCAAAAAATAATAATAATAATAATTTTAAATAAAAAACAATTTTATTCCACCAAAAAAAGATTAATTTAAAATAAAAATTTGAATAGTCAACCAAATAGACGAATTTTCAATCAAGAAAGATGAATTTGAAACCAAAAATGAAATTTTAAAAATTTCATTTTGAACAATTAATTTTGAACAAAAAAAACCGTCAAGTTTACAACAACAAAAAAATTATCTAAATTGTTGAATTTTCAACTGGAAAAGATCAATTTTTGATTAATAATATCAATTTTCAACAAAAATGGAATACATATATTTCTAATTGCAAAAATTTATTATCAATAAAAAAAAAGAATTTTCAATTAAAATGATGATTCTTCGAAAAAAATAAATAAAAACGGATTTTCAATAGAAAAGTTGAATTTTCAATCAAGAAACATTAATTTTTGACAAGAAATGAAAATTTGAAAATTTCGTTTGAACAATTAATTTTGAAAAAAAAACCGTTAAGTATAAAAAAAATTCATCTATATAGTTGAATTTTCAACTGGAAAAGATCAATTTTTGATTAAAAATATCAATTTTTTAAATTAAAAATGGAATACATATATCATTACTTGCAAAAATTAATTATCAATAAAAAAAAAGAATTTTCAATTAAAATGATGATTCTTAAAAAACAAAACAAAAAAAACAGATTTTCAACAGAAAAGTTGAATTTGCAATCAAGAAAAATTAATTTTTGACAAAATGTGAAAATTCAAAAATTTCGTTTTGATTTTGAAGAAAAAAAAACCGTTAAGTATAAAAAAAAATTCATCTACATAGTTGAATTTTCAACTGGAAAATATCAATTTTTTTAATTAAAAATATCAATTTTTAACTAAAAATAGAATACATATATTTTTCCTTGCAAAAATTAATTATCAATAAAAAAAATTTCAATTAAAATGATGATTCTTCAAAAAATAAAAAAATGAAAAACGGATTTCTAACAGATAGTTGAATTTTCAATCAAGAAAAATTAATTTTTGACAAAAAATGTAATTTTAACAATTTCATTTTGAACAAAAAAAACCGTTAAGTTTTTAAAAAAATCGTTTAAATAGTTGAATTGTCAACTGGAAAAGATCAATTTTTGATTAAAAATATCAATTTTTTACTAAAAATGGAATACATATATTTTTACTTGCAAAAATTATTTATCAATAAAAAAAAAGTATTTTCAATTAAAATGATGATTCTTAAGAAAAGAAAAAACTTATTTTCAACAGAAAAGTTGAATTTTCAATCAAGAAAAATTAATTTTTGACAAAAAATGAAATTTTAAAAATTACGTTTTAAACAATTAATTTTGAACAAAAAAACCATTGAGTTTAAAAAATGCATCTAAATAGTTGAATTTTCAACTGGAAAAGATCAATTTTTGATTGAAAATATCAATTTTTTCAAATAAAAATGGAATACATATATCTTTACTTGCAAAAATTAATTATCAATAAAAAAAAAGTATTTTCAATTAAAATGATGATTCTTAAGAAAAGAAAAAACTTATTTTCAACAGAAAAGATAGAAGGAGGCAAAGAATAATAAGAGTAAACCAGGATATGAAGATGGCAGGATAAAAAAAAAATGTTATGAATTAGCTGGGAAGAGTGGACAGGAATGTTAGAAAAAGAGAAAAATGTAGTGCACAATATGGATTAAGTTAAGGATAGATGAGATTTCGAACAAAATGCGGATACCGGAATCAAATGATCATATTTCATTGCATAAATACCTGGAAACTTATTGACAAGAAAAAAAAATCCTGTACAACTTTGCATTATCAAATTATGAAAAATTAGTCCTTTGATACCGAAAATCATCAAAAAATAATTTTAAAAGTAAACAAAAATTTTCAGCCAAAAACTTTTACTTTTGACAGAAACGTTTTTGGCGTAAATGATTATTATGCAGTGAGACACAAGTTTTCAAATATTTCGAAACTAATTTGCAATTGTTTAAACTATTTTTATTTGTTTGAACTGACTTCTTCCTCATGTAAATTGTTAAATGTTATTATTTTTCAGGATACATGATAGAGTTGATGAATGTTAGGAGTCATATTTTTTGTTCAACATATATTTCAATTTTTTGAACAATTTGCATTTGCATAACTTTTTTTCACCAAATCGTAACAAGTGATTATTTCCTAGGAGCAATGACATAGTGAATGAAAATTGAGGACGATATTTTTTGTTTAAGACATTTTGCATATATGGTGTAATATTAATGCCTTTTTGGCAAAGAGAATAAAGATAACGTCGGCACCGTAATCTCCGTTTGACTCTGTTGATTGACCTTTGTTGGGTCGAAAGCAACAAAGTCGAGATAATTAAACAAAATATCAAACGTGAATTCAACACTATAATTCTAAATATCAAATTCTATGCTCGACAAACAAACGACATTATCGAGATCACGATGTACCGGAATTAGAACTCAATTTTCATTCAAACTAGCTCAGATCTCAAATTGCAAAATTGTGTAGAGGGCGTGGTTTTGTATTGTCAGGAGTTTCTTCCTAGTGAATGATAACACAGCAAATCATACCGCAATTGCTTAAGTTTCCAATTATTTAAATAGATCCTTACGATTGGTGCAGCATTGATCGACTTGAACGCTAAAATGGACATTTCCTTATTATTACAATTTTAGACTGACATCTTAAAAATACTGTGAGATTTTTACAGCAAAGTGAAATACAATTTTAGGAAAAAAGCTTGAAATAGGGGTTTTTTAAATAAAATGTTAATCGATTCAAAAACTGAATGCTTCACTGTTTTCATACTCCATGATTACGCGGAATTCAAAGATAGAGCCTATGTTAATTCATTATCGTAAATTTTTCGTATGGAGGGAACGTTGAAAATCACTGATAATTTTTCGGTGGTAATTGGGGGAGGGTGTAACGACTATTCACCAATATTGGGTTGTTGGGCAAACAACTGAATTTTTAGTGAATGAGAACATATCTCAGGTTGAGAGATACATTTCACTAGAAGGGGTGAGATAATAATTTTCTGGGGCACCAGCGGGGGAACAACTATTCCCAAAAGTTAGATTATGGGAAAAATGTCCGAAAAATCTACAAAAATCCAATCACAGTAAAAAAAATATACAAAAAATCGATCACAATAGAAAAATATACAAAATCAGATTATACTTGGTTGAACATAAAAGATTCAATCTTAGAAAACCTCGTGACCAGGTGGCAAGCCTAACTTCAGAAACATTGATGTGAGCTTCCTGGGTAACAAAATAAATTTTAGGGCTTTCTAGCACAACTTAAATCAAACAACACTTTTTTTTATTTTTTTTTTCATTTATTTATTTTATTTTATTTATTTTTGTGGGCTTTTTACGTGTGAGACGTGTGCTGGATTGCTCCGTGTTTGCCGGTGTTTTTTGAACGTATAATGTGATCGTAGACTACTTATCGGTGTTTTTTTTATGCTTGTGTTTTTTTTATGCTTGTGCTTGTTCGCTACGCATTGAATATACCGCTTTTGCTTGAATGGAGTTTTTGTCTTTGCTTTTATTAAAAAACTGTACTCGCGTGTCATCCTAACCTAAATCCTTTTTAGGGTTTTTTGTCCCAGACTGATGACTATGAATTGGATGGGCTGGGTTTAATTGCTGTAATACTGTGCCTTGAACTGCTGAGAACGGTGCTTATGATTGCGCATCAGCCTGAATTGTGAATTGGACTTAAGACTCATTGTGTGTTTTGTTTACAAACACACCTAACCTAATTTCGACTCTGAAGCCCTTGTTTTAGTGAATGTGAATTGCTGGCCTGAGATATTTCAAAAATCAAAATGAATTTATTTGTGAAGATTTACAATTAAAAATTCTTGAGCTTTTAAGATTCGGAAGGTTTTTTTTTCTGGAATGGGTGAATTTTGAAGATTTACAGCGAAGAATTCTTCATTTTTGAAGATTTGCAAATTGGTGAATCTTCAATATATAATGTTTTTTAATAGAAAATAATTTAATTTGAAATGCTGTTTTTGGAATAGTTCAATTTTTAAGATTTAATATTGAAATTTATTCAATTTTAAAGAGTGAAAAATTCTTCATTTTTACCATTTTTAATTTAAAATTCTACAATTTTTAAGATTTGTAATTCAAAATTGATTATTGTGGACTCTTTGCAGTTTGAAAAAAATGTAATTTTGAATGTTTTTTGCTTAGAAATTAATATAATTGTGAAGATTCAGAATTAGAAATTCTTGAGTTTTTAAGATTCCGAAGGTTTTTTTCTGGAATAGGTGAATTTTGAAGATTTGCAGTTGAAAATTCTTCATTTTTGAAGATTTCCAAATTGAAGACTTTTCAATAAATAATGTTCTTAATAGAAAATAATGTAATTTGAAATGCTTTTCTTGGAATAGTTCAATTTTGAAGACTTAAAAATGAAAGTTTTTCAATTTCGAAGAGTGGAAAATTTCTCGATTTTTACCATTTTCAATTCAAAATTCTACAATTTTGAAGATTTGTAATTCAAAATTGATTAATTTGGAATATTTAAAGTCTGAAGAAAAATTTAATTTTGAATTTTTTTCGCTTAGAAATCGATTTAATTGTGAAAATTTACAATTAGAAATTCTTGAGTTTTTAAGATTCAGAAGGTTTTTTTTCTAGAATAGGTGAATTTTGAAGATTTGCAGTGGAAAATTCTTCATTTTTGAAGATTTGCAAATTAGAGACTCTTCAATATTTAATGTTTTTCATAGAAAATTATGTAATTTGGAATGATTTTTTTTTGGAACAGTTCAATCTTGAAGATTTAAAATTGAAATTATATGAATTTGGAAGATTCATAATTCTAAATTCTTCAATTTTTACTATTTTCAATTTGAAATTCTACCATTTTTAGGATTTATAATTGAAATTGGATTAATTTGGCATCTTTATAGTCTGAAAAAAATTTAATTTTGAATGTTTTTTGCTCAGAAATTAATTTAATTGCGGAGATTTACAATTAGAAATTTTTAAGTTTTTAAGATTCGGAAGGTTTTTTTTCTGGAATAGGTGAATTTTGAAGATTTACAGCGGAGAATTCTTCATTTATGAAGATTTGTAAATTGAAGACTCTTCAATATTTAATGTTTTTAATATAAAATAATGTAATTTGAAATGTTTCTTTTGGAATAGTTTAATTTTGAAGTTTTAAAATTGAAATTTATTCAATTTTGAAGAGTGAAGAATTTCTCAATTTTTACAATTTTCAATTTGAAATTCTACAATTTTTAAGATTTGTAATTCACAATTAAATGATTTGGAATCTTTATAGTCTGAAAAGAATATAATTTTGAATGTTTTTTGCTCAGAAATTAATTTAATTGTGAAGATTTACAATTAAAAATTCTTGAGTTTTTAAGATTTAGAAGGTTTTTTTCTAGAATAGGTGAATTTGGAAGATTTGCAGTGGAAAGTTGTTCATTTTTGAAGATTTGCGAATTGAAGAATCTTCAATATTCAATGTTTGTAATAAAAAATAATGTAATTTGGAATGCCTTTTTTGGAATAGTTCAATCTTGAAGATTTAAAATTGAAACTTATTCAGCATTTGAAGAGTGGAAAATTCCTCAATTTGTACCATTTTAAATTTAAAATGCTACAATTTTGAAGATTTGTAATTTGAAATTTATTAATTTGAAATCTTTATAGACTTAAAAAACGTAGTGTCGAATGTCTTTTGATTAGAAATTAATTTAATTGTGAAGATTTACAATTAGAAATTCTTAAGTTTTTAAGATTCGGAAGGTTTTTTTCTGGAATAGGTGAATTTTGAAGATTTGCAGTTGAAAATTCTTCATTTTTGAAGATTTGCATATTGAGGACTCTTGAATATTTAATGCTTTTCATAGAAAATTATATAATTTGGAATGCTCCTTTTGGAATAATTTAATTTTGAAGATTTGAAATTTATTCAATTTTGAAGAATGAAAAATTCCTGAATTTTTACTGTTTTCAATTTAAAATTCGACAATTTTTAAGATTTGTAATTCACAATTGATTAAATTGGAATCTTTATAGTCTAAAAATAATATATTTTAAAATGTTTTTTGCTTAGAAAATAATTTATTTGTGAAGATTTACAATTAGAGATTTAGAGTCCTTTAACAGTTTGGAATTATGTTAGTGTTTTTTCGTCGAAAAAATTAAACTATTAAAAATTAAAAATGGAAAAAATAGGAAATTGAAGATTGTAAAATGAATCTTTAGCTGTTGAAAATCATAGTTTAAAATTCGACCTTCAACAATTAAACTGTTAAAAAATTATGAAAATTGGAAATTCCATTTTGTACCGTTGAAATCTCAGAAAAAAGCGAACTTTGTAATTAAAACAAGCGTTAAAAATGTAATATTTCCATGAGAATTTGATAATTAGACATTCCAATCCATGAACATTGCAATGGTCGATTGCTTCGAAAATAATATAATAATAAAAGAATTGTTTCTTAAGTTATGATAGTATTTTTCGCCTAACATTAGTATTTTTTAAAACAAAAATGCTACGGTTTAATTGTCTATTTATTGCACAAAAAATGTATAATAATTCTGAAGTTGAATTATCAATTTTCATCAAGTATCAAAAAGGTTATCCTTGCATATATTTTCTATAACAAAAACTTTGATTTTAATATTGATTTTATATTTTGATTTAAAAATTGGGCGAGAAAACCATGAGACCATTAATAATGATTTCTACTAACTTTTTTTGTCCATCATAGTCTATTGCTCTATTTGTATACTTAAACATGAGTAGTTTACTCGAAACAATGTTGCATAGAAACTTCTGTAGGTCCTAAAAAATATAAATTATTAATAATCTGACGGCACACGACTGCGCTTCAGAACATTCCTTATTAAATTGTTCGTCGAAATGGTTAAGATGGGTGTCATCAAGAAACTTGGAATTTGATTTTTTTTTAACTCTACCATCTTCAAAATCGTCTCATTTACGTTTGTGGCCAAAATTAGAGTCCTGTTCACAATTACGCTGTTAAAAATAGTACTTTGAATTAACTATTATATGTAGCTTCATAAAAAACTACAATATCTTTAGGTAAAAAGGATTTTCTTTTAAAATATTTAAAAATGTTACCATCTGTTTTTCTCGATACTCATTTAAGTGCGTCTCATATCTGGATTTCAATCCGATTGTCTGTCATTGAAAAAGATCGTCAATATCGTCTTTTGACATAGTTAATAAATTAAACTCGTCATTTTCATTAACTGAAAGATACGATATTGATCAATTTTAATTCTAATCTTCATTACCCTTGTCAAAGACACGCTGATCGTATTTATAAAAGCAAGAGAAAATTGATAATAAAACTAGAGTTCTAAAATTCTCGGAATGTCCTCTCTAATTAGTGATATGAAGTAACTAGCTTCTTAAAACTAGTTACTGTATGGTAACGATAGTGGTAACAAAGTTATTTTGTGAATAAGTAAGGAATTGATAACTAGTTAAACTTTATTCATTATCAATATCTATAAAAATCGTTACTTTCGGAAGATTCTTTAGGACGAGAGGAATCATATGGAACTCGAGAAGGGATAGATTTAATGACGAAATTGTCCAAAATTAGTGCTGTTAAGGACAAATTTAAAAAGGAAAAAATAAACTAATTAATTAAATAAAATTCGAATAAATTCAGTGGATTCGACGAAATTCATAAAAATTCAATGCAAATTTATTAAAAAAATTCCAAAAACTCAAAATATTCCATTGAGTTGTATAGAATTGGAGCGAATGTAGAAGAATTCGATGAAATTCATAAAAATGCAATGCAAATTTATAAAAATTCCAAAAACTCAAAATATTCCATTGACTTCAGTAAAATTAGAGTGAATTTAGAAGAAATCAAGGGAATTCAAGAGAATTTGATAAAACACCTAAGAATTCAAGGTGGGTTTAAAATACTCCATGGTGAATGAAAAAAATGGTGATTCATTACGTTCATTAAATTTGAAATGAATTGAGAAAAATTCAAGAAAATTCAAGAGAATTTAATGGAATGCCTAAGAATTCAAGACAAGTTTAAAAGACTTCAGGGTGAATTCAGAAAAACTATAGCATAAATTAAACAAATTCAAGAGAATTTCAAAAATGCAAAAGGATTAAAAATAATTAACGATAAATTAATAGGAATTCATTGTAAATTTCAAATCAATTTAAATTATTTGAAAAAAAGTTTAGAAATACGAAAATATTCCATTGATTTTAGAAAAATTTGAATGAATTCAAAATAACTCGATAAAATGCATACGATATGAACATAAATTAAAAATAATTCAGGTAATGAAGACAACATTTTAAAATCCAAAAAATTCTATTGAATTCAGATAAATGAGAGTGAATAGAATAAGTGAATAGGAATTGATATTGACAAATGTGTTTTTAGCTTTTCGAATCAACTCCTTTTCTTTAGATTATTTAAACAAGTTTCAAATCCATTTCTACAGGACGAAGATTAGTGTTTTTTTTAAGTTAGGTAAATACAAATTCAACGATTCCATTTTTGATTGAAAATTGGTCTTTTTTAGTTAAAAAATCAATCTTCGTTAGGTAGGAAATTATTATTCTTATTCGAAAATTCATATTTTTGGATGAAAATTAATGTTGTTTTTGTTAAAAATTCAACTCTTTTGATGAAAATTAGTTGTTTTTTTTTCTGCTGAAGATTAATCAATTGAAAATTAACCTATTCCATTTTTAACTGAAAATTGATCTTTTTTTGTTGACAAATCAACCATTTGGTTGAAAATCAATCTTTTTAGCAAAACATTCATCTTTTTGGTTGAAAAATCATTTCTCTGGTTGCAAATCAAACCATTTTTTTGAAAATTCATCTTTTTCAGTTGGAAATTTATCTAATTAGTTAAATGTTGAACTACTTCGTTAAAAATTAATTTTTTGGTGGCGGATTCATAATTTTAGTTGAAAATTTGTCTCTTTCTTTAATTCATTAGGTTGAAAATGTAAAAAAATTTCTGAAAGATCTCATTCTTTTTTTTAATTGATTTTTTTATTCCAAATGTAACTGTTTCAGTGAAAGATTCATCATATCAATTCAACAATTTGGTAGAAATTTTTGTTATTTATTAATTCAAGAATCGTAATTGGTCAAAATTCCAGTCTCTTTTTTGATATTTGCCTTTTTGATTTGAAATTCCATCTCTCGTAGTAGAAATTTAATCTTTTTTGGTTAAAAATGCAACTGTTGGGCTCTCTCTAAATTTGAGTCAGTTAAAAATTTTACTCATATCAATTAATGACTGAATTATAGCTATAAATCATCTATTATTCAATGATTATTCTTTTTTCTTCAAAAAATCAACTATTTTATTAAAAATTCGTCTTTTTTGGTTGAATTAAATTATTTTTGATTTAGAAAAAAAATCCTTTTTTGTTTACATATGAAACATTACATTTTTCATATGGACTGGCGCCAAAGTCCATTAGTGATGTTAAAAATAGCCCGGTGACTCATACTGAATTGAACTTAAACTGTGAAAGCACAAGACGATATAAACTGTAGATAACGGAGATACAAGATGGATAAAACCCTATAGGATACTTATAATTAGGTTTTTTTATTTAAAGTTACTCAATCTTTTTCATTAATATTCATATTTAATGCTAATTAACTTAATGTATTTTATTTTTCTTGTAAGCCATTTGAACTTTCCCGCTCGAGATGTTACTAGTCTAGGACCTTACCTAGGGGTTTTCAGTAAGAGGGTCTTGGCGCTCTGGATTCCCGGATGTACTGTGCCACTCTGAAAGGAAAGTGAAGGAAATGTTGAGTACGGCCGAGGGTGGCGCTGGCTGTACTTTTAGGCCGAAAATTATTCAAATGCATGGGGAAAGTCTCAAAAATGTGAAATGTTGTGCTTTTTATATTATAAAAACGGACTTCAAATTATTATTTTTTGCTTTAGAATTAGGTTTGAAGGCTTTTACACTGAAATTTTATAAAGTTTTTTTTTGTGATGAACGAGAATAATCGTAACAATAATGATGGAGAGGATTTTGCCGAACATTTTGCCTTGAGAATTTTGAAGATTTCAAGAGAATAAAAAAGTTTTCTTAACATTCCTGGTAAAATTTGAATAATGCTTTATTTGGTAAGTTAATTTTGAGAGAATATTAAAAAATGATTCTCAAATTTCGGAAAATAATGTAGAAAATCTTAAAGCAAAATTTTTCAATTCTGCACGTTTACAGAAATTTACAAAAAATTCGTGTTAGTTTAAGAAATATTAAGAAGTTTCGCAAAGATTTCATAAAATTTGAAACAAAATCTCGATTTCATAAAAATAAAAAAAAAGATTTCTAAAGATTTCCAAGAAAAAATTTAGAATCTGTTTAGGAATGAAAGGTTTCAATCTGGAAGATTTTTCGGTAAAATGCTTTTATTTTGCAGGTTATAAAATGATTTTGTAAAATTTCGAAAAATAATGTAAACAATTTTAAGCAAAAATTTTCAATTTTGCAAGATTACAAAATTTTAGAAAAAATTCGTGTTATTTATGGAAATTTCAAGAAGTTTTGTTAAGGTTTTATCAAATTTAAAACAAAATCGATTTTTAAAGATTTCGAAGAAAAAATTTTCTAAAGACTTATAGGAAATTTGAAATGCTTTTTTTTTATTTAAAAAAATTATTTTAATATTATATTCGTTTATCATTTACTGGTGGTATCTGATGTAGATCACCAACGACCAACACCGATAGCCCACCGAAGGGATCATTTCGACCCATTACTTCTTGAGTCTAGTATCTACATTTGCTAACGTATTTGCACCTACCATAGAAATTTCGTCGATTATCAGAAGTTTCAAATCAATCAATTCTCCTCTTATAGAGTTAGCTACACTTTCACTTGAATCTGGCATTTGCTTTCCAAATTTATCAATCGGCAACGCAAAGGCTGAGTGCAAAGTAATTCAATCTATTAAATGGGCTGCAATACCACTAAATGCACATAATAGCACATGAATTGAACTATGATTGGCCCCAGGCTGCGTTATAAAGTAGTGATTTATAAATTGATAAACTGCTTGTATTACGGTACTCTTTCCTACTCCAGCTGAACCGCTTAGAAAAATGTGAAATGGTACTTTGTCTGTTTTTATGCGATGAAGTATTTCCATAAAAATTTCACGCTGTTTTACATTCAAGTTCTCCATTATTTCGAACAAATCTTCTTCAGGTACAGCTGTTGGTTTTGTAAATCTTATTTTATCATCATTTTTCACTCGCGTAGCTTCTTCTGTATTATTCTCTCCAGCTTGTTCAAAAATATTTACCTCTTGATCTTTGCATACTCTTTCAGACCCAAGCTCATTGATCTCTTCTTCTGCTATGTTTTCATTTTCGGAAATCGCTTGTAAAAGAGCTTTGTCTAGTCCAGATTCATCAATAGCACAAAATTTAGCTCTGTTTACTAGAATTATATCGATACTTTTATTGTAAACTGAAAACCAATCAACATCTTGAACATCAGTTTGCTCATTATCAAAAGGCATATACAACAATAAATTTTCTCTGTGATAATTACCAGGATCTTGAATACGGTTGTACCTTCCATATCTAATAATTAATCGTTTTTTTCGTAGTTTCGCTTCATTTATATTATCCTCGTCATCATTGTCATGATTGTCATCACTATCATCATCACTATTTTCTTTTTCAGCATCCAGTTTTTCTTTTTTTATTGCTTTTACCTTTTTCTGTGATTGAAAGGATGCTGTAAAATCGGCTAAACAAACGTTTTTCATTGAAAAATTACGTTTTCCGTATTTTTCAAATATGTCAGCCTTCACAATTCTGAAGAAGATCTTTTTAAAAAAACTTTTGGTATTTTTAAAAAACTTCGAATCGCAAAAATGTATTCGTCTTCTGTCAAATTTAATCTACTCAGAATGTCACTCAATTCTACATACTCAGACTGTTTCATTTTTAAATGGTACATTCATTTTTTTTATTTCAGTCATATTTTTAGAAGCAATTTTTGAAATATTTTCATCGTCAAGAGGTTCAAGTATCATAGTACGAGGCATAACAGGTAGTGGATACTCGAATCTACATTTCACTTTATTTTTCATTCCTTTGTTACAAGAATGCGTATGTCTGTGTCTTTGAATGTCTATTAAGGGATTATCTGGATCGAACCTACAAGTTATAAATCTATCAATAAAGTCTGTGCATTTTCTGTGCGATTCAAAATTACCCTCGAAATATTGCGGAGCATTTTGTAACCACAGAAAACAATGAGCATGAGGAGATCCTCGGACTTGAAATTCTATGCGATAATAGTCATCCGCAACACAATGTTCTTTGAATAGACCACCCTCTGACTCTGAATATAGCATTATTTTTTTCAATTTATGGTCAAAATAACGGGCACACGTAACAGGTTCATATCGAATATAACGTGTTTTTGTAGCATCATCTAAATTCAGCGCTTTCTCAAGACTGATTTTCCTCTCGTCGAGTAATTTTGCTAAAAGTTGGATGAGTTCTGGCCATCTTTTCTCAGCTGCCGACACTGTAAAGAAAAAGTTGGTGTTCCCACTTCTCTTAGCATAGCAAGCAAAATTTTCTTTTTTAATTCCCAAAATGCAGGCGATGAACGAATTTGTTTCAAAACTTCAAAACCATCGTCATGTCTAATTGTGTCTGTTATAAATTCTGTACTTAAAGCTTGAGCTGCTGTTAATTTTCTAGGTCACCTGATTTTTCGTAAAAAAACTTTATTGCATGCATGAATTTGTAACTCTCGCTTCTTTTTTGACGTATACAAAAGTCTTTTCGTCTTACAAGATCTTTTATCTCTATTTCGAACTTCAGATTTTGCACGCACAGTATATGTTGCGCCCGATTTTACAGGATTTCCTGCATAAATCTCAGGGAAGCTTAACTCTTCCATATGAGGTACACGAAGCCAAGCAGCTGGTTTTCCATCTTGGCCTGGAAATCTACAATATCGACCAAAGTTATATTCTCCTATACAGAAAATATTTTAACGTCATTTCAGACAAGATGGAGGATAAACATTTTTAATTAAATTTTAAACCAATAATGAAATTAGTTTTCAAACAAGTAGATTAAGTTTCTACTAGAAAGACAAGTTTTCATCAAATTATTTAAATTTCCAACTAAATATTGGATGTTCTAACTAAAAAAGGCAAATTGTTTACTACAAGAAAACGAATTTTCAACAAAATGGTTAGATTTTCAACTACAAAAAATTAATTTTCAACCAAAAATGGAATAGTGAAATTTGCAGATAAAAAAAAGGAATTCCCAACAATATAGTTCAGTTTGCAACAAAAGAAGTGCATTTTGAACTAAAAAATTAATTTTTAACAAACAAAAACTATTCTTTACAAAGTAGTTAAATTCTTAACCAAAGAAATGAATTCTTAACTAAAATGAATGAATTTACAAATAATAAGAATAATTCTCTAAAAAATATCAATTTTCAAGAAAAGAAAAAGCATGTTTATAAATTTGTTAAATTTTCAACCGAAAAATGATTTTTTAACCAAAAATATTAATTGTCGAGCATAAAGGTTCATATAAAAAAAAAGAGATAAATTTCCAATGAAATAAATGAATTTGCATCCAACTCGTTCATTTTTAAACTAAAAGAGGCTAATTTTTAACGAAAAATGGACAAGTTAAATATTCAATTAATCAATTTTCTAACAACAAAAAAACGGATTTTCACCAAAATAGTTTTTTTTTTTTTAATCAAACAGAGTAATCTTCTACAAACAAAGTTTGTAGAAGAGGAAATTTTTAACAAAATAGTTAAATTTTCGACCAAAGAGAAGAAACTTTAACTGATGAAATTTTAATAAAAAACATTTGAATTCATCTAAAAGAAAGAAGACGATTTTTTGAATTTTTTCTTTTCAAACTGAATGACTGACACTTTGCCTCTAATTTGCGAATGAATTATAGACTTTTAATAATAATTTGTTTAAAAAAAGCTATTTTTCATATATTGAATTTGAATTTTTGCAGGACTCTGACCCGAACAGATCGCGCATGTCCGCCATCTTGAAACATAACTCTGGGTCTGGGTTTTCTACCATTTTTGACGTATATTACGTGGAAAACGTATTATACGTCAAAAACTCCAAAGTTACGCACAACTGAGCAGCCCTGGTGACCTAATTAAGGATTTTCACTTCAACCACCAGCTAACTTCACTTCGTTGAGTGCTGTGGGGAAAACAATGGACCAAATGCATGGAATTCGGTCCATTTTTGCCCTATTTTGCTAATATCTTCGTAAAAACTTATTTTTTCTAAATAAGTGTATTTGAAATATATTTTCCAATTTTTTAATTATTATTTAATGAAATAATAAAATGATAATAATTATTATTAATTACGAAGATATTACAAAAATAAAGTTTTGTTCCATGCATTTGGTCCATTGTTTTCCCCTCAGCACTCAACGAAATGAAGTTAGCTGGTGGTTGAAGTGAAAATACCTAATGGTCAGTTATTCAGTCCGAACAGGGCCGCATTTAGGGTTTTGGTGGCCCTAGGGCCGGTTAAAACGTGGGGAAGTATAGGAACCTATGCAGAAGTGTGTTACATTTGTGGGTCCTCTTAATTTTTGGGGGCCCTGGGACCATGGCCCCGTACTAAACGCGGCCCTGAGTTTGAATTTGTTAAAAATTCGTCTTTTTTTAGTTGAATTCAACGGCTTTTAATTTAAAATATTCTTTCGGTTGAAATATCAACTATTAGATTTTACTTTACATGTAGAAGATTCATTTTCTTAATAAAAAAAAAACTATTTTGGTGAAAATCCGTTTTTTTTCAAATTGATTAATTGAAAATTTAACTTGTCCATTTTTGGTTAAAAATTCGCCTCTTTTAGTTTAAAAATGAGCCATTTAAATTAAAGTGCATGTATATCATTGGAAAGTGGTCTCGTTTGGTTGACAATTAATCTTCATGCTTAACAATCAATCTTTTTGTTTGAAAAATCCTTTTTCGGCTGAAAATTTAACTAATTTTTTAAAAATTCATTTTTTTCCCTTGAAAATTGATCTTGTTAGTTGAAAAGTAAACTATGTGTTTTGAAATTGACTTTTTTTAAGAAAATTCTTCTTCGTGTTTGCAAATGCATTTTTTTTTTTTAAATTCATTTCGTTGCTTAAAAACACGAAGGAATAGTAAGGATTGGTATCCCTGTAAGTGGGGAGTGGGACGAACAACGTCCAAGAATTCCTTAATGCTTATTTGATTGAATCCGCGAAAGTCATTTTTCACATAAAACCAATACCTTCTCATTGAGATGAGAATGTAAAAATAGTCTTAAATCTATGGGTTTGAACCAAAAACTAGGTTTAATTTTATGGATGACAAAGTAATAAACTTTTTCATGTGAATAATAGTTTCAAATATATTGCGAGTAGTGTTAGGAAAAATAAAATATTTTTTCCTTTCAAATTTCATTGTAGTGTCTCTTCGGAAATAGCTTTGTGTGAAGAACGATGCTATCAATTGATCCTTTTGCGTTATAAAAACCGCCTTGGGACCACTTATCATTTTATCGTGAAAAGTTACGAGAAATGCCAAAAAAATATTCTGCAACTTCATAAAAAGATAAAAAATTGCTAAAGTATTTCCAATTATAAATATTCATAACAAAACAGCATTGAAATAATAAAAAAATATATATTTCTTAATTAAATACTGGCACAAAAATTTGTTCTGGTCTGAAAGTGGTTGTTCGATTTTAATAACACTAATAGTTGACATTTATGAAAAAAATTTGAATTGAAAATAAAAAACAGTTAGATTTAACCAAAAAAAAAATGAATTTTAAAAAAAAACCTAATTTTTGGTGAAAAAATTGACGTTCTACTAAAAAGACGAACTTTCAACAGAATACGTAATTTTTCCACCAAATAGTTCAATTTTCTCCCAAATTATTTAATTTTCGAGACAAAACTACGGCTTTTTTACAAAACAGTTTAATTTTTAGCAAAGAGTTAATTATCAACCGAAACAGATTAATTTTTAACGACACGGAGAAGAATAGGTAGTCAAACTTTGAGTGTCAAAATTTAAATGGTCAGTTTGACCTTCCAGATAGTATCATGTACAATCCATAATTTTTTCTCCATAGTCAACGAGACTCTCATTTTATGTTCAGCTTGAAAATCCGCAGAGAATCAGCCTGACTGTCAGGGATTATCAAATCGACACTCTAGCTTGGTCACGTTAAATACCTTTTTTTTCACTCCTTTTGACCGCCCGAGAGTGTCAAACTTACTATCATGGATCATCGAATCGAAACTTTGGTATGGTTAAATTAACTACCTTGTTTTCAGTCATTATTACTATTTGAGGAGTGAAACTCACTATCAAGAATAATCTAATCGAGACTCTGAAATCGTCGAATAATGCGCGCGCCGGTTCATATATCTTGATCCCTCCACCTTGTGATCCCACCAAACTTCACAACGGAGTAACGGACGCGGCCAAGGCGGTTTTCTCGGTTTATAATAAAAAATGTTATATATGATATAAATTATAATAATCTTCTTGGTTGAAAATTCATCTTTCTGGTTTTAAAATAGAGTGTCTAGCGACTCGGGAATTTTATGCACCTTTGAAAGTACGGGAAAATGACAGGAATTCGTGAGCAGATCTGGGAAATCTCTGTTCATAAATTTAAATAGAAAATTTTATTTTTTGCGTGAAATTGATATTATTAAATTATAATTATACGATTCAATAAATTCAGAAGTGTTGAAAATGATATAATTTTGAAGCAATTTCAGGTTAGAAACATTAAAAATTCAACATTTTAAAATTAATCCTTTAAAAGTGAGCCCGTTCTAATTAGATGTTAAATTAATTTTATTTCAAATCGTTTGACATAAATAATTTGTACAATTCTTATGTGTGCGTCATGGCCAAAAAATTTTTATTTTAAGTTGAAAATTCAAGAAAATGAAGCAATTAAAATTCTAACCTCCAAAGTTTAAATTTAGCACTCTGAAATTTTATCCATTCAAGGCTTTCTATTGATTAACTTAGTTTTAAATAGTGTAGTTTTGGATACTTCATTTATAATTGTTAATTTAAATAACCAGTCAATTATTGCTAAAAATTGAAAAAAGTCCTTACTTTAATTGAAAAACTTAATTTGCGATGAATTAAAAATGGAATATTTTCGACTCTGACAATATTTTAACATTGCATTTGAAATTGAATAAAAGCTTTTAATTATGAATCTTTTAATATGAAACTATTTTGAAATCGAATATAGGTTATAAAGTTTCAATCGGATATGGTTACTTCTGTTTAACTTACCAAGGCTTTCAAATTTATACAGTTCAATTTTTAACGTTAAAATTGCAAATTGTTTAATTTTGAATAGATTCAAAAGACCTACAATAGAAAAATTTTCTAATTAAAGATTTTAGAATTACCCATTGTAAGCTCAATAATTTCATGATTCAAAAAGTTAACAATGGAACTTAACATTTAAAAAAAGTTAAAATTTGAGTTTTTTAAATTTCGATAGTAAATTTTCTGTCGAAAAATTTTCTGAGGAGAAAGTTTTTGTCAAAAATCACAAAAACGCTATAGGCTTCTATAACAATAATATATATAAAAATT
The DNA here is from genome assembly GCA_011634705.1 of Andricus grossulariae. Classification (NCBI taxonomy): domain Eukaryota; kingdom Metazoa; phylum Arthropoda; class Insecta; order Hymenoptera; family Cynipidae; genus Andricus; species Andricus grossulariae. The sequence goes on along the minus strand of JAABKJ010075445.1, from coordinate 108,727,505 downwards.
TCTATAGTAAATTGTCCGCCGAAAAATTTTCTGAGTAAACATTTTTTGTCAAAAATCACAAAAACGCTATAGGCTTCAATAACAACAATATCTATAAAAATTTCAATAGTAAATTTTCTGAGGGAAAATTTTTTGTCAAAAATCACAAAAACGCTATAAGTTTTAATAACAACAATATCTATACAAATTTCGATAGCAATTTTTCTGCCGATAAATTTTCTGAGGAAAAAATTTTTGTCAAAAATAACAAATACGCTATGGGTCATTATAAATTTTGATAGTAAATTTTCTGGCGAAAAATTTTTGTCAAGAATACAAAAACGCTATAGGCTTCAATAACAACAATATCAGTAAAAATTTCGATAGTAAATTTTCTGAAGAAAAATTTTCTAGAAACAAAATTTTTCCGAAAAATGTCGAAGGCACTATCGGCTTCAATAACAACAATAACATTAAAATTTTCGATAGAAAATTTTCTTAAGAAAAAGTTTTTTCTCAAAAATGTCAAAGGCAATATCGGCTTCAATAACAAAAATAACATTAAAAATTTCGATAGTAAATTTTCGGAGGAAAAACTTTCTGGAGAACAAATTTTTCCCCAAAAATGTCAAAATCGCTATCGGCTTCAATAACAACAATAACATTAAAGATTTCGATAGTAAATTATCATCCGAAAAATTTTCTGAAGAAAATATTTTTGTCAATAATCTCAAAGACGCTATAGTCTTCAATAACAATAATATCTATAAAAATTTCGATAGTAAATTTTCTGTCGAAAAATTTTCTGAGGAGAAAGTTTTTGTCAAAAATCACAAAAACGCTATAGGCTTCAATAACAACAATAGTATTAAAAATTTCAGTCGTAAGTTTTCTGCCCAAAAATTTTCTGAGAAAAAAATTTTTGTCAAAAATCACAAAAACGCTATAGGCTTCAACAACAACAATATCTATGAAAATTTCGATAGTAAATTTCCAGCCGAAAAATTTTCTGAAGAAAAATTTTTTGTCAAAAATCGCAAAAACGCTATAGGCTTTTTTTCACCATTTTTCAAAATTCTGTCAAAAAGTTAAAGAATGCTGGCTTCAATAACAACAATATCTATAAAAATTTCAATAGTAAATTTTCTGAGGGAAAATTTTTTGTCAAAAATACAAAAACGCTATAGGCTTCAATAACAACAATATCAGTAAAAATTTCGATATTAAATTTTCTGCCGAAAAATTTTTTGATGAAAAATTTGTTGTCAAAAATCACAAAAATGCTATAGGTGCTAATAGATAACAAAAATATAGAGGGCGCATCATCCTTGTTTGGGAATGTCATTGTTAGGAGTGCGACTGAAGTGTGTGGTACTGCGGTTGTAGTAAGGGCGTCTGGTGATGCATAGTGGAATGATGAAATTGAGGCAGCCCGACAGGAAAAGAGAGAAGCATACAACAGAACGTCGAACATCACACTAACACAGGTCTTAACCATGAGGAGAGAAATAGATTTTAAAATGATTACAGACACAAAAAGGAGAAAGTTGTACGTCTAGTCAAGGAAAGTAGAGATAAAATCATAACAGAAGAAGAGAAGAAAATACAAAACGATTTTGAAGGAAGCAAAAATCTGTTATATAAATCTATGAAGGGAAGTAAAAGTACAGAGTTTGTCAGCATGAGAAACAGAAAATGTGAAACGCTATGTGATACAAACGGGATACTAGACGCTTTGAGAGACTCTTTAAGGGAATTATTGGCAAATGAAGCCGTAAGGTACCACAACTGCGATATAGAACACGATGCGTTAGAAAAATCAATTGAGAGAATCTGTGCCACTGAGGTTAGGGATATAATTGAGAACCTAGGAATAGGTAAGGCAGCTGGTGTAGAGTGTAGACAGTAACGCTGAAATGCTCAAATACGGTGGCGAGTACATACCTCTCAGGTTGTGCGAATTGATAAATTTATTGAGATGGTGGAAGTTCCAGATAACTGGAAAGAGCGATTATCGTACCAATATAAAAAGGAAAGGGAGACAAAAGCAACTGCAATAATTAGAGAGGTATCAGCTTACTAAGTGCCGCAAGTAAAATATATTCAAAAATACTTATTCGTAGGGTAATGGAAATCACAGAAGAAAATATATGGGAAGTCCAAAGTGGATTTATGCCAGGAAGATCATGTACAGATCAGATATTCAGCTTAAGTAGTTTAATTTTTAGTCCCTAAACAAATTTTTTTAACAAAATAGCTCATTTTTCAGTCAAAGAGAAGAATTTAAATTTATTAATTTAATTTCTAATGAAAAACAGTTGAATTTAACTAATAAGACGAATTTTTAGCATGAAAAGATTTTTCAGTCAAAAAAGAGGGAAAAAACTCTTGATTTTTTCAACAAAAATGAACAAATGCCGAATTTTGAATTGAGAAAATTAATTTTTCTACCAAAAGAACGAATTTTTAATGAAATACTTGAATTTTCAACTAAAAATATATTAATGAAATTTTTGTTTAAAAAAAATTAATGTACAACCAAAGAGATGAATTTTCAACCAAAGTGATGAATTTTGAACTAATGTGATAAATTTTCAATTGGAATAGATGAATTTTAAATTTAAAAAAAGAATATTCAACTGGTTAATTTTTAAACAAAAGTTTAATTTTCTACCAAAAAAGAGGATTTTTCAACAAAATACATGAATTTTCAATAAAATAGTGGAATTTTCAACTAAAAAAATGAATTTTCAACTAAATTGATGTGATATTCAGTTGGAAGTTACGTTTTCAGTTTTAAAATAATAATTTTCGAAAAAAAACTACTTTTAAAAAAAATAGTTACATTTTCAAATGAAGTGATGAATTTTCACCTAAAATGAATCTTCAATAATACCTGAATTATCGACGAAATGGTTCAATATTCAACTAAAATTTTTAACCAAAAATGGCATAGTTTAATTTTTAGTCCCTAAACAAATTTTTTTAACAAAATAGCTCATTTTTCAGTCAAAGAGAAGAATTTAAATTCAAATTTATTGATTCAATTTCTAATAAAAAGCAGTTGAATTTGACCAAAAAAGACGAATTTTTATCATGAAAAGATTTTTCAGTAAAAAAAGAGAAAAAATGAAAAAAAACTCTTGATTTTTCCAAAAAAAATGAACGAATGACGAATTTTGAATTGAGAAAATTAATTTTTCTACCAAAAGAACGAATTTTAAATGGAATAATTGAATTTTCAACTAAAAACGATCAATTTTCAACCTAAAAATATCTAAATTTTCAGTTTAAAAAACTAATTTAAAAAAAAAAACTTCAGTTTCCACATGAATAGGAAAAGTTGAAACACCACATTTCGGGACACAAAAAGCTCTACAAAAGGAAAGTTTCGTTCTCTTTCTCAATTTTGAAATGTATGACAAAATAGCGAGAGGCTGCTTCCATCCTTCTGCAGAGCAAATTCCTAACTTGCGATTTTTCATCTCTAGATGTTCGACGATTATGCACATAAATCAAGGCCTTTAAGGGAACAATGCTAGAATTTCTGCACCGCCTGATTTTCCTTTCTTTCTTATGAGAATTCGTTCAAACTAACTTGCGAATTATTACCTCTGGTATAGGTTCCTTCATTTCTCTGATTTTCAGATAAGAAATTTATGAATTTCAATATACCAGGGCCTCCTTCAGGGAGAATTCATAACTAGATGAATTAATCAAGAAATATGAAATAATTAGAAAAAAAAGAACTTTATACTTTCCCACGCCCCTTTCATGTTTTCCCACGTTTTTTTTCATATTTTCCCACACTTTTTTTGTATAATCTTACGCCCCTTCTTATTTTCTTATGCTATTTCATATTTACCTCGCTTTTTATATAAACTCACGCCCCTTCCTATTTTCCCACACTAATTCATATTTTCCCACGCCCCTTTCTATTTTCCGATGCTTTTTCATATTTCCCACGCCCCTTTCTTTTTTCTTACGCTATTTCATAGTTTCCCACGCATCTTCCTTTTTTCTACGCTTTTTCATATTTCCCATGCCCCTTCCTTTTTTCTTACGCTATTTCATACTTTCCCACGCTTCTTTTATATAATATTAGGTCCTTTGTATTCTTCCACGCTAATTTATATTTTTCCACGCCCCTTCATTTTTTCCACGCTTTTTCATATTTTCCCACGACCCTTCCTGTTTTTTTTTGTTTTTTTTTACCTTTTCTACAAGAAAATAAAAAAAAAAGCTATTTGTAAAAATTTCAGTTGTAGAAATGTTCTACATTCTTGTATCTTCTCTTTTGTACCTTACGCCCCTTCCTTTTTTACCATGCTTTTTCATAGTTTCCCATGCATCTTCCTTTTTTCTACGCTTTTTCATATTTCCCATGCCCCTTCCCTTTTTCTTACGCTATTTCATATTTTCCCACGCTTTTTTATATAATATTAGGTCCTTTGTATTCTTCCACGCTAATTTATATTTTTCCACGCCCCTTCATTTTTTCCACGCTACCCAGATTTGAGACATCGTAGTAACAAAAGTAACAATAATTTTAAACTTTTGCCTTGTCAAATCGCTTCATTTATCTTTCAATTCAAGATTCTAATAGTTTGTTCCCGAAAAAAATGTTTTCTACAGCCAAAATAGGGGTGACGCACCTATTCTGCAATCTAACCTTTTGTTTTAATAATATTTTATGTACTATATCTTAATTTTAATATTTCAAACAGCAATTAAAAAACAAGTTTTCGGTAAAAGAATATATGTTTAGTCTATCTAAATATACTGTTAAATTAATAATAACTTGAGTTAACAATATTTTTGTTTTTTTAGAGACAGCTCAAGTATTACGTAACGCATTTTTTTGAACGGGAATGATGAAAAAATGTTTAAAAAGTACACGATAAGGGTCCGCTCTTTTCTTTTTGGCACAGAATTTGCAGAGTTAAAAAAGCACAGATTTTAGAATCAAATAAGTAAATAGAGACTTCATGAACATTATAATATCTTTATATATAGTTGAATTGGATATCTTTTTTTAAATTAATGTTTAACTTAAGAAACAACTAACATTTTTTTGTGCGACGACCCTATTAGCTAAATTATCATTGTCTACTGAATTTCTATAGTCTGTGGCATTTGGCTGACTTCGATTATCGGGACTAAGATTTCATTATTTTCGTTTCTTGTAATTCTAAACAAATGTCGCACTACCTGAATTATTTCGAAATAGTTAATTTCTTAAAATAATTTATTATTATGGTATCGTAATATCACAAAAAAGTGTACATTTTAAAAATAATTTATTATTGTATCCTAACTTATATTCAATAATTTATTAACAGTATTTTGTAACAATATTATTTTTGAATGATTGTTAATAACTTTTTATTAATTATTAGTTAGAAATCTTAGAACCCTTGTTATAGAATTTGATGATAAGTAATTGTAATGTTTCCTCTTCGTTTATGTATCTCTTTCTATTTTCTCGATTACTACGTGAAAAAGGAGCAAAACGAAAGTTTTGTCTCCTATTCATAAAATGTTTTTATCAATTTCATTAATGATCTTTAGATTGAAAAAATTCTAATGGCAATTAATACTGCATTCAAGAGGAAATTTTCATCCATTATTTGTTTAAAATAATAGAAATCTCAATTGGTAAATATTAATCAGTTGTTTCAATTCCTAACCTTACTTAATATCCGTTACATTTAAAATGGTATAAATTTGAATTACATATTTAAAATAAATTTCTTATATTTTTTATTCACAGAACAATGAGGAAAGGATAAATATAAACCTATGTATCTTATTTAATTCCACACATGATGATACTAATACTTGACTTCGAATTTTGAATAAAAGCTTTTTAATGACTCTCGTTCTGAGGAGGAAAACTTTTAGTTTTCGAAACGTCGACAAAAATATGGAATAAAGGATCTTCAACAACTTATGGATCTCTTTCTTTGGTCTGAAGTATGTCAATTAATATCTTATTACCTTTAATCTACAATTTATTACTCAGACAAGACACATCGCTTAACTAACATCTTTTTTAATTAAAGTAATATTACAAGTGCAAATTTTATCATTTTAAATGGGCCCGCGCTTTTCGGACATGCGCAATTGAAATATACGTGTTATTGGCCAAAAAGTTTTCGCATGCGCAGTACGCACCTTTTTAAATTTGATGCGGCCGGCGTTTGTCTTTTCGCGAAACGTACCGGCTAAAGTTTTTATTCGTGTCCCGATTATTGTTCAAATTAATTCAGCATTTCGTTTGTGAATAATATAGTGGTTATAGAGATTACACATTCAGTGTTCAGTGCTTAATTCATCTTGAAGTTGGAAGAATGTATTATTATAACTTCGGGGACAGACTTTTAAACATAATGAAGAATCTTTAGTACCAAAATATTGTTCTCTACTCCTGAATTTTAGATTCCTAAACTCAATACAAATGATTTGCATAAGCATAAAAAAAAAACTAACTCCCCCCTCAAACGCTCTGCCGGGTACGGACCCTTTTCGCTCCACCCAGATCCACACTCCCTCTTTCTCTCTCGCGCGTCTTAATATCGCGGCCTTAAGTTATACTCTCATTCTCTCTTCCAAATAGTTATATTATTCTTTCTTAACATTCGGCTAACCTAAATGAAGCTTGTCCTCAAGCTTTTACAGTTTCGATGAAAAGTTAAGAAAAGTTAACTAGATCATGCATATACATAAAAGCTTGCATATCAATTCGTCAGTTCCGCGATTATACATTTCACGCCATCAAGGCGGACGCGGACTTCTGAATCAATTTCCAACAATATACTTCAAGTTTTAACCAAATAGTTCAATTTTCAACAAAATAGTTCAATTTTTAATCAAATGGTTAAATTTTCAACAGAATAATTTAATTTTTAATCAATTAATTGAATTTCCAACCAAATAGTTTAAAATTTTGATTAAATATGTGGTTGAATTTTCAACAAAGTAATTGAATTTTCAACCAAATAGTTAAATTTTTAATCAATTAGTTGAATTTTCAAACAAAAAAAATGAACTTTTAAAAAATAGTATAATTTTTAACAAAATAATGACATTTTTAACGAAATAGCTTAATTGTTAACGAAGTAGTTGGATTTTCAACAAAATAGTTAACTTTTTAACCGAATAGTTTAAAAAAATTAATTTCCAAGCAAAAAAAGAACGACTTTTCAACAAAATAGTTAAAGAGAAAAGGGGAAAAAGGGGAAGTTTTTTTGAGAATAGGGGGAAAAAGAGGAATTTCAAGAAAAAAGGAGAAACTAAGAAAAAAGGGGAAGACGGTGCACCTTGTTATTGTTTAAAAAGATTGTAACCCTAATATTTAAAAATGTATTCAATAATAGAGTTTTAAATTGTTTATATTTTTAATGTTTTATATAATTAAAATTTTAGTATCACGACTGGGAGACATAAGATCAGAAAACGATGCTAACTGTACCTACGAGGGAGAAAATAACGTTCTGATTCAGCAAGCGAGTAATTGGCTTTTAAGCCAATGGGCCAACGTTATCCAAGGAAAAAAGGTCGCATCTCCACTTGGATCTGCAAGCTTTCTAGAAGGAGCCAATGAAATTCTTTCCCTTAAATTTAATTGTTCTTCAATCGACCAGACGATGCAACTTGAAAGTACAAATTTTCAAATAACATCAAATTAACTTTAACAATAAATAAAAAAATAATAATAAAAAATGGATACAGAACATACATAATTAAAAATTTCATAAATTTCAGATCTTCTTACCGCTTTCAAGTGGCTAACTTGCTACTACTTGAAGAAAACTTACGAGAGAGTTCAAAGGCTTAAGCAAAATGGAAATGGAAATTTCGAAGCCAGAAATGATTCACAAACTTACTTTGCTCGAACACTTACTTTAGTTTATGCTGAGGTATTTTATGTTATTAATTATTTTTATTAATAATAAAATTTCTAACAATTAATTTTTAAAATTTATGTATATCTGAAGGAAGCAAGGGGCTATATAACAACTACGTCAGACGGGGGAGAGGGGCAGGTTTTGTGTCGATTTCCCCTATGTCCTTTTTTTTGGTTAAACATTAATTTTTTTTTTTTAATGAAAATTCAACTGTTCTCTTTCCGATTGGAAATTGATCGTTTTTAGTTACAGATTGAACTATTAAATTTTGTAATGAGCATTCATCATTTCTTCTTGAATATTCAACTGTTTTTTTTTGTAAGAATTAAAAAAAAATTAATTGTTCCATTACTGGTTGAAAATTTATCGTTTTTAATTGAAAATTTAATAATTTGGTTGAAACTTTATGTATTTTGTTGTAAATTTGTCTTTTTTTTGGTAGAAAATGAATCTTCTTGATTGGAAATTCAATTACTGGCTTCAAAGTAGAAATACTTTGTTAAAAATGCATTATATTAGTTGAAAATCTATCTCTTTGGCTGAAGATTTATTGATTTTGTTGAAAATTTGTGTTTTTTTTTTTAAATAATTTTTTTCAACTGCAAACTTAACCCTTGTTTGGCACAGGGGGTCGTATACGACCCCAGACGTTTAAAATTGCAAAATTACAGTATCTAAACATAAGGGCAGCGGGTTTATATTAACATATATCGATAACTCGGATGTTAAACTAACTTCCAGGGCATAGAGCGTAAGGCTTGGTCGGTTCATCTCTATACAGCAGTCATTCAAAGTCGCCTGGGGTCGTTCACGACCCCGATGTGCCAAATACGTTTGAAAATCAAAATTTGGAGTGAATTTTTTGTTGTATATATTTTGATTGTAAATTAAAAAATAAGGTTGGAACATCATATTTTGCAAAGTTATATTTTTTTAACCCATTAATTAAGTTTTGGGTATGCTTTTCCAGAATCCATCGTCAGAATAGAGTTTGCTTCAGTAGAAAATCCAATATGGCGCCAAATTTGGAGAAAAGTACCAAAAAATTGGGAACTTTTGTTTTTCATAATTTTTTTTCGAGCCAAAGGAGTATTGGGACTCGATCCTAACTATGATCAACGGTGATCGGAATAGCTGAACTGCAAGATAAAACTTGTCTCACCGATCTCGAATAGCCATACTCTTTGGTTGCCTTCTCATTTTTCTTTCCTCTTTTTTATTTTTGTCCGAAGAAACAAATTTTTATTTTGTTTTCAGGAATTGCAATAGGAGCATTTTGTGGTATTTGTCCAAATTTCATCGTAAGATTCCTGGTTTATTTTCAAGAATTTATACATTGACTTGAGTGTTGGACGTTAAATGGGTTTTTGAATTTGATTTCAATCTAATTTAAGATTCTTAAATTTCAATTTCGCAACATAATTCAATTTTTTACCAAATAGTTGAATTTTCACCATACAACAATGCATTTTCAATCAAATAATCCAATTTTCGAACCCAAAAGATTATAATTCAATCAAATATTTGAATTTTCAAGACAAACGAACAAATTTTTTAGAAGACAGTTGAATTTTTATCAAGAAAGTTAATGTTCAAACAAAAAAGATGTCTTTTCTAACATTAAAGATGAATTTGAACGAAAGAGCGAAGTTTTCAACCTAAAAAGTCGAATGTCTCAGAAGACAGTGGCCTTTTAAATCGGAAAAGATGAATTAAGGCCTCACAGTCCCTATGGGATAAAATATAGGGACCAAAAGGTACTTTCTGTCACGCTCATAGAATACTTTTTTTACGCTCAAAGGGTAACAAATTCAGGATAAATTCATAAAATTTCAGAAAAATTCAAGTTAAATTCAAAAAAATTGGAAAAAATTTGAAGAATCAAATTGATTGCCGTAAAATTGGAATGGATTTACAGGAATTTAAGGGGAACGAGAAGAATTCAATGGAATTCATAAAAATTCAACGTGAATTAAAAAAATTCAAATGAATTGAAAACAATTAAAAGATGTGAATAAACTCAATTAAATTCAGTAAATTTGACATAAGCTTAGAAAAATTCACGGAAATTCAAAATAATTTGATGAAATGCCTAAGAATTCAAGGCGAGGTTAAAAGAGTTTAGGGTCAATTAAATAAAAGCTTTAAAAAGATTTTTAAAAATCCATTGAATTAAAAAAAATTCAGGTAATTTAGAAGAATTCGCGTAAATCAAAAAAATTGAAGAGAATTCCAAAGAATTTAAAAGAAATCAGGGTGAATTCCGAAAAAAATTTCAAATATCTTTAAATCTTTGTAGCCCTCCTAATTTCTAACCAAAGAAGTGACTAATGACTACAAAACAATTCAAGTTCAATTCAAAAGAATTCAAATGAATTGCAAAAAATATTTGACAATCTCTTCAAATCTTCGAAACCCTACGAAATCCCTCACTTCTTGTGAATAAATTCTTTGAAATACATTAAAATATAAAAATCCCTTACAATTTTGAAATCTCTTTGAATCTCTTGAAAATGCCTTAAAATCTTTAAAAATACCCTAAAATATTTCAAACTCTTTGAAATCCCTTCAAACCATGGAAATAAATTTAAAAATTCTGAGAATCGTTTAAAATTTCCTAAAATATTTCAAATCATTTGAACTCCCATTAAATTACTGAAATCAATTAAAAATTCCTTTCTAACCTTTTGAAATATTCTAAAATATTTCAAATCCTTTAAAATCTTTTGAAATCCCATAAAATATTTTAAAGCTCTTGAAAATTCTAAGGAATTTAAAAAAATACCTTAAAATATTTCAAATCCTTTTATCATTTTATCAACTGATGCTATAGGATCATATAGGATCAATTAAATAAAAACTTTTTAAACATAAAAAAATCCATTGAATTGAGCGAATTTAGAATAAACCTAATGAATTGAAAAAATTCAAAAGAAATTAAAATAATTCAGGATAAATTAATAAGAATTCAGCTTGAATTCAAAAAAAAAATCTAATCTCTTCCAATCCTTGGAACCCTACAAAATACCTCACTTTTCTTTTATAAATTCCGGAAAATTTAATAAAATACATTAAAAGCATTGAAAATAAAACATCCAAACAATGCAGTGGAATTTTTTGAAATATCTTAAAACATTATAGGTTCTATAAAATCCGTGTATATCTTCCAAAAGAAATCGTGGAAAACATATTAAAATACCTTGAGAGCTATTAAAATCCCTTAAAATAATAGAAATCACAGGAGATATTATAAAATAATGTGACGTCTTTTAAAATATCTTAAAACCTTATAAGTCCTCTAATACTTTGAAATCCCTTCAAATTTATGTAATTAATTAATAATTCCTTGGAACCTTTTGAAATTTCCTAGAATGTTTCAAATTAAAAGATCTTAAACATGCCTTAGAAGTTTTAAAAATACCCCTAAAATCTTTAAAATCCCTTCAAATTATTGAAATCTATTAAAAATTTCTCAGAATCATTTTGGATGTTACAGAGTAACATCTCACTTTTTAATATCTACAGATACTAACTTTGAACATCTAGATTGCTGTCCCATAGTTAAACATAAAATATGTTAACCCTGAAGATCTAGATGTATAAATTATTGTTTATAGTTTACAATTGATTAAAATGGTGTAATTTTGAAAATGTATACATTTTTTATTCATTCTTTAATTTATAGTATTGAAAATGAAAACGTGGATTTCTATTGTTTGAAATAATTGAACTGTACAGTATATAAAAGTTAATTTTTTTTTTTATTTTGCAGTTTAACAACTTTTAATTACGAAATTTTCAATTGGAAAGTGTTAAAGGCCTCCATTTTATACGCGTAAATTATTGAGCGTTTGAACTGAAAAGTTTTAAGCTTTAATTTTAAAAGTTCAATTCTTTTTAAATTGTTCAATTTCTTCTTGCAGTTAAAAAGTTGTTCTTTTTCGACGGAGGATGACAAATATGGAGAAAATTGCAATTACATAACTTTAAATGACATATATGGTGTCCAATCGATTGCTATATATTTGAGAAAAAAGTTTTAAAAAAAGGAGCATTTTGTATTAGCGATGATGTATACATCTTAATTTAAAATTAACCTATTTGCAATATTCTAAATATTTGTCATTCTGGGTCGAAGAAGAACAACTTTTTGGCTGCAGAATATATAATATCCTGTAGATTCTTGTAGTTTTACTTTTTGTAAATTCTTTCAGGAAATTAAAACTACAATAAAATACAGCAATATACAAAAAAATACAAAAAAGTACATGAGTCGTTCCAATATTGGAAAAAAGTTGTACTATCCTGTAATTTTGGTTGTAATTTATTCCATTTATTTGTGGATTCCTGTAAAAATGGTTTTAATTTTTTGTACTTTTTTGTAAAAATTTTTCCACCAGGGTTTTTAATTCAAACATTAATTTTCAACCAAGAAGATAAATTTTCTACAAAAAAGACAAAATTTCCACAAAATACATGAATTTTCAAACAAAAACTTTATCCGAAAAGATGAAGCTAAGTTGAATATTTTCGAAAACCTTTCACTGTTAACCCCGAAAAGAAAAATATTCAACTAAAAATGTAATTACTAACCAAGACAGATGAATTTTTAACAAAATAGTTGCATTATCAACCAAAAAAGATTAATTTTCTACCAAAAAGATGAAGTTTTAACAAATAAGTTGAGTTTTCAAGCTAAAAAGTCGAGTGCTTTAGAAAAGATTTGACTTTAATTCCTGAAAAGAGACATTAAAAAAAATTAATTTTCAACCAAAAAAGATCAATTAACAACCAAATAGCTGAATTTTCGACTGAAAAAAATTATGTTTCAACCAAACAGTTGCATTTAGAACCAGATAGTTGCACTTTCAAGCCAAAGAGACGAATTTTCAACAAAACAGTTGAATTTTGAACCAAATAGTTGAATTTTCAATCAAAAGGTCGAGATTTCGAACAAAAAAGATTAATGTGCAACCAAAAAAGTTTCATTTTCAACCAAGCCGTCAATTTTCAACCTAGAAAGCCGCATTTTTTATAAAATAGTTGATTTTTCAACAGAAAAGTTAATTTTCAACCAAGAAAGATGACTTTTCTGTCAAATAAGATTAATTTTCTAACCAAAAAGACGAATTTCAACAAAGCAGTTTCTAAACCAGAATTATAATAGTAGACTTTTCAACCGAAAGTAATTAACTCTGAACCAAAAATAGTTGGATTTTCTTATTAGGTTCTATTAATTCAGTTCGCATTTAAAGAAAAAAAACAAGAAAAAATGGAAGTTTCTTGAAAATAGGGGAAAAAGAGGAATTCCTTAAAAAAAGGGAAAAAGAGTGGGATAGGGGAAAGAGTGTGAAGTCTCATATTGAATAGCATTTTCATACCATATGTAACCTATAGTAATCTATGCATACATAGGGAAGGAGGGGCAGCGCCGACCAGTTAACAGTATATGATTTTTTCAAAGTTAATAAGACGTAGAACTTTTTTTCATTTCGAGTCCTACATTATTTTATATCATATTTATATAAGTATTAATTACATGAATAAAACAATGATTTAATAATTTAATTATTTCTAACAAGCTTTATTTCGTCGGCTTTGCCCCAAACCAGAGGGCAAAGTCGACCGCAGCATTTTATAAAAATCAAAACATTTGAAGATGAGAAAACATGATGGTTCGCGTCTGTGGTATTTCTTGTACTGGAAAAATTACCTTTAAACATATCCAGCAAGAAGAATAAGTTATTTTTAATAAAAATAGTGATAGCTGTGAGATGAATTTAAAGAATACAAGAAGATCAGGAAGAGTACGAAATGAGTTTTCTATTCTGGCTCTGAACTTCTTTATTTCTATAATAGATTTTTTCTCATAATTGATCAGTTATATGTATCAAAAAATGTTTGAGCAAGAAATGCTCCTCTGAAAACTTTTTTCTGTGGAATCCAAATTAAACAAAAAATAAGCACAGTTTATTTTTTCTTATTCTTATACGTAATTGTTTATTTTTTATGCCAACAATCGACCTAATCGAGGAATGAGACAGGAAATTTTTCTTCGTAAATGGTTTTCTAACCGATGCTATGTTCGAAGTTTAAAAAAATCTGAAATTGTAAGAGGACTATTGCATTATTGAAAAAAAAAATTAAAACGTGAATATCTGGAAAGTGATCAATTTCTCGGGGAGGGTGGCCCTAATTTTTCGTAGATTTTACGTAATATTCAGTGAAAAAAAATCGGACAAACCTAGAACTGCACACAGAATTTCCCCTGGCTCATCTTGGTAGCACCATTGCAAACATGATTTATAAAGACTTCACAATCTAAAATGAAATAACGTCAAAATATTATTAAAAGGACCGGATCCATTTTAAATCAGGCAGGTTTCACAATTACAGTTCACACATAAATTCGCAGAATCTCGTGGCGGCGAAATATGTTATTTTTGAGAGAAAATTAGGCGACACTTATTTTTCCGCTTTGAGAACAATAAAAGCCCCACGATGTCACGAGTATTCGAATTTTGACTACTCTTTTTCCGAAGATACCATTTTTTTCTTCCAATTCAAATAATTTTTGACCTAATTTTGATGTTATAAATATTTTTTTGGATACTGGTGGTGTTTACCGTTCTCTTAAAAAATCTATCTGAAAGTTTTTTGAAGTTTGAAATTTAAAAAACTGGTGAAGACTTGTTTGAAAATATAAAAAGTCGATTTATGTTTTGCCAATTTTTTACTGTAATTTTTTATTTATAAGGAACACAGCCTGTGAGTTTTATGCGGACTGAATTATTTTTGTGGGCAGGAAAAATTCATTTTCCCAAAATCCAGTTTTCGCATTTTTATGCGTTTCACTTATTTTTTAATGAATGCAGTACTTCTCTTATAATTTTTGGTTTTCTTACATTAAAATATCGCGTCGGCTATAGGAAACAGATTTACGAAAAAAAATTCCAAAATCATTTTTTGATTTAGTGCATTTGTTAACATAAAAAATTAATAATTACGTTGAAAAACGAGGAAAAATGAAATTGTGCCTATTTGAGTTAGAATGTTGATTCTGCAGCAAATAGTATTATACAAAAGTTGGTCTACTCCCAGAGGAACATTTTTTCTAAGAAATTCTGTAATGAAAGTGATAAATTTCGAGAAAACTTTGATTAAAGAAATAAAAAATTTCAAAGACAGAATGGAAAGCTGTTTCTCTTTGTCTACTTCAACTCTCATGAAGAAAATTTTATTTAAATGTTTATATTTAACAAGTTAATGCTCATTTCTGAATGAACATACTTTGACGTGCTATGTCTTCAGCGATTTTAAATCAAATGTTCTATAAATTTATATATCAATATCAAAACTTTATTTAAAAATCAGCATCAGCTAGTTTTAAATAAAATAATAACTTTTTGCGCTATAAACAATAATGTAAAAAGTCTGATTTTAAGTTTCTGATAATTGCAGAGATTTCTATTAAAACTGAATACTTTTCATACAAATTAAATAATAAAATGGCTATACTTTAATATTTATATTATCTATTCTCTGCGACAAAGGCGTAAACTTTTCAGCCCTCATTGCTTGAGATGCAACATATCCTTGCAGGGCAGATGCGTCTATGCTCTTGGCGTAGAAAAAAATTTGGGATGATTTATGGATAGCCCAATAATCACCGCGCCTTGGACCCCGCTGACTTTACAGTGATCGACGCTGAGTTGAAAAGAGTTAAGAAGAGTTTAGAAGAGTTTAGAAGAATTTGGAAGAGTTGGGAAGAGTTGCGAAGAATTTACGTGATTCTCCCTGAGTTGGCCCGATTTCCTAAGATGTGGAAAAATTTCTCATGATCTGGCCGGATCATAAGAAATTTCACATGACCTGTTTTGAGTGAGGAGTAGACTTTTCACTCATTTTCACTCAGTGAATAGCCCCTCGGACTAGACAGAAACAGTACAGCGCCACGACATTTTTCCACAACGACAGGTCAGGGAAACTTTTGTGTGTTTTGAGGACACGAAGCGACCCAAGGATGACAGCTTTCTGCATCCATCTCGCAAGTGCCGTGGCATATTTGATTTTTTTCTTGTTTCCTAAATTTAATTTGTCCGAAGTAATCGTTTTAACATCATGATTTATATTAATTAAAATTTTTAAACTCGGACGTTAACATCTTTAAAATGGAAATAACATCTTCCAAATATTAATTAAAATTGAAATTGTTCCAACAGCCAAAATGACTAACAGTGGTGAGTCACGATCTGGGTGCACGGGGTTGCGCACCAGGTAGTTAAGCATGCATTCTACGAGAAATTTTTTAAAATTCAAATTGTGGCAACATACAAAATAACTATCAATGACCAGTCGACGATTCGCGTGGACCGGGTTGCGCACCAGGTAGTTTAGTACGTATTCTGCGATAAATTAAAAAAAATTTAAATTGTTTCGACAGACAAAATAACTAACAGTGGTGAGTAGACAATCTGGGTGCACCGGGTCGAGCACCAGGTAGTTTAGCACGTATTCTACGAGATTTTTTTTTTAAATTCAAATTGTGACAACATCCTAGATAACTACTAACGGTCAGTCGACGATCCAGGTGCACCAAGTCGTGCGCCAGGTAATTGAGCACGTATTCTGCGAGAACTTTTTTAAAATTTGTATTGTGCCAACAGCCAAAATAACTACCAATGATCAGTCTACGATCCGGCTACACCGGGTCGCGCACCAGGTAGTTTAGCACGCATTCTGCAAGAACTTTAAAAAAATTTAAATTGTTCCAGCATCCAAAATAACCACCAATGATCAGTCGTCGATCTGGGTGTACCGGGTCGCACAACAGGTAGTTTAGCACGTATTCTACGACAACTTCTTTAAAATTTGAAATGTGTCAAAATCCAAAATAACTAACAGTGGTGGGTCGACGATCTGTGTACACCGGGTTGCGCACGAGGTAGTTTAGCACGTATTCTACGAGAACTTTTTAAAAATTTAAATAGTGAAAACATCCAAAATAACTACTAATGATTAGTCGACAATCCGGGTCGCGCACCAGGTAGTTTAGCACGTATTCTACCAGAAATTTTTTTCTAATTTAAATTTTTCCAGCATCCAAAATAACTACCAACGATCAGTCGACGATCCGGGTGCACCGGGTAGCGCACCAGGTAGTTTAGCACGTATTCTACGAGAACTTTTTCAAAATTTAAATTGCTCCAACAGCCAAAATAACTACCAATGGACAGTCGACAATCCCGGTGCACCGGGTCCCGCACCAGGTGGTTTATCACCTATTCTACGAGAAATATTTTATTATTTAAATTGTTTCAACAACCAAAATAATTACCAATGATCATTCGACGATCCAGGTACAACGGTTCATGCACTAGGTAGTTTAGCACGTATTCTACAAGACATTATTTGAAATTTTAATTGTCCCAACAGCCAAAATAACTATCAGTGGTGAGTCAACGATCCGGGTGCACCGGGTCGAGAACCGGCTAGTTTAGCACGTATTCTACAAGAACTTTTTTAAAATTTAAATTCTGACAACATCCAAAATAACTACTTATGATCAGTCGACGATCCGGGTGAACCGAGTCATGCACCAGGTAGTTTAGCACGTATTCTGCGAAAATTTTTTTAAAATTTAAATTGTTTCAGCAGCCAAAATAACTAACAGTGGTGAGTCGACGCTCGGGGTGCACCTGGTCGAGCACCAGGTAGTTCAGCACGTATTCTACGAGAACTTTTTAAAATTCAAATTGTGACAACATCCAAAATAACTACCAATTATCAGTCGACGATCCGGGTGCACCAAGTCTTGCACCAGGTGGTTTAGCACGTATTCTACGAGAACTTTTTAAAATTGAAATTTAAGGATCTTAAATTAGATTGAAATCACATTCAAAATCCCATTTTACGTCCAACACTCAAGTCAATGCATAAATTCTTGAAACTAAACCAGGAATCTTACGATAAAATTTGGACACATAGCACAAAATGCTCCTATTGTAATTCCTGAAAACAAAATAAAAATTTGTTTCTTCGGACAAAAATAAAAGAAGAGGGAAGAACAATGAGAAGGCAACCAACCAAATCCCCTTCCTTCTCTTTTTTATTTTTTATTTCTTTCGTCGTGTTTATTTTTATTACTTTGAAGTCACGATAAAAAAGCATGGATAATATTCGCCAACGTTTCGGTGCTCACACAGCACCCTTATCAAGGTAAGAAAATTTAGAACAAGCGGTAACAGCAACGAAAATACGATGCTACCTCATGGATACTTGTAATGCCTTCTCATTTTTCTTTCCTCTTTTTTATTTTTGTCCGAAGAAACAAATTTTTATTTTGTTTTCAGGAATTACAATTGATCTAGAATTCTCGTGTTACTTATTTAAATAACACGTTCATTCCGCAACACTGCTCCGACCCAGGCTGCTGATCGATCTACTTGAACAAATCTTTTAATGATTGAAGTTTTGTTTTTAGGCTTTCGTAGCCGTTTTCGTCCTTCGTACAAGAGGGCATAAGTGCCAACATTTGGCACAGCAAAAGGGCATAAGCGCCAACATTTTTTTTTTCATAATATTTTTTTACATAATTTGTTTTCAACCATTTTTTTTCAAACCTTTTTCTTCGAAAAATTTTTTTTAGGCATTTTTTTCAAAAAAATTTGTTTACAAAATTTAAAAACTTTTACTTCAAGATAAGTATTTTTGGTTAACTCCTAACACAGCTTTTTCGGACGGGCGTTGCAAAAAAAAGCGTGTGATACACGTGCGCATAGGTGATTGTTAACTCGCGTGATTGCATCATTCGCCTGTGGCTCGAAGCACTCGTCCACGTTTTCACACTCGCTTCGCTCGTGCGCTTACCACCGGCTCATGCTTCGAGCCTCCGGCTTATGCTGCGTCATTCACACTCGCACACACTCACCTATTTTGCGCACTTGTATCACAATAGTATATTGTGTATGGAGGGCGTAAAGAAGGCTATTTTGATGAGTGTGAAATTGCTGCCCGAGCGAAACGAGGGCGGCTGTCACACGAGGCAAAATAGCTTCACGCCCTTGATACACACCATACTTTTTGTCCCCCTCCTTGTAAACAAGCATTTGAAGCAGATAGAGGATGTTTGGTGCACTTGACAATTTTAGATTACAGGTGAAAGGAAGAAATAGCGTACTTTGCAGAAGGGAGACTGTCGGGTCTGGCGATACAATTTTTTCAAATATAAAGATAATTTCCTTCATATTCTCACCTGCGAGGTGCAGTGTATGTGTAGTGGACGTAAAGTTTCATGTAGCGGGCGTAAAGTTTCATGTTGACCCGGCGGCGGAGCGCGCCTGTGCGAACGTCATTAATCTGTAAGCGGCCACATTACGCCTGCTTCACGCCCATGCATTGGCGCGTTTTCAAGGGGGGTCGGACAAAATAACTATTTACTCCCTAGGGACTGAAAAGTGACGTCAGAGGTGAATAATGAAAATTATACATTATACTCAAAGTAAAAACTGTCAGGAAATTTTGGTTACAGATAATAGAATTTTGTGATTATTTATGGAAAGTTACCATATATAACTGATCAAGTTACTGTAAATTACCGTATATGACCGAAAATTTTCATAAATTTCCGGAAATGTTTAATAATGAATATTGGTTAATTTACGGTAAGTTACTATATTTACCGGTAAAATTACCCTAAATTACCGACCATTTTCATAAATTTACGGAAATTTTTAATAATAAATATTGTTTAATTTATGGTAAGTTACTATATTTAGCGGTAAAATTACCGTAAATTAAAAAAAATCATACATTTCCGGAAATTTATGAAAATTAAAAAAAAAGAATTTTTGGTAATTTGTGGTAAGTTACCATATTTACCGGTAAAATTACCAAAAATTCCCATACATTTCCGCAAATTTATAGACATTTTTAAATTGAATCCGGCAATTTTTTTATTGAATTTTTAATAATTTGAAACAAGTTAACATAAATTTCATGGTTCTTTATTTAAAATCTAATATGAACTGAAATCATGACTGTATTTCGAACAATGTCTGAAATCATCCATTTGTTATCAAAAATATAGTATGCGCTAAGGGGGAGAGGCACTTTATCTCCCCCTAGGTGCATAATATGCTATTATTTTTGGTTAAAAATGCATGTACTTAGTCAAAAGTCCATTTCTTTGGTAGAAAGTTTAACTATTTTGTTGAAATTTATTTTCTTAATTGAAAATTGATCTATTCTATTTTTAGTTGAAAATGTAACCATTTTGTTGCAAATTTGTCTTTCTTTTGTTGAAAATAAATTTTAATTTTTTTATTCGTTGAATATCAGTCGCATCAACTGCCAGGGTCATTAGCGACTGTACTGTAGGGTTAATTATAAATTGTGGGGTATCCTGTGGGATATTATATCAAGGGACATAAGCGAAGCTTTTAGAAAGCACGTCCACCAGCCTCGCTTCCTGCTTTGGGAATCGAACACGCGCCAGCGTGGCTGCTAAGGCTGCAGTATTGGAACATGGGACAAGCACTATACCATCTGAGCCACGATGACTCCCTTGAAAAATAATTTTTGTCCGACCCCCGTTGAAAACGCGCCATTGCATGCACGTGAAGCAGGCGTAATGTGGCCGCTTCCAGCCCAGTGAACGAGTAATTGTCCTTGTGATAGGTGCTCTCAGAGGTGCGAAACTATCACTGGTTCGTAACCTTAAAGCCATTCCCGGGAGCCAAAAATATGCCACGGCACTTGCATATATGTCACTTGCGAATTCTCTTCTATCCTATTTTATTACTTTATCCAATTATTGTTTACAACGATTTTATTTTTTTCTACTCTACTAAGTCTGTATGTTTTTCTAAACCACTTTAAGCTTTATCCTATCTCCTTTCTCTATCTTTATAAATAATTTATCACTTTACCTGATTACTCTTATTAAAAATTCTCCCCTTTTCTATACCGCTCTATAACTCCACTCTATTCGTCTTTCTATATAATTACCATATCCTTTTGTATCCCTTCTTACCATTCTATATCATTAATCTTTCCTTTCTATTGCTTGGAGAAAAATGCGGATTTAGGAACAAGTTTTGAAGACCGGAAATTTAAAAGTGAATCCCAAACATCCTGGATCGTATTCAGAAATACAGGACTGAGAACTGTAATTCAGGAATCGGGATCCACAATAAATATTTCGAGCCTCTTTCGCGACTGAGTCGGGACTGATTCCTAAACTGTAGGCAACCACTGCAGACTACCAGTGTAGGCAGCACTCTCCTTCTGGCTAGAGCGCTGGGCGCATAGTACTCTTGTAGCAAAATTCATCCTGGATCCGATTTGCTCAAAATACAGGACCCTTGAGAATATGGGTCCCTTAAGAATACCCTATAATTGATAAATTTGAATTATACGTGATATTGAAGTTTGTTACCACTATTTGAATTTCTTTTCATAAATAATTATTTATCCGTAATTTAAAACACCCAGTAATATTTAACTAACTTTTAACTGTTTAAACAATTTTAATTTTCTTAAGCATTAGTTTTTCAAAGTGAGTTGCGAAATTAATCTATTTTCTGGACGCTACAAGTTTTTTATTTGATGATAACAGTAAAATAATAGTAGACAATAGAAAAATTTTATTTCATCACATTTTCTACATATGATTTAAATATTTTAAAGTAATACTTTGTTTTCTAAGAAAACAGAAATGGTTCGGCAATTTATGTTGCAACGTTGTTGTTCTAAATTTATTTATTTATTCATTTATGAGTAAATGGTTTAAAACCTTTTGTCTAGTCCAAAAGTATAATATCAGTCGGGCAGACATGTGTATTTTTATCAAAGAATAGAAAAATAATATTTAAAAACTCATTTTTTGCAACATTTCGGGTTTTCTACGGAATTATAAACATTTTATGCTCACTTTTATACATTTTTAACAAAAAAATTGTATTTTTCTGAAAAAAAAACACGAAAGTAATAAAAACTTATTTATATAATTTTTTTATTATTATCAATTTGATTATAAATAAAATTTCAGAGCGAAACAATGTACCTACAATTTAATTTAAAAATGTATTATATTGAGGGAAATGTTAATCGATCAAAGATTGCATTGATGTTAAGTATCAGGGAGTGTCCACACGTATCGAAAAAGATGCGGCTATTTGTACGAAAATTTCGGTACAAATAGCCCATTTTCCAGGTCCTACTATTTTTACAAAAAAATAGACTATTCCTACCGAAATTTCCGTACGATTAGCCACGGCCTAAATATTGATAGATTTGAATTATTTCAATGAAATTCACTAATTATTGATTAATTTTAATATTTAATAGTTGATTGATTTAAAATGTTTGTAAACTTTTTTCATTTCAAATGGTAATCTTTCGAGCTAGAAAGAGGAAGGGAAAAGTTCTGCCATAGAGAAACCATTTTCCAGCCCGAAAAATTATCAATCATTGCTATGTTTGGCATTTGATAACTATTTTTGCGAATTGACATTGAAAATGTAATTTGCGAACATTTTTGAGGTTATATTCGTAATCAGCACCTCAAAATACGTTTTTTATTTAAACACATTGGAAACAAATGCTGATCAGGGGGCCAAATTCCAAATGTAGTTACCGCTTTGTTCTTTTGCATGGTAGTTTTGGACTAGAAATAATATTTTCCAAAGGTTTCGAACCATTTACCCCGGAATTCGAAAAAGCCATCAAAGTAAACAATTATCCCAAGTGTATAAAGGTAAAGTACATGGCAGAATGCTTAGAGGTAGACCGCCGAAGGAATGGTTAGAATCTGTGAATGAGACATTAATCCGAAAAGACATAAGAAGTCACAGAAACACGAGAGCTTGCCTGAAAAAATGCATGGACGTGAAGGAAGCTAGAGTAGTATGCCAGGACAGAAAAGTTTGGCGACAAATAGTTTATAAAGTGGTGGGAGTTTCCGAAACTGCGCAAATGGAAATAACCGTCTACGGCCGACGGGGAATAAACGGCGTAAGGGAATAGGGGTGTTGGGGAATAGGTGAGACTCTACTATATTTTCAAAACACATATTCAAGAGTATTACAAAAGTCAAGTGGCGGGTGAAGTGCCAATTTTTCCACTTTATCTTACGTAAATATATTGACCGATTGGCAAAGTGCCATTTATTTCGTCCCCCCGTAACTTCGCCTACACGAATTAATCAGAACGTAGGAGTATAAGATATGGAATGGAATTGAAGAATGGATTTTTAAAAGAAGTTTCTCAAATCTGCATATATATTTTCACAGAACCAGTAATATTGAGTTACAAAAATTCGGTATATTGTACTAATTTATGCATTACAAAACTGCACATTTTGCTTCCTCATAGAGGAAGCTCTGTAATGGTAACATTTTCCAAAAATTTTAAATTCATTTCATTAACCCTTCCTCAATTAAAAAATGTCTAGTACAATGTTCTAAGCAATTGTCCGGATGTGTGTGTGTGTGTGTGTGTCACACTTCTTGTGAAGACGATAACTTGAAAACGGTTGCAGATAAATTGATAAAATTTGGAGGGCTTATTACACTACTGATATCTTGAAACTGACCTAAGGATTTCTAAAAATATTTATTTATTTTTTTTTAACATTCAATAATATTTTAAAAATTGATTTTTTTTAGTAAAACTTTTTTCATTAACATAATATAAAGTTGATACAACAATATAAAAGATTCCTTGGTATGAGACGAATCGATTGACCTATAACATTAATACATTTTAATAAAGAGTAAGGAAGTTATAGTCATTTATATTATATTTAAAATCGATTTTCATAGTACAAATTTTGTCATTCTCATAATTTAAAGTTGATGCGAGAATGGAAAAGATTTGTTGATTCAAGACGAGTCGGTTCACCTATAATATTGATATATTTGATTGAAGAGCAAGAAAGCTATGGTAATGCATAATATTTGAAAATACGGTTTTTTATAGTAAAACTTTTTTCCTTAACATAATTCCAAGTTTATGTGAAAATAAAAAAGATTCCTTGGTTCGAGACGAATCGATTGACTTATAATATTGATACATTCTTTCCAACAGTAAGGAAGCTATGGTAATGCATTATATTTGAAAAAACGGCTTTTTATAGTAAAATTTTTTTTCATTAACATAATTCAAAATTGATGCAATATCGGAAAAGATTCCTTGATTCGATGCAAATCAATTTTCCCATAATATTGATACATTTTATTGAGGAGTAAGGAAGCTATGGCAATGAATAACATTTGAAAAGACGGTTTTTTATAGTAAAACTTTTTTCACTAACATAATTTAAAATTTACGCTAGAACGGAAAAGATTCCTTGACTCGAGGCAAGTAAACCTATAATATTAATACATTTTATTGAGGAGTAAGGAAGCTATAGCAATGTCTGATTTGTCATTGTATTTTACCAATTGTTTGTATTATTTTGTAATTTTGTATTTTTTGTAAATGTGTATTTTTAAACTGATCAAAATGAAAACTTTAGTTTGTCTATTATTTCAAAGATCACTAATGCTTCCTCTATGAGGAAGCAAATACATTTACTAACGAGAAGATCGAATTCACAACTAGTTTATCTTGTATTTTAAATGAAAAAAATAAGAAAGATAACATTCAGTTATTACATTTATGGAGGTCGGAAGCAGTAAAAATTGTGCATAAATAATAAAGAAATCTTCCTATTTCCATAAAATCGTAATAAAATTCATCTTTTAATTCCAAATTCTCCTTCAATTTTCGCAAGGACCTTGACACTGAATATCGGAACAATCGGTGCCAAGAAGGGAAAGGTTCAAGAAATCAGTCACTCGCTTCTTTGAATCAAACAATTTTACGCTACGTTCATCGAGTCACGTGATCTCAGTGGTAAAATACCATCGAGGGGAATCACATCCGGCAATTGTGAAAGACAGTGGCTTCGGATATAATTCGATTACTGGCTATAGATAAGTATTGAGATAATAGACGAGCGTTCAGTGGACAGAGAAATTCCTAGGATTGTGTGGGCGTCGAAAACGGAGGCAGGACGGCGTCAAGGCGCCGTCAATGGAAGGAAAGGAAGACACCGTCACCCTTATATGCACTAAAAAGATACGGAATCTCCACCCATAAAGTACACGGAAAGAAATTTACGGCGACTGCGGTACTTATAAGTACCACTTCTGAGCTAAACACACGAGCGCCAGCGCGCCCTGTGTTCAAGACGTCTATCACCCACTCATTTGGGTAGGGGCCCCTAGTTTTCGTATACGGTGTGTTCGCCCCTGAATGGTCACATTGGGTGTTTTATTACCTGCAGACTTGAGTCATAGCGGGTGGTAGTTTCTCCTTTTCTCACTTGTAGCGCGCAAAGAAAATCCCGAGAAAAATAACTTCCTTACCCACTCCCTGCTTCGCCAAATAGTAGAACACATTACTACAACGATGCTGTCGACGACAATTTATTTCTTTTAATTTTTGCATGAAAAACAGAATTTTTTCGAATAAATCGAGCTGTACCGAGAGTCTCTATACTCTTTAGAGTCTGTATACAAAAAGTCAGACACAATGGTTTCACCGTTTGGCCTGAATTTCATTTTTTCGATTTACATCCGATTTCCAGGGCCCTTAATGCTCTAACAATAGGAAGGTCGGAAGAGTTACGAGTGACCCCCTGGGTCTCAAGAATCGTCGAAAAATTTCCCACTCCAGTACCGAGATGTGCTCTTCAAATTGGGAGCGCCTGTTTTCGGTTCATCGTGGATACTGTCCCAGTGACGGATTGCTCGTTTCCATTTTTCAAAAAACGAAGGCTTGTTTTTATGTTTTATGCCATTAAGATTATGTGGTTCAAATATTACATCCAACAATTAATTCGTGTAGGAGGAAACATGTCATTTGTAATACATTGGTTAAAATTCAAGCCTGAGGAAGCGCCTTAAGGCCATGTGACGAGTGGGTCACGTGAAAAATTATTTACAAAAAAAAAAACTTTTTTCATAATTATAAAAATTTAGGATCAAAGATTACTCATCAGACGATTGCAATTTAATTCTTATAAATATTTAATTCACTCGACAATAGATTATCAGTTTTATGAGTACAAATTTCTATCAATTTTTATCCAATATTATTTAGAGTATATAATTTTTATAAAGAGACAAAAGATAATCGACTCTTTCTCGGCTAAATGTCCAAAAATGTCTAAAGTGGTCACCAGTGGTGAAAAGAAAAAGGAATAATGCAGGTGAATGAAAGAGAAATAGAGAATCTTCTTCCCTGACTCTTTCTAAAGAGAAAATTTATGAAATAATGAAAGGTGTGTGAATAATGGTCGACTCATTCCCTTCAATTTTTTAAATCAAATAATTTACAACCACTCGTTAATTGAAATGGTTTCTTGGTTATGATTTTAGTACATGGACATTGGGGAAGACATCGGAGTTCCTGATGATTTCACAAATAGTGAAATGATTTCCGGTATGTGGTGGAGACATTTACTTGCCGGTGGAATCGCTGGTGCCGTTTCAAGATCCTGCACAGCGCCTTTGGACCGGATAAAGGTTTACTTGCAGGTAAAAATGGATTATTTTTACCAAACTTTAATAAGAAGAGCGCTCGATTATTTATTTACCTCGCGCTAATCGCTCGGTTTTTGTATATTTAATATATTTTTATAACAAGAGTTTATAACAAAACCTGTAGATCTTTTTTGGTTGAACAACTTTTGTCATTTCATTTCTTTCGCCTCTTATGTCGTTTTTTCCAAAAATTTAATTTTTTCTTTTTAATCTTATTTTTTACGATTAAAAAAAAATCTACTCGTCCTATCCAAAAATTATTCATGACAAATTTGTTGCTCTTTTTTGTATGAGCAACTTTTTTCTATTTATTTTTTTCATAGCTTGTGTCGTTTGTCCAAAAATTTAATTTTTACATTCTCATCATAATGAGAAGGTATTGGTTTTATGTGAAAAATGACTTTCATGGATTCCATCAAACGTCGACGTTTTGAGGCCCCCTGAGTCAGAAAAAATAGTTTTTACGTCGGTGTCTGTCAGTCTGTCATCGTCTTCGTCGTCTGTATATCGGATAACTTTCGAAAGACTAATCGGATTGGATTGTGCTTTGGCACACAGTTTCAGGGGCGAAAAAGAAAGATCGAGTTCGTTAACCAGCTATTTTGGATAGAAATTCAGAATTGTTTAGCCCATTTTTTTCAAAATTCATAAATTCCATGGACAGCCGCCCGTAGCACTCGAAAATTAGAACAAATTATTCTTACGACTTTTTTCAATACCAAGAAAATTTACAGAGTTGTAGGATTTTCAAAATCTCCACAAAAAAGCGAAAATTAACATTTTAAGCCAATTAAAGCATGATATGAAAAAAAGTCATGAGTAAAAAAATGTTACTTTTGGATAGTCCTACAAGATTCTCGTGACGACTTTTTGAGTTTTCTTAAAAAATCGAAAATTCAAATTTTATTGGCACAAAGCATAATGAATTATTACATTCTCATCATTATATATATATATATATATATATATATATAAGCAAGAATAATAAGAAGAATAATAAAAAATAATAAGCAAGAAAAGGGCCCACTTATGTCCAGCAATCTGCTAGTTTTTTGTAATTCTTTTTAACTAGGTAGACCGCATATTTCTTATACTATGAGTTATTGAGTGGTCCTGATGAAAAATACCAAATTTTCTAGAAATTAATACCACGCGTCCCGGAAATATTTTTGAAAAAAGTTCCAATGATATTGTTTTGCGTGGATTGGCCCTTTTGCATTGAATTTTATAGCGAAATGTCCAACAGCAAAATTAAAACAGACAACATTCTGAAAAAATGAATACAAAGAACCTTCTATCTTCAATGAGTCCCTAATAGTTATTTATGATCCTTGAAAATAGCCAAATTGTTTTTCTGAAATGTATATAATTAATTTTTATGCTTTCATTTGATTATCAAATTCTGAAGTTTACATCTGTACATTGGAACCTATTAATTTGATGCAAAAATAGCTCCTAATGTTAATTAAAGTGGACGTAATTTCCAGTAATTCTAAAAGAATATATATCTGTATTGAAAAATGTACTTGCGACCGTACTCAATCCTTGTTGTGGCATATATGCATCTGCAATCAATCACAAATAATACACGTTTTTATTTTGCGTTAGAAAAATTAATGGCTTGACAATTTTTAAAATATTTTCTTCACATTATCAATTTTATGCACACTTGATGAAACCTACCTCCAGAAGATCTGTTGTTGACAAAAAATGAAGGAAAACCTATAAATACATAATTTGTAAATTGTTTAGACTTTATTAATAATAATTATTACATAAAATTATTATTATTTTATTACAGTAAATATAACAAAAAGCGATACACTTATTTATTTGGTTGATAATATAATTAATAAAAAGAACTCAAATTTATTAAGAACGATCGATGTTCTGAAAATATTTGTCAAACACTATTCTATGTATAGTGTGCTTTACCATGCGCGAAAAAAAGAAATAATAGTCTTTACATTTTTGGTATTTTAAACATAAAATAATGATATATTTTAAAAATAATCTCGCCAACAACTTTTTTTTATAAATAATGAACAAACAATGTAACATCTGTTAATTTATCATTTGTCCTACATTCCCGGTCAACAGAAGATATTCTAGAGGTAGGTTTCAAAAAGAAAATACATGAAATCTACACAACATTGATAATGTGAAGAGTATTATTTGAACAATAGTTCCATGATCATAACTCATAACATATGTGAGCTAGACTGAAACTGAACACGAGTAATTTGCCCGGACAAATGTGTAAAAAATGGTCAAATTTGGGAAGTCATAATTCATGAGCTATCAAGGCTAGATCCTTGTCTTGATTAAAATTAATGGAAATTGCTTCTACTTCAATTATTGTGCTCAAGATTTTTTTGTAAATTGAATAGGTTTGAAAGTACAGATGTAAACTTTAGAATTTGATTTTCAAGCTACTTAAAAAAAAATACCAGGCTATTATGAAGGATGATAATTCGGCACCTATTAAAGATACATAGAAAGTTACTTTTTTTAATTTTCTCAGAACTTTGTCTAGTTTAATTTTTTTGTTGGACATTTTGTACAAAAACATTTTCAGAACGCGCGAGGCGACGCGCTGAGATTATTTATAGCAAAATTGGGATTTGAATCATGACCAGTAAATAAGCTGTTTCAGCAAGAAAAAACTGATCAAATTAGTCGAATCGTTTGAGCTGAGCGAAAAAAATTTGCGGGTTGACATCCAAAAAAAGTAAAAAAAAAATGTTGAAATCGGTTAATATCTTCTGTTCTCTTTTTTGATATAAAAATTAAAATTTTGGAAAAGGTCCCTATTCCTTCGAAAATTATGGCGAATTTTTACTATGTACAGTTTTTACTCTTATAAAATAAAAAAATATATAAATTAAAAAAAAATTTTTTTACTCAATTTAGAATTTTTTTAAATGGCCAAAAAACATGATTTTTGGATTGAGTTCTATTCATAAATTAAAAAAAAAGTTCAATATGTCGAACCTGAAATTTCTTCAGCTTGAATCGAAGATGCATGCTATTTTTAAGTCAAAAGTCGTCAAAATCGCTCAAAGAACGTAAAATTGACAATATTTGAACGCTTGAAACACCACTAAAAATTGTTTTTTTTTCCGAAAAAACAAAACAATAGCATATTCCTTTGGTTTGGGTCAGGGCTCACCAAAAGGCAGTCAGTGACTGCAAATACTGACAGTGTCAGTCGCGAGACTAGGTCAAACAGGCCCAATCAGCTTTCGGCACGGTTGTCACGCCTCCGCTTAGGGGTTATGCCTTCGGGACCATCCCTGGACAATTGTCCGCGACTGCTTATTAATCATTGTAACCATATTCATCAGAAACCCTTGTTACAGGAACCCTCTATCCGCAACCCGAAGACGCGTTCAGTGGCCTTGTCATAGGCCCTTCAGTTCTAATCCAATGGAATTGAAACCGAAATATATATATATAAATAGTATACTATAATAATATTATATATATATAACACTCTATCTCGGACCGAACCATGTTCCAATTTCGCGTCATGCGAGATTAACAATCACATCCAAGCTGATGACTGCCACGTCAGTCGTATGTTCCCACGACTAACGATATTATAAACATCACGACACACTTTTCAGATGGTCCTACAGTCTCATAAAACACTGATTTCGGATAAAATATCGGCCTGCAAACATTGATCTGCCCGTAAAGTCATGTCTAACACTTCTTGTGACGTAATATACTATTATCTCATATTTTTATAAGTTACTTTTTTACATATATTAGAAAAATATCATATATTATACGCGCTAATATACTCTTCTATACGGGGTACTATTCTTTATTTCTATTATCTATTTCGTATAATCCATTTTTCTTAGTGTACTATTTTGGCCGCTTATCGAAAGTTTTAATATGTAGATACATAAGATAAGAACTTTTATTTCATGAAAATAGTTGATAGCAATAACAAGTGTAGATCGTTATCCAATTTTCCTGACAAATTTCAAATATCAGTTTTCTGAAGTGTATTAGGTATATTGATGTATAGATATGTTTAAATATTAATTATAAATTGCTATAGGATGAGCTTATTTAATAACTAGGCGGCATCACCTAGTGATTTGTGGTTTAGTCCTCTAAGTCCATGTGGAAATCGGCCCAGCTTAGCCCAACTTATAATTGGGCGCCAATTGGGCTTCAACTGGGTAGCCCAGATAACAAAAAGTGAAATTAATTAACAGATTATTTTAACTATATGAGTAAGTGGATGCAATTCCACCCGAATCCTGAAACTTTTCCAATTATTCCAAATTTTCAATTATCAACACTTATGCTAATAAAGCCGATCAGTGTTTGATTTCTTGCTTGGGCTTACATTTTTCATGCCCATAGAACGCCCATAGTGGACTTTCTGCATTGATTAACAGGTTAGTTTTATTATATATGAGAAAGTGGATGGAATCTCATTCAAATCCTGAAGCTTTTCTAATTATCCAGACGTTTTAATTATCAAAACTTATGTTAATCAAGCCGATCAGTGTTTGATTTTTTGCTTGGGCTTACATTGGTCATGCCCACAGACCGCCCATAGTGGACTTTCTGCATTAATTAACAGGTTAGTTTTATTATATATGAGTAAGTTAATGCAATCTCATCCAAATCCTGAAGCTTTTCTAATTATCCAGAAGTTTTAATTATCAAAACTTATGTTGATAAAGCCGATCAGTGCTTATTTGTTCTTGACTGGGCTTAAATTGGGCTTACCCATAGAACGCCTATAATGAGTTCTATCGGAGCAAACCAGTCTGGCCCCAAAAAGTAACGCCAGTTATATCTATAGAGGACAGTAGAGATATAAAATGTCGGCTGTGGTCTGCTGCTAATTACATCGGTAAATTTATTTCAAACTGCACCTGTTTAGAAAAAAATATAAATCGGGATAATTCTGATGAAAAAACTCTGCGCGAATAATAAATTACGCATGCGGGAAAAAAAATATTGAGCGATTCAAGCAGAATCTAGCACCCATATTTCATTTTTATAAATGAAAATAATTCTTACAGCATAACCTTACATAGTAAATGTATCATTTACGAATATAACTTGTTTATTATATTATGTTAGAAATGTTAAAGTACATTAATTTGCTGAAAAAAGATTTTTTTCTCTCGTCCTTAAAAAGAACTTCTGACTATTAAATTTTCTTCATACACTCAAATTTTGCTCTTAACATTATGGTAAGTTTATATAATAATATATTTTACATATTATTTTTTTTTCATATACTTAAAATAATGAAACTGTTTTCGAATTAGATATAAGCTCTAAATTAAAATTGAAATTTCATCAAATTGACGAAGAGATCAGCAGAGTACAGTAAAATTTGCAAGTAAAACAACAATAAATAAACATTTTTTTTAAACTCAGCATTTTGTAATTTTGAAAAACTCGCCTGTATTAGTTAACGTGTGCGGCTGCGCGAGCCGCAACGCCGCAGACGGGCTCTGTCGTCTGCACTAAAGCAGTCGCGCACGCCATGAAAACCTGACGTACAGGAGCAATTTTGAGTTCAGATTCGGATTCAGCGCATCAAAATCCTTCGGAAATGTTTGGTCAGCTTTCTGGCTTTTGACTTTTGTCAAATTTTGTCGGCCTGTGTAATACACGCGACGCAATGTATACAATGCAATGTTTCTCCTGTGGTATTCGGCCATTTTGAAATTTTATGGCTTAATGGAAATACTCTATTGGCGTGGTTGCGCGCGCTCATTTGAAATGTCAATAATTCCAACAATTAGTTATTTTCACTTCAACCACCAGCTAACTTCACTTCGTTGAGTGCTGAGGGGAAAACAATTAACCAAACGCACGGGACAAAACCTTATTTATGTTATATCTTTGTAATAAAAAATAACTATTGTCATTTTATTGTTTCATTAAATAGTGATTAAAAATAGAAACTAATTTCCCAATACACTTAAATAGAAAAAATTAGTTTTTACGAAGATATTAACAAAATAGGGCAAAAATGGATAAAAAACCATGCATTTGGTCCAATGTTTTCCCCTCAGCATTCAACGAAGTGAAGTTAGCTGGTGGTTGGAGTGAAAATACCTAATTTCAAGTGAGCGCGCAGAACCAGACCTATCAAGCTATATATATACTGACAATATGTATAACCTTATAGTTTATCAGTCTGAACTCTGATCGAGAAAAAAGCGAACATTTCACATAAAAAGCGGACAAGCGAACATGGGACAGAAAAAGCGGACGTCTGGTAACCCTAGAAATTGCATGACCCAAAAATGTTACCTAGAAGAAAACTTCTGACAAATTCTATTTTGCCTTATCAACTTGTTTACTCTAAATGTGACTTTTTTCTTCTAGCTGTAGGTAAATTTTTCCACTTGATAGTGTAGAATTATTTAAAAAATCTGCAATTAGAAATTTACATTTCACTTCATGAGTTTTTAATAATATAAGTAGAATTTTGGAAAATCAATATTCTTCCTACTTCAGGAACTTCAGTTTACAGCTGCTTCTTCAATCTTATTTTCTGTCACTATTTTTAATAACCTTTTAGAAAATTTAGAGGAACTTAGCATAAGGTCTCATTTGTTAATGAGTAATGATAATCTTCGATACGTTCATTTTGACCACATTGAAGCTTCTAAGGTTCTGCATATTCTGTAGAGTATCATGTTTATTAATAAATTATTGTCTTTAATTTTCTGTTAAAAACAAATAATATGAATGTACGATTGTGCGTATGTGGAAATTCAGTGACTCAGTGTTACATATTCGATCTTTAAATTACGTAATTTATTTTTTTTATAGATACACATTCAGTGACTTGAGGTAAATAGCGATATTTAAAAAAAGACACGAATATGAAGAAACGGATCGTTTGCGTCGTTTTAACTACTACGTTTTAGCTTCCGTATATAATATTGAAAATTTTGTGAAAATAATATTTTTATATGAGCAATGAAAATTTTTCCCCCTATAAGATCATTTGTTTAATTTGAAAAAGCGCGTGTCAAACGTCACTTGTTTTCATATCAGGTGATTTGTGATGTCATGTGTTTATACCGCTAAACTCGTGTTCAAACTGGCATCATTTCGACCACGTGCAGTAGCGAAAAAAAAAGTATTTATCGGAATAGGTAAGTGAGATTCTATTATTTAAATTAATGTAAACATGTATCTACAGAAATCTTCTTAAATCTTGAAATCTAGTGTACAGTCGAAGTTTAAGTAGTGAACCTCCGTCGGTAATTTTAAGAGTGAAATAGAAACCTGTTTTGCTGATGGTGAATAATATTCATCTTCCAAATTTTTTTCGTATTTTCTCGAGGGCGTTCCGAGAATATCGACAATTATTCCAAATTCAGACAAATTTTCTTCCTTAAGAAAAAGAGCACTTCCTAAAAAAACAATGCCTGGGTCGTTTGAATTCAAAATGTCTGAAAAACTTATAAACACGGAAAAAAATGGTTTAGCTGCCCCAGCTAGACGTTTAGCTGGATTTCGTCTTCTAAGAAAATATAGCTGTTTTCCTTAAATTTCTAGCTGTGTTACCTAAATATCTAGCTAAATATGCCATCTAGACATTTTCTAGCTAATTTATCTAGATAATTTCTAGATGGCGAAATTGAGCTAAAACAGCTAGATATTTAGGTAACACAGCTAGAAATTTAGGTAATACATATCTACCCTGTTAGAAATTTCTATAGCGATTTTACTATAAATCTGCTATAAATGTAATGGAAGCAATATGCATATACGTGTAGTAAATTTAATATACCATCATCTTGTAGAATTAATATACACAGCACACGAAATTCACTTTTTTCCATTTTCGTTAACATTCACGAGGTTCTCTCCTTTCAATGGCTATCAAACACAATATAAATGGCCCAGCTTGCTCAAAATTTAACAGTAGTCTATTCATGGATGGCGTTGTCGGGATCAGTGGTGCATTTAAAGTTACTGAGCAAAAACATTCAAAAAGTCACTGACTTACAAACAAACGTATCAAACAGCCCTCGTAATATTAAAAATAAATTAAATTTATGGAAAACCAACACACGTTGCAATAAAATGTTTGATAACAATTTTTTGAAATTAATTTTTTTCTGAAAGAGAGATCTTCTCCTTTCACTCCGCTGGGTTCGAACCACAGAACTTCTGATTTCGGCCAGGTGCTTTTCCCATTACGCTACTAGAGAAATCGAGAAAAGAAACTTTATTTCAGAAAATATCCGCATTATTATGCTAAATGGTACAATAAAAAATTTAAATAAATCTATATTATCATTAAAATATAACACAAAATTTTGAACGTATTTTTCAGGCAAGATGGAGTTATAAATTAAATATAATTTTTTAATTAATTTTTTTCTGAAAGAAAGATCTTCTCCTTTCACTCCGCTGGGATTCGAACTACTGAACTTCTGATTTCCGGTCAGCTTAATGGGAAAAGCACCTGACCGGAAATCAGAAGTTGTGTGGTTCGAATCCCAGGGGAGTGAAAGGAGAAGATCTTTCTTTCAGAAAAAAAATTAATTAAACAGTTATTTTTAATTTATAACTCCATCTAGTCTGAAAAGGCGTTAAAATTGTCTGTTATTCTCTAATAATAATACAGATTCCTTTAAACATGTGATTGTACTATCTAGCATAATAATGCGTATATTTTCTGAAATAAAGTTTCTTCTGTTGTTCTCTCTAGTAGCTTAATGGGAGAAGCACCTGACCGGAAATGAGAAGTTCTGTGGTTCGAATCCCAGCGGAGTGAAAGCAGAAGCTCTTTCTTTCAGAAAAAAAATTATTTTTAATTTATGACTCCATCTAGTCTGAGAAAGACGTTAAAATTTTTCTGTTATTCTCTAACGATAATACAGATTTATTTAAAAATTAGTTTGTACTATCTAGCATAATAATGCGTATATCTTCTAAAATAAAGTTTCTTTTCTCGATCTGTCTAGTTGCTTAATGGGAAAAGCACCTGACTGTGGGTAACTGGTGACTTCATTGCCGACAGTTGGTAATCCACCGCGTTCATCGCCCTGCACCTTGCAGAATTGAGTCTGTCAAATCATGTGTTTTGCCGAATTGGAGTCAAAGTTTGGTCAATATAACTCCGTTCAGTTAAATAATTAATATCGCTCGCCCAAACCGCACGAATTTATTTGGGAAACTTTATTTTTTATAATTATACTCATTGCTAACCTGAAAAACTTATAATTCCACTTCATTCCATAAAATAAACTCGGCCGAATAGAGCCCAATGCATTGCAGAATTGAATCTAAAGCTCCAATTCGATATTGGCAGCAAATCGAATACACCAAACCTAACCTGAATTCGTTTTCGGGTTATATCTATTCAACTTTTTTTACTGAGCTCCTTTACGTCCATAGATTTTATCATGCAAGCTCTTGTGTTCTATGTTTTTTTATATCTTGTCGTCTTAGAGTCTCACTCACACATTCTTACCATTCTTTTCTAAATATACTTAATCCGCCAGACGTTCTCCTTTCATTCGCTCAACATTCCGTGACCATCTCAACAAGTTTCTTACACTCGTGTCAAAAAGTGTTTCCTCTGCACCTCATTCTTAAAGAAGCCTCTCATTACTAACTATATCCATTAGTGTTTCACCTTATATATTCCGCAAGAATTTCATGCCAACTGCATTAAGATTACCCTCATACTTTTCTTCGTAGGTCCAGGTCTCCCTAACGTACACCAAGTTGGGTGTAAGTACATAATTATACATTGCAATTTCAGCTTTATTTGTTATATTTTTCCTTGTGGTAATGGCTCCTTTACTACCAATAACCTTCCTACCCTCATTTATACGCCTGGCTATCTCTCCATCAATCTTTTTGTTAGTAGTAAATAAACTTCTAAGATACACGTTATTATCAACTTGTTCGATTCTCTCTTTGTCTAAGGAAATGTTGCATACTGTTTTCTCACCCTTTCCTTCAAATACCATAGTCCGTCAACGACTCATTAATGTATTTGTCCTTTGTTCATAATTCAAGTTTTTTGTTTTATTTTAAACATTTTATAAGTGTTTGATATTTTTACTACTTTTACGTTTTAAGTGGAGTTTCTAGTTCTTTTGACTTCCCTCTGAACCCTTTCAACCTTACAAAAAAGCTCCCCCACACTACCACACACACCCTTCACTATACTCACCTCCCTTTACCACCTTTCACCTCACTCGCATCTCCACGCCCGTCGCCAAAAGCAAAAAAGATAGCACAGAAAAAACACGCGTACTTTACCATTCGGTACCGGAAACGGAAGCCAAAAATTATCTTAATAAATTTTTTTATTTCGATCCAAATGCAAAAAGTTAGATACTTTTCAACATTTTAAAAATTTCCAAAAAATAGAAACAAAATATTTTTCTGATCGGTTAAAAAATTTCAATCAAAATTTTTACTAGATATGAAATATATTTCGAAACTATCCTCATCAAATTTTTTGATTTGATCAAAATTCAAAAAGTAAGAGCATTTTCAAATTTGGAAACAAAATTTTCCGTTTAATTTTGTTTAGATGGTTTTATTTTTCAAAAGCAATCGTCTGTATAACCTAGCTGTTGAGAGCGAAGCGCGAGTATCGTAATGAGAAAGTAATCGTCAAGGCCGTAGGTGCTTTGAGAACCCTCTTTAAAGTCGAATCGAAAAAGACATGTTTAATTTAACTTTATGATTGTAGTTTATGAGGGGTTTAAATCACAGTTTTTGATTTGCGCGCTCAAACTGGGCGCATTTTCAGGGCCGCTCAGAATAAAAATCAGTGCAAAGTAAGGAGAAAATATTAAAGTCATCATGAAAAATAAAAATTGTACATTACTTTTCAATATCTGAATAAGCAGTACCAGATCCTGGTACATAATCAAATATAATATACATTAGATATAATAGTGTTGAACAAAATGTAGAAAAGTTTACAGTGTGGACAAAATCGAGTGCGAAGCACGAGATACGTTATAAGAATGTGTTCGTTAAAGCTGAAGGAGCTTTAACAAAAGAGAATTCACAAACATCAAATTACAGTTGTTAACGCTTTGACCTTTAATTTTGAGAGGTCTGTGCACAAATGTGTGGAAAATACAAAGACCGAGCGCAAGGTAAATACATTATCGAGCAAGAAGCGCGAGATGAATATATTCTCAAGCGCGAAGCGCAGGACCCAACAGTCATGCGCCCTAGGCGCGCTCAAGCAAGTCGCGCGCGTAGCGCGTAACGAGAATGCGCCCGCACAGCGGGCATATTTTTATTTTTATTTTCATGGATAGGGAGCGGACTAGATAAGGTATGAACTTGGCTACGAATCGTCTGCGAAAGGAAAACCAGTGAGAGTAGAAATATTTGAATTTACAGAACGAACTTTACACTGTTTACAGTGTGTATTAGAGTGGTTCAAAAAACGCTTTTCACCCTGGAGGGCAAGCCCCCCGCCCCCCAAGTTTCCATTTCCGGAGAAAGAAAATGCGTAATTTTTTTCCGAAATTCGAATATTAACACGTGATACCGGGCACTTTAAAATCCCATTTCATTAACATGGGGAAATTTTGGATCTTCGAAAAATGGAACTCATACTTCTGGGTTTGATCGAAACGTGCCAAGTTTTTTAGATTTTAGATTTCCGTAATCTTTTTCATACAAATAATTACTAATGGACAATTTAAATACTTCCCATGACTTTTTAAACAATTTTTAATTGTTTAAACAAAGGTATCTTATTTAAACAATGATTTATTCTCAAAAAATGTAAAAAATAATCGTATTTTCTGATAGAAATGTAATATTTTGTCATTGTTTGGAGAAGCCAATTTTTCAAAAAACATCATGTAATTATTTAAACAATTACTTATTGTTTATTCTCAACATTTCTAAAAATTTACCCAGAGATGTCCAGTTTTTTCTCAAATTGGTATTTGATGCTACTTTTTGTTGAATAACTATATAATTCTGATACATATCTTTTAATGTTTAATCAATTTCTATTTCTTTGAATAATTTTTATTTGCATAAGCAGTTTTTTTTCGAAAACTTAAAAAAAAGGAAATGAAATAAAATACATATAATTATTTTTCAGACTTTATAGTGTATAGAAGAAATATATTAACCATTTTTTAATTGTTCAAAAAAATATAATTTGTTTTAACAATTATTTTTCCAACAATATTTTTTAAATCGTATTTTCTGAATATAAGTACACTTTTATAATTTAAATTCTATTATGACTTTTATGATTTATTTAATAAGGCGCCAAAAAGATGTAAACCATCCATACTCAATTTGAAGGAAATTTGAGAAAAAAACAATAATTAATTGTATAAACAATAACATAAAGTTCTTAGCAGAATTTATTACTCCTCGAAATCATTCAATAAAACTCAAAACGTAAAACTCACAAAAACATAGAAGATCCAAAAATAGGCAAATCTTGAAAACATAAAACCTGTGCTGCGTTGTGCTCGACAAATGAAGTATTTATTTTCTCTAACAAAATTCCGTGAGATCAACAGTTCTCATATGAAAACTCAAAACGTAAAACTTAAAAAACATAAAAGATCCAAAAATAGTCAATTGTGGAAAAATGAAAACATATGCTGGGTTGTGCTCGACAAATGCAGTCTTTATTCCCTCTGAAAAAATTACGTGAGATCAACAGTTCTCATATTGAAAACTCAAATCGTAAAACTCAAAACTCAAAAAACAGGAAATACTCAAAAATAGTCAAATTTGGAAAAAATGAAATTTGTGCTGAATTGTGCTCGACAAATGCAGTCTTTCTTCACACTGACAAAATTACGTGAGATAAACAGTTCTCATATTAAAACTGAAAACGTAAAACTCAAAAAATATAAAAGATCCAAAAATAGACAAATTTGGCGAAAATAATAATTGTTCTGGGTTGTGCTTGACAAATGCAGTATTTATTTCCCCTAACAAAATTACATGAGATGAACAGTTCTCATATTAAAACTACATACGTACAACTCAAAAAACATAAAAGATCCAAAAATAGTCCATTGTGGAAAAATGAAAACTTGTCTTGGGTTGTGCTCGGCAAATGCAATCTTTACTACTTCTGACAAAATTGCGTGAGCTGAACAGTTCTCATATTAAAACTGAAAAGGTAAAACTCAAAAAACCATATAAGATCCAAAAATAGACAAATTTGTCTGAAATAATACATGTTCTGGATTTTGCTCGATAAATGCAGTCTTCATTTCCTCTAACAAAAGTACGCGAGATCAACAGTTCTCATATTAAAACTCAAAATGTAAAACTCAAAAAACATACAAGATCCAAAAATAGTCAATTTTGGAAAAATGAAAACATGTGCTGGGTTGTGCTCGACAAATGCAGTCTTTATTCCCTCTGAAAAAATTACGTGAGATCAACAGTTCTCATATTGACAACTCCAAACGTAAAACTCAAAACTCAAAAAACAGGAAAGAATCAAAAATAGTCAAATTTGGAAACAATTATATTTGTGCTGAATTGTGCTCGACAAAGGCAGTCTTTTTTCCCACTGACAAAATTACGTGAGATAAACAGTTCTCATATTAAAACTCAAAACGTAAAACTCAAAAAACATCAAAGATCCAAAAATAGTCAAATTTCGAAAAGATAAAACCTGTGCTGCGTTGTGCTCGAAAAATGCAGTATTTATTTCTTCTAACGAAAGTACGTGAGATGAACAGCTCTCATATTAAAACTGCAAACGTAAAACTCAAAAAACATCAAAGATCCAAAAATAGACAAATTTTTTAAAAATAATACTTGTTCTGGGTTGTGCTCGACAAATGCAGTCTTTATATCCTCTAACAAAAGTACGTGAGATCAAAAGTTCTCATATTAAAACTCAAAACGTAAAACTCACAAAAACATAAAAGATCCAAAAATAGGCAAATTTTGAAAACATAAAACCTGTGCTGCGTTGTGCCTGACAAGTGCAGTCTTTATTTCCTCTAACAAAAGTACGTGAGATCAGCAGTTCTCATATTGAAACTCAAAACGTAAAACTCAAAACACATAAAACGTCCAAAAATAGTTAAATTTAGATAATCTAAAACTTGTGCTGCGTTGTGCTCGACAAATGCAGTATTTATTTACTGTATCAAAAGTACGTGAGATCAACAGTTATCATATTAAAACACAGGACGTAAAACTCAAAAAACATAAAAGATCCAAAAATAGTCAAATTTCGAAAACATAAAATTTCTGCTGCGTTGTGCTTGACAAATGCAGTATTTATTTCCTCTAACAAAATTACGCGAGATGAACAGTTCTCATATTAAAACTGAAACGGTAAAACCCCAAAAAAAAGAAAGATAAAAAAATAGTCAATTGTGGAAAAATGAAAATTTGTGCTGGGCTGTCTTCAAAGAATGCAGTCTTTATTCCTTCTGACAATGTTACGTGAGATCAACAGTTCTCATATTGGAAAATCAAAATTTAAAACTCAAAACTCAAAAAACATAAAAGATCCAAAAATAAACAAATTTGGCAAAAATAATAATTGTTCTGGGTTGTGCTTGACAAATGCAGTCTTTATTTCCTCTAACAAAAGTACGTGAAATCAACAGTTCTCATATTAAAACTCAAAACGTAAAACTCACAAAAACATAGAAGATCCAAAAATAGGCAAATCTTGAAAACATAAAACCTGTGCTCTCTAACCCTTCGTCCGCCAAATTTCAACGCTTCA
The DNA here is from genome assembly GCA_011634705.1 of Andricus grossulariae. Taxonomy (NCBI): domain Eukaryota; kingdom Metazoa; phylum Arthropoda; class Insecta; order Hymenoptera; family Cynipidae; genus Andricus; species Andricus grossulariae. The sequence goes on along the minus strand of JAABKJ010075445.1, from coordinate 108,686,280 downwards.
TTCTCCATCCCATCCTCTCCTGTCGCCTTGTTTCTTTTTAACATCTCAATTGCTTGAGTCACCTCCTCTCTGGTCACCTCATTCCCACCTTCCATTCCTCCCTCCTTCATCTTTCTACGTTCCCCCCCTCACCTTGCTATCCACCCCTCCTAGCAATTTCTTGAAATATACCGTCCATTCATCCATACTTATCTCTTGATTGATACCTTTCCATTCACTCCTTTCTCTATTGATCACCTCCCATTCTCTTCCTTCCTTTCTTACTTTCTCTACCTCCTCCATGTACCTCACCTTCTTCTCCTGTCGCTTTACATCCAGTAATTTCTTGTGTTCCCTTTTCCTTTAATTATACTCCTTTCTGCCTATCTCTCCTCTTCTCAACTCTTTAACGATAACTTCATACGCTCTTTACTCTCTACACATTCCACATCCCACCATCCTCTCTTCATCCTTCTTTCTTCCTCAATTGGCCTAATTTCTTCCACTATCTTCTCTACCCTTCCCCTCATCTTACACAACATCTCATCCACGCCTCCACCATCTTCAATCAAAACATTATCTTTATCCATTCTTTCGGTATATTCTCTTAGTTTATCAACTCACCATTTGCCCATCTTTGTTTTTTTCCCTGTCGCTCCCTCCTTCTTCCTTCCCTCTCTTCTCCAATTCCCACATTTCAACGTTGCAATGACCGGGACGTGTTCTGACCCTATTTCGTTCCCTACTTTCATTCTTTCCAACAGCCTCCTTATCCTTTCATCGGCCAGAATGTAGTCTATTACTGTTTCCCCTTTTCCTGAAAACGTAATCTTGCCTTCCTCATCCCCTTCCGAGTTCCCAGTACAAATGAACCATCATGTTCCTCCCAGAATTTCCAACAAATTCCTATCCTCCTGGTCCACCTATTTGTGTTTCAATTTTCTCCTGAAAGTCGCACTTTCTTCATCCCATATTTCCCCTCCCTGTTCCCCTGTTCCCGCATTCTTATCGCCTCCTATCAACACCAATTCATCATCCGTTTTCGCCAACCATTTCGTAATCACACTTCAACCTTCTTCTTCTCCCCTTCTCCTGGAAATGCAAACTATCCTCACCTTTATTCTTCTTATCTTCACCATTCTGAACATTACTCCATCTGTTTGCTCAAATCCCATTTCTATTCTCTTTTCTCCCATCAATTCATTCATTACTCCTGACACCATACCCCCTTTCTTTCTTCCATTTATCTTCTTTTTCTTTGCCTCTTACATCTGCCACATATAACCCTACGGTAACTTCCTCTTCGCACTCCTCAAATCCTTCTCATCTACCCAGGTTTCACTCAACATCATGACATCCCATTTCTTGACATCTTCCCAGAATCCTTCATCTTTATCCATTAGCCCCGATACGTTCCAACATGCTACTCTAACTTCTTTCTTCCTTCCTTTCTCGCTTCTTTCGTCTCTACGTCCCCTCCCTAATTTTGTGGAAACCCCGTCGCTCCACCTTCTCCTTTACTTTCTCCCTCTACTTTTTCTGTAACCTCTTCCCTTCTATCCCTAGTTTCCGCTTCTTCCCCTTGTCGCAATAGACCCTCCCTATACACTTCACTCAATTTTTCTTTCTCATCATCCCATATCCACATATTCCCGTGTATCCACATCCTGTCTTTTCTCATCCATACCGTGTTCCCTTTCACTCTTTCACTCCATTCTCTCTGTTTCATCATCTACTTTCTTCTTTTTTCATTCCACGTCATATCCTCCTCCATCCTTTCTTCCCTCCCCCTTAAAGCTTTCTTTTTTCTCGAAATATCAACTTTTTCTTCCTCACTTCTCACTTTCACTATATATATATATATATATATATACACGATTTACCTTCATTCTTCCTTCCCACTCCATTTACCTCTTCCATTTGTTCCCAATTTCCGCCATCAACTTTTCCACTTCTTCTCTTCCTGATTCACTATCCAACTTCATTTCTCTGATCACTATATTTGTACTTCGTTTCGTATTCTCTTCTACTTCCATTTTCCTTTCTAACTCTATCAATCTCGTCCTCATTCTCACATTTTCTAGGAAAACGTTCTCATTCACTTTTTTCATTCTCTTTCCTTCTCTTACCCCTTCATCCCCTTTCTTTATATCCTCAGACTTACATTCTAGGTTTCCCACTCTTTCTTCCAACTTCTCCATATCACATTTTCTCTCTTTCTCACTCATCCTTTGCTTTTTCTCAATATCCTCCAACTGCTTCCAAACCTTATCTTTTTCTAACACGTGTCGCTTAGTTTTACGAGTACTACAACATATATGAGAACGAAGAAAATCGGAGGGGGACACCTACCTAGGATTCCTTGAGTCATTTCGGAGTTCCGAATAAGAATTGCATTGGTTAGCTTATGTTTAGAAAAGAGCTGGTCTAAATCAAATATTTGGTTATGACATAAAATGATCCACTTGTCCACTTGGTGCAGATGAGAGACTGAGAGCTAATAAAAAATACAAGGGTTATGAAAGGTTTTGAATGTGGAACGGATCATTACCTCTTTGTATCAGAAATGAACTTAGGTCAAGGATGGAGAAAAGAGAAAACTAAAAAAACGAAACAGACGCGAATCATAATAGAGAATTTACAGAATTCGAAAGTGCGAATAGATTTTCAGAATTAGATAAACAAACGCACCGGTAGGGCAGTTTGGGAGACGCTAATACGCAATTAAGATATAGAGGGCGCATGAACTATGCTCCGCGAAATCATTGTCAGGACTGCCACTGAAGTATGTGGTACTGCGGTTATAGAAAGAATGACTGGTGGATGCTTAGTGGAATAATGAAATCCGCGTAGCCGTTAACGAAAAGAAGCGTTTCTATGAAAGTTGAATATTACAGGCCTTAGAGATGACGAGAGAATTATACTAGAAAATGTTTATAGGTACAAAAACAGAAAAGTAACAAAAATAATTAAAGAAAGTCAGGGTGAAATCAAAGCGAAAGATGAGAAGAAAATACAAATAGATGGTAAAGGACGTAAGAAACTATTTTGGAAAATGGCCAAGGTCGCTATGAAAGGAAGTAGTAGTAGTACAGAGTAAGTCGGCATTAGAAATAGCAAGGGTGAAATTTTATATTATACAGACGGGCTAAAAGATACTTTGAGAGAATCTATCGAGGAATTATTGGCAGGTGAAGCTATGGAGCAGCATAACTGCGGCATAAATCTCGACACGTTGGAAAACCTGGTTGAATGAATCTGTGCTTCAGAGATTAGGAATATAATTAACAACTTAGAGAATGATAAGGCTGCTGGCGTGGATGGCATTAACGCTGAAATTCTTGAAAGCAGTAGCGAGTGTTTACCTGAAAGGCTAAGTCAGTTCATAAATATATGTACCGCGAAGGTTACTGCAATAATTACAGAGGAGCCAGTTTAATTACTAGAGTATACAACAAATATTCAAAAATACTTATTCGCGGGGTAATCAAAATAACAGGAGAAAAGATATGGGAGGTCTAATGTGGATTTATGCGAGAAAGATCCTGTGCCTGAAAGAGTATGGAGCCAATGGTTGGCTCCTAAAAGCAATTAAAACAATATGTGCAGGTATTAAAGCGTATGTAAGGGTAAATGAATCACTGAGTGATTGGTTCAAGATTAGAAAAGGTGTTAAGCAAGGGTGCGTTACGTCCTCTTGGCTGTTTACTATATTTATGGATAAATGTCCTAGAATGGCCCTCTTCGACGAAGAAGGTGTGGATCTCGGGACAGTGAAGGTGCGTGGATTGGCGTTTGGAGATGATAAGGTTGTTATAGCAGAATCAGTCGAGGGCGTGTTAGGACTGCTGAGCAGACTCAAACAAGTACATTTAGGTAAAGTACATGGTAGCGTACCCAGAGGTCGAGGAAAGAATGGTGGGAATTTGTGAATGAATCTTTAAGGCGACAAGATATCAAAAGTTATAAAAACACAATAGTTTCAAGGAGAAAATTTATGGACGTATAGGAAGCTACAATTCTATGCCCAAATAGGAACGTGTGGAGAAAAATAGCTTATACGAAATGTGTGATAAAGAGTGTCAGTAGAGCAAGAGACGCCTGAAACGAAAAATCTTGGACACTAATGGGCACGCAAGGAGAGCTTTATTTACCGGATGTCAATAGAGTAAAGAGTGTGGAGCTTACTATATGATTATCAGTAAGTTTGCGTATTCCCGTGTGATTTATGACACATGATGACTTTGTGAAACTCTTCACTTAACCCCCCCCCCCCCTTATACCTCCTCCAACACTTCACTCTCTCACTTTTCTCGTGAACTCCTTGATCCCCGGCAGTACAACGAGGTTAGAACCAAGTGAGTTATGCTTACCCTGAAAGGAATTTGGTTTAATGGTATAATAATACCCCATCGCCCGAGAGCTCCGGATCTTGCAGTCAGCCATGTTGCATTATACTAACTCCCCCATTCAACGAATTCTGCGGTTACGTCACCGGTATCGCGCAGTGCCACCCACAATAGGCCTCTCTCGGATGGAGGCCATGGTTCAGTTGGGAGTGGCAATAGGACCGACATCTGGAGCCAAAAGGTCTTGGATTTATTTGAATCGGAGACGGTAGAAATCCTTGCTTTTGCGAAATCTTGTTTTATTTTGTTGCCTGATGGATGGTACAACTGGACAATAAGCCTAGAAAGAAAAAGGGCATTAGATGACCAGAAGCGGCAGAGCCTTTTTTTCTAGAGGGGGGCAGGGGCCTATAGTTATAATATTGAATAGCACAAATTGTACACATTATAATAATATTATACTCTGCAAAAACTGAAGATAAATAATAAATAAACCATGAATATTAAATAATAAATCATAAACACAGTTATGAAATTCATACTGCTAAAGATTTCAGAACGACTTTAAAGATTTTAATCATCACCTGAACATCTCACATATTTCGGATAGATTAAACAGATTTCACAAAGAGTTCAATGATGTCCCCAAGATTTTAATGATATCACAATACGATGAACTTAACCATTTGATTTTAGAGGGGGCAAGTAAATAATTTGATTCTCCCTGGTCGATTTCTACGGAGGGCATTGGCCCCTGTGCCCCGTAGGGCTCCGCCGGCTCTGGATGACCTGCCGAATAGTTTTTCCATGAAATGCCAGCAAACCAGGAGAATTGGAGTAATGTTTCACGAAAATCGGGGCAGAAATCCTTTCAAATAAAATTGATATACAGGTTAGGATAGACCAAAAAAATAAATTTCGTGCTATTAGTTTCTAACAGCAAGAAATTGTTAACACTTGAGGAGCTGAATAATCTTTTAAAATTTTGTTTAAATCGAATAATATCTTTCACTTACTCAAGCGTGTGGAAAATGGAAAAAATTTAATTTACGCTCAAAACCTATAAAAAAAAGTAAATTCTCGTAGTCCTCCATCTTTATATGCATGTAGAACAACATGCTTTAATAATTTATGAAAATACTTATTCAATATTAAAAATATATGAAAACTTAAAAATTAATCAAAAGTTCTTTTTTCGATTTGAATGTTATCTATTTTGAAGTTCACGCATAAAATTATATCGAAAAAATGTTTTATTTTATTGTTGAAAAAAGAGACGGTTACATAGGGGCTATATTTCAATCAAGAGCTGAGATGCCTTATTTCCGAAAAATAGTGAAGTTTATTGAAAAATTATAATTGCTAATAGTTCATAAATTAATTAATGACTTCTCAGAATTCATTTTTAGAGTAATTTTCGGCTCGGAATTCAATAAAGATAAAATAAAAATTGAAAACAAAATTTTTACCTATTTTTAATATTTAATTCTCTGATCTTTTTTAATATCAAATAGGTACTTTCATAAATTTCTAAGGCATATAGTTCTGCATATCTAAAACAATTGGTTTCCGTAAGATTTAATTTCTTCACACAGTTCACGCTCAATATCAACTTTTTCCATTTCCAACACGCTTGAGAAGGTAAAAGATATTAATCGATTTAAAACAAAATCACAGTATATTCAGATCATGAACAACTGAAAATTTTTGGCTATTAGAAATCGATTGCTCGAAATATTTTTTTTTGGCCTATCCTAATTAGGTACCGTATTCAATTCAGTATAAAACGCTCAAGATTTCGAGTCGAAATGTATTGAATTATAAACAATATAGTTGAATTTTCTGCCACAAAATAAAAGTTTTTACGGAATAATATGAATTTTCAACGGAAGACTTAATGTTCAACAAAATATTTAGATTTTCACCAGAAAAATAAAAATTTTAATTCCAAAATAAGAATTTTTCATAATACAGTTGGATGTTTAAGCCAAACAGACACACCTAGAACAAAAAAGTTAATTTTCAACTAAAAAGTTGAGTTTTCCACTAAGAACAATAAATTTTCAGCCTTAAATAAATTAGTTTAATTTTAAGTTTAAAAAATTATTTTATAACAAAAAAACGAATTTCCACAGAATTGTTCAATTTTCAAACAATAAAATGAAATTTTAACAAAGTGGGTCAAAGTTCCACCATGTAGCCGAATCTTCAACTAAAGAAATGATATTTTTTAGGGAAAAATCTTATGGAAGAATTTTCATTCTTTTCTTGGAAATTTGTTTTCAAGCAAAAAAAATCAACAACCAAAATTTAAATTTTTAAACCAGTAATTTAATCTTAATAGTAAAATTAATTTTTAACGAAGTAGCTAACTGCCAGGCCGACTAGTTTATTTTTCAACTAAAATAGGTGAATTCTCAACAACAAATTTAATATGTAATGCATTTGCAACTCGAATCGATTCATTTTTATTGAAAGTGGAACAGTTACATTTTGGTAAACGAAACTAATTCTCAATCGTAACTCTCGGGACTAGGTCTACCGGCCAAGAGGGCGCTTTTAGCAGCCCGATTTTGACGGAGTCTCTTATTCCATTGCATGAGCAATCTCCCACCTCATCTCTGATGCAACAAATATCATGCACAAGCATGGGCATGGGCACTATGACTTTCCAGCCGCTTCTATTCGGCGCGCTATAATTTGAATTATGAAGAGGTCAAATTATATTTACTTTAACAGGAAAGGAAATAACGCTCAGTAAATATTTTTTTAGATTAAACATAGTTATTTGTCGGTTCTCTAATTGAAAATTGAACTAATAATTTTCTTGTAAGGAATTTCAAGCTGGAAATAAAGAATTTAAACTAACAATCTATATGTATTTTTTACAATATTCAAGAAGTTCTCTTATTAAATATTAGGATTTGGTATTGACACTACAGTGAGGTTTACAAGGGTTTTCACACAAAATTTCACTTTCACAGACACAATTCCTCATCATAACAGAAAAATTAATTACTTAACATTATTTCTCTCGTACACAAAAAAATTGTGTTAAATGTTATTTTTCAGACAAAAAGATTGTTTGAAAAATAACATGAAACATAAATAAAATTGAAATTAAAATTTTTCAATTAATTATACGTTACTGACTTTTGAAAAATATGTTTGAAAGATTTGTGAAAAAAATTGTTCTACTACACTGTCATTGTTTTTTCATCAATTTTACTTCGTTACAATAAAACCATGTCTTAATGATACTGTAAGATTGATCAATAGTTATTATTAAAATTAAATAATATTAAAATTTAAAATAAATAATTTTTATAATTTCACAACAAAGATATTAATCAATGAATAATACTTCTAATTGTAAAACTGCGTACCTACAAGACATTATCTACTTTTCACAGATTTTATAAAACTCACTGATGAGGGCCACCATTGTTTGCCGAAACATTATTTAACAACTTAATTGGTTTCAATTCACCTGACCCTAAAGCCGACAACTTACATCAACAATTTCTGATTAATCAAATTTTTGAGGGGCAATAAAATAATCCCGCGATTATTATGGATAAAGTAGTTAAACTTTCAAACAAAAAATATGAATTCTCAATGAAAAATGTAATAGTTTAAATTTCAACCAAAAAAGATTTTAATTTTATATCAACATTTATTTTGATATTCGATTCTCCCTACTGTATCCCCTTCAAAATATATTACAAAAATTACACTGAGAGAATTTAATTATTATTTTACAAAGGTGAAAATATCAGAGTTGAATAGTTTTCTATAAAAAACACAATCCGTGAGTCACAAAACGAAATCAGGAACAATAATGTAGTCAATTTATTCAGAAACAAGCACTTAGAACAAAATTTACCTTCAGCGACCACTAAATAAATTTAATTTTCAATTTTTACAAAAATCAGGTGTTTTTTCTCACCATTTGTGGAATGCTAAATCATTAAAAAATAAATAAAACTTGAAAAAGCACCCTTTTAAAGAGTTTTTGAAACTGAACATTTATTGAGTTACATATTTCAAGCACTCCTAATTTTCAATAGTCTCACTTGCAAAATTGATCTGAATTTATACGATTTTGATCTTTCTGATCTTATGACTCTAATATTAAAAGACGTTCATTTTTAATCCTGCAACTTTGAAGGATCTCAAGTTGTGACTAAATAAGTTGAAATGTTTCAATTTAAAATTATCCAATACCGTCAATTCAAAATTATTGCACATTCAAATATCTTTAAATTTCAAATTATTCAATATACTGAATACTAAAAATTTGAAATGTCTTAACTATGCCTTAATAATGATGGCTTTCAATATTTTTGAAATTGCGATTATCCCTTTGTAGAATATCGTAACATAAAAAGTACCTTTCGTTTTGAAATTTCTCATGTATGGAGTTTTTATTTTTTGATCACTTCTTTATGCTATAAGACGTTATCAGATGCAAGAAAGTCGTTTCTTCTACACAAAAAAGTGTGAAAAAAAGTAAACAAAAAGTTTCAAAAAAGATCACGGGTTGAAGTGGTTCACTTTACATTCTACAAACAGACTATTGACTGTCAAACGATTTCTTTCACTATTAAAGGATTTTTCATTCAAAATTGGCATGAGAGGAAATCCTTTCACAGTTAAAGGATTGTCGTTTCAAATGCCATCGTTTAACTTTGAAAGGATTTCCTTGGATCTTGAAGTGAAATCTATTGTCAGACCAAAGAAAGAATAATTTGTACGTTAAAAGAAAACTTATTGCATGATATTACGTGCAAGTAATGTACAAAAGCCGAACTGACAGTTGTGAATATGAAACATTAACTAACCTCAAAATCAAATACATCACAAAACACGTGTCTACCTCATATGACAGAAAAAGAGGTTTGGAAAACCCTTGTGAAGTTAGCACCCCAATTTTCACTAATTTGGAAATATCCAATTTTTTCTTTTTGTAATCGTTTTTCGGTCATTTGTCGGTGTTGGAGAACAGATTAATACTGCGTTGATGTCTTCCTTTTCTAAAAGATTATATTTTACGCAACGACTCTGCTGTATTCTCTTATATTATTTTACTATTTAAAACAAAAATGATTAAATTAAAAAAATGCTACCTAACACTTCTAGACCCCCCACCCATCGTAACATGACAAAAATGAAATACAAAATCGTTTAAGGAATAAAATGAGCCCTACAACATAAAGATTTAATAAGAATTACAACATTTACCTAAATAGAAACCAAAAACAGTACACTGTAAATAACTATTGTTAAATAAACAATTTTACCCTGAAACAATTTTTTCTAAAATTTACCTTTAGTCCTTTTTTAAAATTAGTTACAATTAACAATGGGAATATTTTTCTCGATTTGATAAATCCTTCTCAACAAGGGTAATTTTTAAACTAGATAACTAGTGTACATCCTGAAAATATAGCGTTACGAAAAAAGAAAATCAAAATATTCAAGTTATTTTTAACTGAAGGGTTGCAGAAAAAAATTAAATAACCAACATCTTTGCCGGAAATGGGGATTTTTCATAAAAAAATTCTTGAAAAATGAAATAAACGTTGTGTTAAAAGGATTTTCTCGAAATTAGATTTTTGAATCAACTGCGTGTGAAGTCCGGTTTCTCGTACCTACGTATCGTGTGCGAAGGGACCGATTCTCACATGAATTTTGAACTTCATGCGTTTTCCATTAGGATTCTACCTCGGTTTTAAGGGATCCCTGTTTGATGAGCTGCAATTCTGCCAGGTGTAATTTTTTGAATACCTAAATTTAAATTTCTTTTTTCGAGAAACTTAATTTTAGAAATCGCTGAAGGCTCGAGAAAGAAGAAATTCACGATGAAGGTTAGTATAATTAGCAATGAAAACTTTCTTCTGGGAGTCAAAAACACTCTACTAAAGTTTCATAAAAAAAAATTCCTTCTGTCTCCGAATCGTAGATATAGCTAAAAATTACAAAAAACGAAGAACTTCTTCAAATTTGAACAGCAAAACATTTTTTTTTTTGAGATTTAAATTATCAATAAAATAGTTCAAAGCAAGTCGATTTATACCTGTATAGCAATAATTCCATTAAAATATTTTTTACCCTCCCTAATTGACTTTGAAGTTTCAAAAAATCGAAAAAAGTCTGCTTTTTTGCTATTTTCTTAGATTTACGGTAAATTTATGGACTATTCGACTTTTTCGCTATTTTATTAGAATTACAGCAATTTTTTCGACTATTTGACCATGAAATGTCTGATATACATTAAGAAGAATGTATTTTCAATATGTTACACCAATAATATATGCAGAATGTCGATATTAAATTGATTTTTATTGATTTTGCATTACAATAAAATATTCAAGTGATATATTGCTCTTTATTTCACAGCAAAATTAATTTTCGAGTATTTAAATGAGGTAAAAATGTTTTCGAGTGTAACTACTTTTGTACGAATTATTTTTTGCTATGTTGGTACAAATCTACTTGCTGAGGACTATTTTTTCTTATAATTTATGTACCAAAAATTAATTTTATTGTCAAATAAAGAGCAAAATATCACTTTTAAATATTTTCATGTAATTCAAAATCAATAAAAATAATTTAAATGTCAACATTCCTCATATATTATTGTTGCAACATATTAAAAATACATTCTCATCAACGTATATCACACATTATATAATCAAATAGTCCAGTTTACCGTAACTCTAAGAAAATAGCGAAAAAGTAGACTTTTTTCGATTTTTGAAACTTCAAAGTCAATTAGGGAGGGTAACAAATATTGTAATGGAATTATCGATATATAGGTATAAATCGACTTGCTTTGAACTATTTTTATTGATAATTTAAATCTAAAAATAAATTGTTTGCTGTTCAGACTTGAAGAAGTGCTTCGTTTTTTGTGATTTTTAGCTATATCTACGATGCGGAGACAGAAGAAATTTTTTTATAATTAAACTTTAGGGGAGTGTTTTGACTCCCAAAAGGCGTCCTCGGGTTGCGGATAGAGGGTCCCTGTACCAAGGGTTTTTGCTGAATATGGTTACAATAATTAATAAGCAGTCGCGGACAATTGTCCAGGGATGGTCCCGACCCCAAATATACAACTTGCGGATCCGCACTTCTATAAACCAGCACCAGTCGATGTGCTCCTTGGATGCGGACCATCATTGTCTACGTTGGGTGTAGGACAAATCGATTTATCTCGACTTTACTCGGCTTTACGCACAGCCAAATGTCATCTTTCAGAACTGCGGTCTGAAATCGCAAAATTCTGCGAACTAGAAGAAGGATTCGGACAAATCACCTTTCTGTCGAGGCAATCGCATGCGAGGAACATTTTCAGACACACACAAGGCGGAATTCTTTAGGTCGATGTGTAATCGCACTTCCTTTCCGCAACAATTGCGAGGCATTGGGGGGAATCCCGAACAAGGGCCTTGAAACGACTCAATGTACTAGAGCGTAAATTCAAACAACATCCAGATTTCCAAAGAGTGTATTTTAAAATCTTAGAAGAATATCTGGATCTCGGACACATGCCGCTGGTACGAGATGAACAAAAATTTGGCTTCTATCTACCACATCATGCTGTTTTCAAGGAGGGAAGTTCAACGACAAAGTTGAGAGTGGTTTTCGATGCATCAGCAAAGTCCGGGACCGGTCTTTCCTTGAATGACACACTGATGGTAGGAGCCACACTCCAAGACGATATCTTCTCGCACCTTGTTCGATTTAGGTTTCACAATTATGTATTGACAGACGATATAGAGAAAATGTATCGACAATTTGAAATTCGGAAAGAAGATAGGAAATTCTAATGAATCCGGTGTTAACTCAAAGTCACTTTTGGAATTAGTTCATCCCCTTACCTTGCAATTTGCGCCCTTCGACAACTAGCAGATGATGAATGTCATGAACATCCAGAGGCAGCGATCATTCTTAAAAGAGATTTATACGTGGATGACCTCATTACGGGTGCTAATACAGTCGAAGAAGGAATCGAAATTCGTGATGGCATAACCAAAATTCTGAATCTCGGCTGCTTAAACATACGACAGTGGGCATCAAACGACATGCAACTTCTAAAAGGAATCCCAGAAAGCAGTATCAACAAAAATCTTCAATTCAGTGACGATAAAACACTGAAACCCCTAGGAATTACATGGAGTTCGGTGGATGATAAAATTATTTATTTCGTGAGTCATCCATCAACAAATTCCAAGGTCAGCAAACGGACTATACTCTCTGAGATTGCTAAGCTTTTTTACCCGCTAGCTTTACTGGGACCAATCACTTTATTTGCAAAGATACTCATGCAAAGACTCTGGGAATTGAAATTAGAATGGGACGAGTCGATACCTGAAAGCATACACTGGACTTGGATCGAGTTACGTTCAGAACTGGCTCTCCTTAAAAATTTCAATTTTGATCGTAAAGTACTCACAGAGAAAGCTATAGACATCCAATTGCATGGATTTTGCGATGCCAGTGAGAGAGGATATGGAGCATGTCTCTACATCAGATCAACAAACATCCAAGGTCATTCTGAGAGTAGATTACTTTGCGCAAAATCTAGGGTAGCCCCTCTGAAGACCCCTGAGTCTCTTTCTATTGCAAGGCTAGAATTATGCGGTGCACAGTTACTTGCTAGATTGTATGCAACGATAAACTCATGCATTAATGTTTCACCAAATAAAACTTTTTTTTGGGACCGATTCGACTATTGTATATTTTTGGATCAACACTTCGCCACATCGCTTATAAACATTTATGGCCAATAGGACAGCTGAGATACAAGGTAAAATGAATTCTCAAGATTGGAGGCATGTGCGATTAACAATAATCTCTAGAAATTTGGACCAAGCTGGTTAAAGGCGAGGAATCTACTTGGCCTGAAGTCCAGATTTAATCATCAAGGAAATTCCCAGGATTAAAGAAAGAATTCTGTTTATCAATTCTTACAAATCCCGAATTCTTCGAAAAATTCTCATCCTAGTCCAAGATAAAAAGAATTGTCGCATATTGTCTTCGCTTCAAGGCAAATAATCGTCAAAGGGGATTATTAAGAGCAACAGAGTTGGACAACGCTGAAAGGCAAATAATCCGCGCGACCCAAATGACAGCTTTTGGCCAAGAAATTTATAATTTAAAAAATAGGAAAGGGGTTGACAAGAAAAGTAATCTCGCACCACTTGATCCATTCCTTGACCTAGACGGTGTTATCAGAGTAGGAGGTCGACTACAGAACTCAAAGACTTCCTATTCTCAACAGCATCCTTTGCTTTTACCTCGTTCAAATCATGTCATAGAACTCATTATCGAAGATGAACATCTACGTAGCAAACATGCCGGGATACAAACAACACTGTATGCTTTGCGTCGCCATTCGAGATTGTCGCAAAGCGAGATTCACGGAGGCTCTAGCGAATTCATCTCAATTCGCCTCAATTAGTTTCTTTTTTCTGGGGAAGTTGTAACAAATTATTGAACTGAAGATTTCAGTGTTGAATCAAATTATCCATATAATCTGCCTTTATATAATAAAATATATACTTGTATTTATTTCTTTAAATGACTGGTGCCTTTTGTTACTGAAATAACAATGAAGATTTGCATTCACTTGTAATTATTGTTTGTTCTATTCATACAGCTTTTTAATAAAGAATGATATATTTTTTACAACACATTTAATGTGTTCTTTTTAACTACGGTCCTGGCCGGTGAGTTTCGACGTGACATGTGTCGCTCCGAAATTTTTGTCTAAATACTTTAACATCGGGTTATCGTGCGCTGACACACGGAGTCTATATTACAGTACCTAATCTTGGGAATACGATTCTGTTTATTGTGCGGGCAGTTTCTGTCAGAAAACTATAAAAACTCTAGTTCTTCTGTGCAAATGTCGGTGTGCTTGATAAGATGGTGGTATGTACGAGTTGTGGTGAAACGGTCACGAGAGGGAATCTGAACTCGCTCATTTGTGGCAAATGTGGTGCAATGGCTCATTCTAGGTGGCTTAATATCCCTATTAAGGATCCAGACAATATTAAAAAAAACAGAAGCAGTGGTATTGCTCTGACTGCTCCCCAAATGCTAACAAGGTGACATAGCGTAGTCGCAATTCTTTGTCATTAGAAACAGCAGATGATGATGTAGCAAATCCAGGGACTGCTCTAGTCTCTTTGGGGCCTGGGGTTGACACTGCTATTATGAACGCGGTGTCGAAGACTCAAAAGGCAGTATTCCAGCGGATTTCCGACATGTGGGAATCTTTCAAAAATAAGCAGATAGAGGCTTTTAAAAGCCTGGTTAACAGCATTGCGGAGAATGCATCTCGGATTTCCATAGTCAAGGTAACTACAGCGTCGAACGTCACGGATATCTCTGAAGTCCAAACAAATACGCAAAAATTCAATTCTGAGGATGACATGCTCATTAAACAAGTATCGGCACTGGACCAACAATGCAACAACTTAGAGCAAGCGGCGCTAAATTTCACTCTGGAATTACACGGACTGCCGTATAAACGGTCTGAGGATCTGCCTTCCACCTTTTGCAAAACAGCTACCGTTCTTGGGGTATTATGCACCAAAGATCACCTTGTCTCTATTTATAGAATTCGTCCTGTGGATCCTTTCCGCTCCCAGCTACCACCCATTATTGTGGCCACATTGACCAACCAGATTATGTGTGCTCACATTATCAGAAGCTCAAAAAAGAAGAGTGGCTTATCCACCAAAGATTTTGGAGGGAAAGTATATCACCCTCTCTACATTAGAGAATCCTTGTCTAAATTATACATGCAAATTTATAGTGCTGCGCTGGAGCTTAGGAGAGCTAAAAAGGTCAAATTTGTATGGATTGGCGATGGCAAAATTTATTGCCGTAAAGAAGAGGGGGCACGAAGAAACCTGCTTTCCCACCCACGTGATGTCGACCTCCTTCGCTAGTAACTGCTGGATTGCTTCTGAACTTTCAGGAAGTGGGTTGGTGGCTCGTTTATATATTATTTTTATTATGATATGCCGTATCATATTTTATTTGCTGAGTGTATTATTATTAATTTTGAACTTGCTCTTATTCTATATAGTGATGTTTGTACTTGTGTTATCGATTTGTATCAATTTTATATATTTATGATTTGCTTTGAACTGTGCAGCCCTACATTTGAACTTTACCTACTGTCGCGCATTTTATCAAAAAAATCCATACGTGAATATAACATTCTCCATCCTGTATCGTTTAGCGATACCGTCAGCAGGGCTTTACTATGTTACACTTCGATTTCTATTTTAACCTCTGGTAACACGCTCGTCTATTGTATACATATTTCTTACACTTTTTTCAGGCTTGCTCTTATCACTTAATCGCGGTTTCTGAAACTTGGTTAAATCCTTATCATCCTTCCGCTATTGTGTTGTATATAAACCGCCCAATGCATCCTACGGTACTGAATTTGAATCGGAGATTACAATGCACGTTCCGAATTTCAATAATATTATTTTTTCCAGTGATTCTAATACAAATTAAAATGCAAGTAGTAATAGAAATCTGTATTATCATCGGAGAAGGTAACGGATCGAGAAGAGAAATCCACACATTAAATGGAAATCTACAATATCGACCAAAGTTATATTCTCCTATACAGAAAATATTTTAACGTCATTTCAGACAAGATTCGTCAGCGTACTTCATAGTAGACTCGGTCAGCTCCGAATTCCAAAAGTTATTGTTCTTGGTTCAGAAAAAAATCTTAATAATGTCGATTTTTGTATAGATATTGAAAATAGTCTTATTAGCAACGTGTAAAAAATCTAAGGTTCTCTGACCTATATACAACTGGCAAAATAACAATTCTGTTGAGTTCGTCAGCGTATTTCATAGTAGACTCGGTTAGCTGCGAATTCGAAAAGTTATTGTACTTGGTTCAAAAAAAAATCTCAATAATGTCGATTTTTGTATAAAAATTGAAAATAGACCCATTAACAACATGTGAAAAATATAAAGTTCACAGACTCATATATAACTGGAAAAATAACAATTCTTTTGAGTTCGTCAGCGTATTTCATCTCCGACTCCCAAAAGTTATTGTTCTTGGTTCAGAAAAAAATCTCAATAACGCCGATTTTTGTATAGATATTGAAGATAGTCTTATTAACAACATGTAAGGAATCTAAGGTTCTCAGACCTATATATAACTGGAAAAACAACTATTCTGTTGAGTGCGTCCGCGTATTTCATAGTAGACCCGGTCATTTCCGAATTGCAAAAGTTATTGTTCTTGATTCGAAAAAAATCTCAATAATCTCGATTTTTATATAGAGATTGAAAATGGTCTCATTAACAACATGCAAAAACTCTAAAGTTCTCAGACTTATATATATAGCTGAAAAAACAACAATTCTGTTGAGTTCATCAGTGTACCTCATAGTAGACTCGGTCAGCTCCGAATTCCAAGAGTTATTGTTCTTGGTTCAGAAAAGAATCTCAATATCGTCGATTTTTTACAGATATTGAAAATAGCCTCATTAACAACATGTAAAAAATCCAGAGCTCTCAGACTTATATATAACTGGAAAAACTACTATTCTGTTGAGTGCGACCGCGTATTTCATAGTAGCCCCGGTCATTTCCGAATTGCAAAAGTTATTGTTCTTGGTTCAGAAAAAAATCTCAATAATGTCGATTCTTGTATAGATATTGAAAATAGTCTCATTAACAACATGTAAAAAATCTAATGATCTCAGACTTATATATAACTGGAAAAATAACAATTCTGTTCATTTTGTCAGCGTACTTCATAGTAGACTCTGTCAGCTCGGAATTCCGAATCTTATTGTTCTTTGTT
The DNA here is from genome assembly GCA_011634705.1 of Andricus grossulariae. NCBI lineage: Eukaryota > Metazoa > Arthropoda > Insecta > Hymenoptera > Cynipidae > Andricus > Andricus grossulariae. The sequence continues at coordinate 108,669,087 of JAABKJ010075445.1, read as the reverse complement.
CAGAAAAAAATCTAAATAACGACGATTTTTGTATAGATTTTGAAAATAGTCTTATTAACAACCAGTGAAAAATCTAAAGTTCTCAGTCTTATATATAACTGAAAAATTACAATTCTGTTGAGTTGTTAAGCGTATTTCAGATCCGAAACCAAAAATTTATTGTTCTTGGTTCAGAAAAAAATCTCAATAACGTTGATTTTCGTATAGATATTGAAAATAATCTCATTAACAACATGTAAAGAATCTAAAGTTCTCAGACTTATATATAACTGGAAAAATAACAATTCTGTTCAGTTTATCAGCGTATTTCATAGTAGACTCGGTCAGCTCCGAATTCCAAAAGTTATTTTTCTTGGTTCAGAAACAAATCTCAATGATGTCGATTTTTGTATAGATACTGAAAATAGTCTTATTAACAACATGTAAAAAATCTAAAGTTCTCAGACTTATGTATAACTGGAAAAATAACAATTCTGTTGAGTTCGTGAGCGTACTTCATAGTAGACTCGGCCAGCTCCGAATTCCAAAAGTTATTGTTCTTGGTTCAGAAAAAAATCTGAATAATGTGGATTCTTGTATAGATATTGAAGATAGTCTTATTAACAACATGTAAGAAATCTAAGGTTCTAAGACTTATATATAACTGAAAAAATAACAATTCTGTTCAGTTCGTCAGTGTATTTCATAGTAGACTTGGTCAGCTCCGAATTCCAAAAGTTATTGTACTTGGTTCAAAAAAAAAATCTCAATAATGTCGATTTTTGTATAAACATCGAAAATAGTCCCATTGACAACATGTAAAAAATCTAAAGTTCTCAGACTTATATATAACTGAAAAAATAACAATTCGTTTCAGCTGGTCAGCGTATTTAATAGTAGACTCGGTCACCTCCGAACTCCAAAAGCTATTGTTCATGGTACAGAACAAAATCTTAATAATGTAGATTTTTGTATAGACATTGAAAATTGTCCCATTAACAGCATGTAAAAAATCTAAGGTTTTCAGACTTATGTATAACTGGAAAAATAACAATTCTGTTGATCTCGTCAGCGTACTTCATAGTAGACTCGGTCAGCTCCGAATTCCAAAAGTTATTGTTCTTGGTTCAGAAAAAAATCTTAATTCCTAACTATGTAATAGAGGCAATACACCCAAGATTGTATAATTAATTATTATTCTCCTAAACGATTTAAAAATTCTCACCAATTCATATAAAAAAAAAAGTCCATTTTAACAAAACAAAAAAAAAATAATTTTTCACAAAATACTTGATTCCTCAACTAAAACAAGTTATTTTTCAATCAAGCAGTAAATTTCTAACCATATAGTTATCATATAGTAACCATATAGTTATCAACCATATAGTTAACTTTTCACTTGAAAAAATTAATTTTCAATCAGAAAAAGTAATTTTCCACAAAATACATACATTTTTAAGTAAACAGTAGTAATTGTCAACCAAGAGGATTAATTTTCTATAAAAAAACACATTTTTAAAAAATTACTTGAATCTTCAGCTAAAACAGATTAATTTTCAACCAAGCATTTCCATTTCTAGCCCAAAAATTGATTTTTGACAAAAAAGACGAATTTTCAATAAAATACATCAATTTTCAACTAAATATTTAAATTTTCAATCAAGAAGATTAATTTTCTATAAAAAAGACGAATTTTCAACAAATAAAAAGCGAAAATATAAGTTTTCAACTATATAGTTAAATTTTCAGTTGAAAAAATTAATTTGGAGCCAAAAAACAATTTTTTAAATGAATAGTTCAATTTTAAACCAAAGAGATGAATTTTCAACCAAATAGTTTAACTTTCAAATTTAAAAAGAGAAAATTTTCGATAAAATACAAAATAATGAAATAATCATTCAAAAAAATTAATTTTCAATGAAAAAGACAACAATTTTGAATAATAAAAAAAAAATTTTCTACGAAACGGTTGAATTTTCAAACTGAAAATATTAATTTTCATTAACGAATTGATTTTCAACCAAATAATTAAATTTTCAGTTAAAAAATTAATATTAAAAAAAAAGTATTAGAACTTTTAACCAGAGAGATGAAATTTTATGTAAAGTTATACATTTTTAACGACAAAAAAATAAATTTTTAAGAAAAGTTCAACTTTCAAACCAAGCAGTTGAATTTTTCACCTAAAAAGATGAATTGTCAAGGAAAATGTAATAGTTGATATTTAAACCTAACAAAATGTTAATTTTAAATAAAAAACAGTCTAATTTACCCAAAAATTTTTGAACAATGTACATAAGTTTTTAATCAAATGGTAAAATTATCAACCAAAAGGTATAATTTTCTACCAAAAAGACGAATTTCGAATGAAATAGTTGAATTTTCAACTAAAAAAGATAGACATTTTCAAACAAAAATGGAATAGTTAAATTTTAAATTGAAAAAATAATTTTCAACCAGAAAGTTGAATTTTTAATCAAATAATTGAATTTTCAGTTAAAAAAACGAATTTTTAACAAAATTAGTTCAATTTTTAACCAAAGAGATGAATTTTCATCTAAAGTTATGAATCTTCTACGAAATAATTTTTTTTTTAAAAGAAAATAGTTCATATTTCAACCAAGAAGTTGAATTTTTCAACTCAAAAGATGAATTGTCAAGAAAAATGTAATAGTTATTATTTTAACCAAACAAAATGTTAATTTTAATCAAAAATAAGTCTAATTTAACTAAAAAATGTTCTACTAAAAAGAAGAATTTTTAATGAAATAGTTGAATTTTCAAATAAAAAGGATACATTCTCAACCAAAAATGGAATAGTTCAATTTTCAACCAAACAGTAAATTTTTCACCGAAAAAATTGATTTTCAACCAATAAGATAAATTTTGAAACAAAATGGTTGAATTTTTAAATTTAAAAGGATCAATTTTTAACCAAAAATAGAATAGTGGATTTTTTAACTACGTTTTTCAAATTTAAAGTAAAAAATATGAGTTTCCTACCAAACCGTTAAATTTTCAACCAAAAAGTTCAATTTTCACTTAAAAAAATTAATTTTCAACCAAAAAAAGTAATTTTCCACAAAATACATATATTTTTAAGCAAATAGTAAAAATTGTCAACCAAGAGGATTCATTTTCTGTAAAAAAAACGCATTTTTAAGAAATTACTTGAATCTTCAGCTGAAACAGATAATTTTCAACCAAGGATTAACATTGTTAGCCAAAAATTGATTTTCTACGAAAAACACGATTTTTTAATAAAATAAATAAATTATTAATGAAATAGTTGAATTTTCAACCACAAAAAATATATTTTCAACAAAAAATGAAAGAGTTAAACTTTTAATTAAAAAAAGTTAATTTTCAACAAATAAAAAGCAAATTTTCCTTAAAATACATCAATTTTCAACTAAATATTTAAATTTTCAACCAGGAAGATGTATATTTATCGTAAAAAATTAATATTCAACCAAATAGTTGACTTTTTAACCAAAAGGAATTTTCAACCAAATAATAAATTTCTCATCTAGAAAAGACAAATTGAAAAAAAAATGAAAGTCAAATTTTCACTCAAAAAAATTATTATTAAATCAAAAAATAGTAATTTTTGATAGGATAGTTGAATTGTCAACCGTTGAAATGAATTAATAAACAAAAAAGATACACTTTCAACCAAAAATGGAATAATTACATTTTCAACCAAAATGGAATAGTTAGATTTTGAGTTGAGAAAAATTATAAAAAAAAAAAATGTTTAAGAAAATAGTCGAATTTTCAAGTGAAAGAATGAATTTTTAATTAAAATGATGAACTTTCAACAACATAGTCAAATTTTCAAAAAACTAAAAAAATTATTTTTCAACTTAAAAACATTCATTTTTAAACAAAAATGGAATAGTTGCATGTAAAGTTAGGAAAAATTGATTTCAAATAAGAAAAAATAAATTTCAACAATATGGATAAATTTTCAGCCAAAGAAATAAATAAATAAGTGATAATAATAAAATGATGATAAATAACTGAAATGATGAATCTTGAACAAAAAAATTGAATTTTCAACTGAAGAGTTGAAGTTTTAACTAAGAAAAAGAATTTTCAACAAAAAATGAAATAGTTAAATTTCCAGTTAAAAAAACTAATTTTCATTTTTATAAAACAACTAATTTTCAACAAAATAGTTAAATTTTCAATCAACGATATAAATTTTCAACCAAAAAGGTCAACTTTTCACCAAAAAAATTGATTTTCTACCAAATAAATCGAATTTTCAAAAAAATACATGAATTTTCAACCTAATAGTTACATTTCGAACAAAAAAAGGTAAATTTTTAACCAAAAGTGGAATAAAAAATTGCTTCCAGAAAATTCGAATCAAATAAATAGGAAAGTATATCCATGCATTTTTAACCAAAAAGTTGAATTTTCAACCAAAAAGATAATTTTTCTGTTAAAAAAGCTAACTTTAAATTTAAAAAAAAACTTATTTTAAACAAAACAGTTAAGTTTTCAAAGAAAAAGATAAATTTGTAACGAAGAATATTAATTTCATGTAAAAAGTCGAATTTTTAACCAAATAATTTAATTTTCAACAAAAAAAGGTAAACTTTTAACCTCATTTCTTTAGTTGCAAATTTGACTTTTTTCATAAAAATTAATTTTTTTTTCTAAAAAATTAATTTTTCCAACTGAAAATGATCTTTTTGAAATTCATCTCTTTGTTTGAAAATTTAATTATTTTGTTGAAAATACGTTTTTTTTCTAAATAAATTATGGCAAATTGAAATTTATCTTCTTTAGTTGAAACTTCATGAATTTTGCTAAAAATTTGTCTTGTTTGGTATAAAATAAATCTTGTTATGGAAAAATGTATTTTTTGGGTGATAAATTTATCTCCTTAGTTAAAAATTCAAGTATTTTGTTGGATTCGTTTTTTTTTGTTCAACATTTTTTTTTTTAACTTAAAATTTAACTTTTACATTTTCGATTCAAAATTTATCTTTTTCAGTGGAAAATACAACCATTTGGTTTCGAATTTATGTATTTTATTCAAAGATCGTCTTTTTGGTGGAAAATTAAACTTTTTTGGTTAAAAATTCAAAAAAAAAGTTTGAAAATTTAATTAATTTGTTGAAAATACGTTTTTTTCAAAATAAATTTTCGTAACTTAAAATTTATCATATTAAGTTGAAACTTTATGCATTTTGGTTAAAATTCGTATTTACTAGTATAAAATGAATTTTTTTTATTAAAAATTCAACTTTTTGGTGTAAAATTCATCTCCTCCGTTGAAAACTTGAGTATTTTGTTTGAAGATTAATTTTTTTAATTAAAAATTTAAGTTCTGCATTGTTAGTCGAACAGTGGTATTTTTTTTTTGAAAATTCAACTATTTGGTTAAAAATCATTTATTTTCTTGAAAGATCGTTTTTTCTTATAGAAAGTTAATATTCTTTTTTAAAAAATCATCTCTTTGTTTGCAAATTAAAATATTTTGTTGAAAATACGTTTTTTTTTTATTAAAAATAAATGTTCGTAACTTAAAATTTATCTTATTGACTTTAAACCTTATGCATTTTGCTTAAAATTCGTATTTATTAGTATAAAATGAATTTTTTGGATTAAAAATTAATCTTTTCGGTGAAAAATACATCTCCTAAGTTGAAAATTCAACTATTTTGTTGGATTCGTTCTTCTTTGTTTAAAAAATTAACTTTTTTATCTAAAAATTTAACAAAAAAATTCAAAGAGGTAAAAAAATTAAAAAACATTAAAAATATAAGGGAGGGAAGAGTAGGGTTTTGTGGGGGAAAGCAAGATAGAGGAAATGAGGGGAAGTTTGGGGGGGGGTGGAAAATGCGTGGAAATGTAGATAAGGTACGTGAGGGGAAGTAAGGAAATGGGAAGTCAGGGCAAATGAGGGAAGGGCGAGTAGTGGAAGTAAGGAGAGAGGGAGAATTCAAAAGAATGAATAAGAATTTGAAAAATTAATAAGAATTGAAAAGAATTCACAGGAATTCCAAAGATTTCAAATTAGTAAAAAATTCAAAATAATTCAAAAATAATTTAAATATTTCTCAAGAATTCAAACGAATTAATAAGATTGAAAAATTAACAAGAATTCAAAAGAATTCACAGGGGTCAAATAATTCAGAAATATTAAAAACAATGAACAAAAACTAAAAATAATTCACAAAATTTTTAAAGAGTTATTAAAAATTCAAAAGAATTGACAAGAATTAAGAAAAAAAAACAAGGATTCAAAAGAATTCCAAGAACTTAAAAGAATTCAGAGGTAAAAAAATTCCAAATATTTCACAAAAATTCAAAATAGTTCTCAAGAATTCAAAAGAATTAATATGAATTGTAAAAAAATGATAAGAATTCAACAGAATTCACAGGAATTCCAAAGATTTCAAAGAGGTAAAAAATTCAAAATAATTTTAAAAAACTTGAAATATTTCGCAAGAATTCAAAAGAATTAATGAGATTAAAAAAAATTAACAAGAATTCCAAACAATACACAAGAATTCAAAGCGGTCAAAAAATTCAAAAACATTAAAAATATAAGTGAGGGGGAGTAGGGGTTTGTGGGGGTAATCAAGATAGACGAAAGGAGGGGAAGTAGAGGAGTAGGAAACGCGTGGAAATGTGGATAAGGTACGTGAGGGGAAGTAAGGAAATGAGGAAAGGGTGAGTAGTCGAAAAAAGGGGAAATGACAATAGGTTTAGTGAGGGTGAATGATTGGGGTGGAAGTAGGAAAAGTGAAGGAAGGGGAAATGAGGAAGGTGATGTAAGAAAAATCAGGGATGGGGAAGTAGGAGAAGATATAGGAGGAGTAATGGGAAATGAGGGAAGGGTGAGTAGTCGAAAAAAGGGGAAATAACAATGGGTTTACTGAGGGTGTTTAGTGAAGTAGGAAAAGTGAAGGAAGGGGAAATGAGGAAGTTGATGTAAGAAAAATCAGGGATGGGGAAGTAGGAGAAGATATAGGAGTGATGGGAAATGAGGATAGGGAAAGTGAGGTTAGGGGAAGTAGGGTTAGTGGGGAAAATCAGGAAAGAAGAAGTGAGGGGAGAGGGGTTGGGCAACGGGGGGGGATGTGGAGAAGGGACGTGAGGGAAGTAAGAAAATGGGAAGTAGGGAAAGTGAAGGGAAATCAGAGAAGGGTGAGTAGTGGAAGTAAGGGGAAATGAGAATAGATTTAGTGAGGGTGAATGAGTGGGGTGGGAGTAGGAAAAGTTAAGGGTGGGGAAATGAGGAGATGTGAAGAAAAATGAGGGATGTGGAAGTAGGAGAAGTGAGGAGGAATGATGAGAAGGGGACGGAGAAGTTATGAAAAATAAGGAGGGAGGATGTAGGAGAAGTTAATGGAAATGAAGAGAAGGGATGTAGGAAAAGTGAAGGAAATTGCAGGAAGTGGAAGTAGAGTAAGTGGGAGGAAATGCGGGAAGGGTGTGTAGTGTAAGGGGAGGGGAAATGAGGGGAAGTGAAGTAAGAAAAATCAGGAATGGGAAAGTAGGAGTAGTCACGGGGAATAAGGAGAGGGGATTGTAGAAGAAATAATAGGAAATGTGTAGGGGTGGATGTAGGAGGAGTTATGGAAAATGTGGAGAGGGTTTGTAGGAGAAGAGAGGGGAAATTAAGAGAGGGGAAGCAGGGAAAATGAAGGGAATTGAGGGAAGTGGAATTATAGTGAGTGGGGGGGGGGTAATGCGGGAAGGAGAATCGCGGAAAAGGGAAGTGATGAAAGGTGAGGGGAGTGGAAGTAGGGGAAGGAAGGGGAGAAATAATGAGAGGAACTGAGAGGTAATTAGCAGAGGGGTTGTAGGGGAAATGAGCAAAGGAAAAAGTAGAGGTATTTAGGCGAAATGAGGTAAGGTTAAGTAGAGGAAGTGAGTGTGAGTAGAGCAAATGATTGGAAGAAAGGGGGTATTTCGTACTTTTTTCTCGGGAGGGGAATGGAGGGGTAAAAGGGAAGGCAAGTAGGAGAGGAGAGGAGAGGAGAGGAGAGGAGAGGAGAGGAGAAAATCTTTGAAATTTCTTCAAATTATTGAATCCTATTCAATATTTTATTGGAATATCTTAAAATATCCTTAAGTCATTAAAATCTCTTAAAATCTTTAAAATCTTCCAAAATCCTCAAAAATCCGTTCAAATTTTTAAAAATGTTTTTGTTTGAATCCCTTAAAATCATTAAAATCCTTGTAAGTTCTTTGAAATTGGTTTAGTCCTTCTAAAATGACTTGGAATCTTTTAAAAACCCATAAAATATTTCGAATCCTTTGAAATCTTTCGACAACACTTGAAATCTTTGGAAATAAAGACAAATGTTTTAGAAGAAAGTTGACTTCTAAACAAACAAGAAAAGGTGATATTCTAATCCAAAAAGACGAATTTTCAAAAAAGCATTTGAATTTTCGAACAAAAGAAATTATTTTTGTTTTAAAGTACTTGAAAATTCCTGTGATGTTTTAAAAATACTCTCAAATCTTTTAAATCCATTGAAATACCCACAGGTTATTGAAATCTATTCAAAATTCCTTCAAATATTAAAAATACCCTCAAATATTCCACATCCTTTGAAATCGCTACAAATTATTTAAATTTGTTAAGAATTACTTGCAATATTTGAAAATATCCTAAAATATTTCATAATAATTCAATAAAATTCATAAATAGGTATAGACCTGAATTCAGTAGTGGTTAATCCTTGGGTTAATTTGTTGAATGAAAAGGGACTAGAGTGATCTTTTATTTTAAAAAGTGACTATAGTGACTTTTTTAAGGCTTTTAAAATTTTTTTAGAATTTTTTAAAAAGAAAAAAAAATTGACGAAAAGTCACAATGTGGAAGCACTGATTAATATTGAAAATTACTTAAAGTTGGAGGGTAAAAACGTATATCTTGTTCCAATTACCGTGAGCAACCCACCAGCCGCGCCACTGCCCCCACTCTCTCTCTCTCTCTCTCTCTCGCTTCTCCCACCAATCTACCAAACATCGCAGAAAAAATTCTACAATACATTTCGACGAGAAGTAAATTATTCTTAATTAAACAAACAATTTCGCTTAATTCAGGGTGTCTAGCCTTTCTGCAAAAAAAATTCCAGAACTATTCCAGATTTTCGCGGACCTTCAAGGTACCTTTCTTTACAGTAAAAAGATAATTTTCACGAACCATTCCTCAAAAATCTGATTTTAGGGTGAAAAGCCCGTTTCCTGGTGATTTTTCTTTTATGACGGTGAAAAATCACGACGCTACAATCGAAAATATTTCGAACTTTCAGATTTTTTAAGCTTTAACAAAAATTAAAAAAAATATATAATTGGTTGAAATTTGACTGAGTTATATATTTTTAAGCTAATTTAAATTTAATTTCCAATAAAATAATTAAATTGTTAACCAAATAGTTCAATTTTTAACCAAATAGTTGAATTTTTAGCCAAATTGTTGAATTTTCAATTAAATATTCGAATTTTAAACAAAAAAGATTAATTTCAACCAAAAACAGTTGCATTTTCAACGAAATAATTGAATTTTTAGAAGAGCTTAATTATTAACAAAAAAAGGTGAATGTTAAATCTAAATGGACGAAGTTTTTGTTCAAATAGACAAATTTTCAACCAAGCAAGACAAATTTTCAAGCAGAGAGATAAATTTTCAATTAAAATGGAAGTTACATTTTCAGGTAAAAAATTAATTATAAATAAAAAAATAACGAATTTTCGATCAAATAATTCAATTTTCAACCTAAGAGATGAATCTTCAAACAAATTATTAATTTTTAACAAAGTGGTTCGACTTTTACGAAATTTAATTGAGTTTTCGATTTAAAAAATAAATTTTCAGCCAAAAATGGAGAAGTTACATTTTTCGATAAAAAATTAATTTTTTAACCAAAAAAATCAGTTTCAACGAAGTAGTTCAACTAGAAGTTAAATTTTCAATTAAAAAAATTAATTTTCAACCAAAAAAAGGAATTTTCTATAAAATAGTTCCATTTTGAACCCAAGAGATGAATTTTAAAACAAAAAAATTCATTTTTAACACAGTGGCTCAACTTTTACAGAGTAAATAGTTGATTTTTCAATTTAAACTACAAACAAATGAATTTTCAGCCAAAAATGGAATAGTTACATTTTCAACTTGAAAAATTAATTTGTTAACAAAAAAAAAAGTTTTTAATTAAGTAATTAAACTTCCAACAAACGAAATAAATTTTTAACAAAAATAATTAATCTTCAACTGGAATAGTTCAATTTTCAATTTAAAATAACATTTAAATATAATAAATTTAAATAATATAAATATAATATAATATAAATTATTGAATTAGTATATTCCCAAAATATGAAATTCCCGAATAATAAAAGTTCTGAATAATAACGTTCCCGAATAATAAAATTACTGAATTAGAAAATTCACGAATATGAAATTCCCAAAAAATAAAATTCACGAAAAGTAAGATTCCCGATTTTGAAAATTCCCGAATAACAAAATTCCTGAATAATAAAATCTCCGAATAATAACATTCCCGAATTGGAAAATTCTGAAATAATAAAATTTCTGAATTATAAAATCTCCGAATAATAACATTCCCGAATTGGAAAATTCTGAAATAATAAAATTTCTGAATTATAAAATTTCCGAATAATAACATTCCCGAATAATAAAATTACTGAATTAGAAAATTCACGAATTATGAAATTCCCCAAAAATAAAATTCACGAAAAATAAAATTCCCGATTTTGAAAATTCCCGAATGAGAAAATTTATGAACAATAAAATCTCCGAATAATAACATTCCCGAATAATAAAATTCCCGAGTAATAAAATTTCCGATTAATAAAATTCTCGAATTGAAAAATTCCCAAATAATAAAATTGCCGAATAATAAATTTTCCTAATAATAATATTCCCTGATAATCAAATTTCCAAATGATAAAATTTTCGTAAAATAACATTCCCGAATAACAACCTTTCCGAATAATAAAATTCTCGAATAATAAGATTCCCGAATTAGAGAATTCCCAAAAAATTGCGAAATTATTAAATATCTGAACTAGAAAATTCTCAAATTTGAAGAATTATTTTTTTATTTATAAAATAATGAAATTATTGCACTTGAAATTAGATTAAAATTTAATTCTTTTCAATTGAAAAAAAAAATAATTATTTTTATTCGGGAATGTCGGGAATTTTATCACGCGGGATTTCTCAGTCATCCCTTTTGATATTTGAATTTGAAACTACAAGATTGCGAAATTTGAAATTGGAAACCTCCACAAATGAAGAAATGTCAAAGCAACCAAATATTTGCTTTTGAAGGAAAATAACTTCAATTTTGAGGCCATACAAATTAAACTATTTCAGAATTTCACTTTCAGAACTATAATTTTATTTTGAAATTATAAAAAAAATTCAAAGATGATAAATACATTTAAATAAATATCATATCATGTAGTGTCAAGTGGTATTCAAAGTGATTGAATAGATTTTTCTAACAAAAAAAAAACAAGATTTCGTTACAAAAAAAAACAAGATTTCGTTACCAAAAAAAAATCACTGTCATTTACACCGTTTAAAATAGAATAATTGAAAAATTGTAAAAAAAATATTATTTTTCAATTTTGCACCACGACTCTTAAAATTTAATAATTTCTCTCGCGAGAAGCGAGCCAAAAATAGGAGCTTTAATGTGGACAGATTGAATGATGAGTAGAATGTTATATATGATAATACTGATTATTGATTAATCATTGTATCAACAAAAATTCAAGTATATTATTCAAAAATGTATTTAATAATGGATTTTTAATTTTTGGTATAAATATTTTGTTAAATAAAAAATTACTAATTTTTTATCAAAAATCAATTTTATCATTTCGACTCCAGTTGGTTTAGGAATCATGAGTTTAAGAGGATATTAGAGATTTAAAGATTATCCGCTTATCCTATATTTGAATATCGATTATTTTCTGCTCATGTAAAAGTGAAATGATAAAAAAACGGTCAGTCTTCTCGTCCTCGCGCTTCGCGTCTCACCTATCGAGAGAAATGGATCTTTCCAGGTAAGTAGGTCGAAGTTCAAGGTATGATGGGTGGCTTAAAGGAAGCTTCAAACTATCACGTGTTTCGCAATAAAGAGAGATGAAGAAAAAGGATTCAACGGATATACCTAAGTGATATTTAATTTTAGAAATAAAAATGATTACAAGGAAAAATATTAATATAAAGGACACCAGTACGAGATGAATACAAGTGCGATCTGAATAATGAAAAAAAGTGATTGATTTTTAATTCAAAAGTTCTGCAGTATTATTTCATGAGCAGTATTGAAAGCTAGTTTCATAATCAGCCTTTTTACTGCTAATTTCAATTTTTGAATTGATCATTTGAAAAATGTGTTTTTGATATAGGGATCATAAAAGAGAGACCAGAATGGGATGAATACCAGTACGATCTAAACAATAAGAAAAAATTATTGGTTCTGATAATAGATTCAATACTTTCACGATGATTCATTATGATAAATTTAGATTTGAAGCTTTTTCGGGTTTCAATCGTGTGCAAAACTACGAAACTTGCCGATGTTTCGTGAACATTGCAGTTCACTAAAACGACATGAAGAGTTTTGAGCACAAGTCCTAACCTCGATATTCAATCTCTCCACTTTACTTATAATTTCAAGAGAAGTTAATACACAAATTATTATTGTGAATGAATTTTGAATTCAAATACTTAGTGAGAAATAACTCCCTAAGTTTCAAACATTTTTATCTCGTATGTAAATTTTATGCTAATATTCCATCATACGCTTCTGGTTTTTTGCAGCTATTAAGGTCAAAGAATGGACATCGTATTGGACAGCGAGATAGGAACTAATGTTCCAAAAGCTTTCAAGGAGGTTTTCCAATACAGATCAATCTTGATGTATTGTCTTTGCTGTTATCAAATTTTTTATCTCTTGGTTCTAAAACGGGCCATCATAAACTGGGGGTTGTTTTAGCCAAAGCTAGAAATGTGCCGGAGCAAATTATTTCTTGCCTTGGCAACATTCATGTGATAAGTCAATGCCGTTCGGCTGATGTCAAGAAATATGGATTAAGATGCATTTTGCAGCCATTCCTTCGTGATCTCGAGAAACTCGAAAGTGATGACGGAGTTGTCATCCCATTGCAAGATGAAGTATTTACACATCGTGCAAGCCTCCATATTCACCAGATTTGAACCCTTGTGACTTTTTCCTTTGGGGCTACACCAAAGATCATTGCTTTGCTGAGAGTCCTCAAACTATAGATGATTTGGTATGTGCAATTAGGAAAACCGTGAATGGCATCACGAGCGAGATTTTAGAAAAAGTTTTTATCAGTTTTCGTAACAGTATTGAATTTTGTTCAGACTCTGATGGTGCTTATTTTGAAAACATTCATTAGTGACCTCTGTAAATTTTTCACATTTTGTAATTAATAAATTATATCTATACAAAAGCCCCTGTTTGTACTTTTCATATACTCATATAAAACCTCAATCTCTCCTCTTTCAAACGCTATTATTGTTTTTTTTTTTTATTGCAAACGCTATAAGTAACCGTCAATTAGTCTCAGCAACTTCTTTCGGGACACCCTGCACTTATGAGAGGATTATCTTCCCAATTTTCTGTATTGTCATCTATGTCAACTTTTTCCAGGGCTTCAGTTGGAACGTCACCTTTTCGTCATTTCTATGTGTTTTCAGGAAAATTGTTTTTTTTACGTTTTAAAAGCAGAAAGAATGTTGTTGGAAGATATCTCAAAATGCAGAAGATACGAGAATAAATATAAATTCAACAACTCATCAAGAAAACTCTATGATTCATTTCTATTTCCAAAATAACGAAACAAGACCGGAATTATTCGGGTTTCGTTCTTATTTCATTATTTTGGGATTAACTAGTAACCACTAATTTGCTTAATGACATTTTATTTTATATCAACTCTCGTACCTTTCGAATGTGAAAAAATCTTTACGCAACAAGATATTTTCCTTTAAGCCCTATAAAAGTCCATTTTCATGGATGAAATTTAAAAAATTGAATCCATTTTTAACATTATTAGATAAAAATACTGCATATTCCTAAATATACATTTTCTGAAAGCTTAAAAAATTGGGCACTAAATACTTCTTGCTCATAAGAAGTATAACAATTCACTTGAAATTTTGTCAGGATGTACATTTATTACGGCACAATGAGAAAGTTGTGTAATCTTATTAAAAAATAGTCATTTTGTAATATTTTTAACAGAGATTTCATACTTTTTTATCAAAATCAATCTTCTAACAATCTTGAATGGTTTTTCATTTATTTCTCATTTACAAACAGTATTTTTAACTTCAATATTCAACTTACTTATAATTCAAAGGATCCTCATTTATTCGATCGTAAATAAATAAATCTTTAAGTCTCGTATAATCAAGAGATCTTATTTTTTTGAATTTGCCTGATCAAACTTTGCCTTGTCAGGAAGCTTGTAAAAAATGAAACAAGTCATTTTCCTCGAAAACAAAATCATCTAAAAATATGTACATAAAAGTTAATATAATCAAGCCACATAATTATATAAGTGATAAGTATAAGATGCTAATTAAAGGATCTGCTGATTTTGCGTCACCTTCTGTTCCCGAAAAGTCAATAAGTGATGTTGGAGGATACGAATGTTCAATTACTACTGGTTATTTGTCAGATCTTTTAATTGTGTGACATTAAGAGATACATGTGAAGCACTGTCATCCATAAAATCTACTTCCCTGTCTTCTATCGAAATGTGACGTTTCAAACTTTTTTGCGCCATTTTCCCTTTTTGAAAACTAAACTTAGCAATAAAATCCATCAAATAAGTGTGATGATTTTTGAGCAAGGAACATATTTCATATACTGTTTTGTTAAAAAATAGTTTTTTTGTTTGTTGAAGATTCATGATTTTCATTGAAAATTCATCTATTTGTGTCGAAATTATACTATTATTTTGAAAACCCAATATTTTTTGGTTGCAAATTAATTTTTTCCACTAAAAGTTTAACTGTTTCTATTTTTGCTAAAAAACTAATGTTTCTTAGTAGAAAATTCATGTATTTTGTTGAAAATTCGACTTTTTTGGTTGAAAATTATCCTTCTTAGTTGAAATTTCATCGTTTTGGTAGAAATGTCAACTATTCCAGTTCAAGATTCATCATTTCAGATGAAAATTCTTTTTTTTTTAATATGTTTTTTTTAATGGAAAATTACACTAATTGGTGTGAAGTTAAAACCTTTGGTTGAAAAGTCGCTTTTCTTTGCTTAAAGATTCAAAAAAAAAAATTTCTAGTTGAAAATTCATGTATTTTGTTAAAAATTTGGCCTTTTTGGTGGAAAATTAATCTTTTTGGTTGAAAAATCAACTGTTTTTTTGGAAATTCATGTATTTTGTTGAAAATTCGACTTAGATGAAAACTCGCTTTTTTTGTTGTTGAAAGTTACACTTTTTTTTTGAAAATTAGTTTTTTTTTTGTTTGTTGAAGATTCATAATTTTAATTAAAAATTCATCTCTTTGTGTGGAAATTGAACTATTTTGTTTCGAACTCAATACTTTTTTGGATGCAAATTAATTCTTTTTACTAACAATTTAACTATTTCTATTTTTGTTTAAAAAAATGTTTCTTAGTAGGAAATTCATGTATTTTGTTGAAAATTCGACTTTTTCGGTGGAAAATTATCCTTTTTAGTTTAAATTTCATCTTTTTGGTTGAAATTTCAACTATTCCAGTTAAAAATTCATCATTTTCTTTGAAAATTCATTTTTTTAAATTAAACTCTTCTGTTAAAAATGTAGAGTTTTTTTGTTGTTGAAGATCTATAATTTTAATTGAAAATTCATCTCTGGTTGAAAATTTAACTATTTTACTGAAAATTTGTGTTTTTTTTCTGGTTGGAAATTATTTTTTTTTAATGAAGATTTTTGGTTGAAAATTATATAATTGATCAACTTCATGCTGGTTTGTCACATTTTCAATGTTTGTAATCGAACTTCACTAGGTAAGTTCGTTCAATTATATAATTCTATTACGCGCCTCCTCCTCAAGATCAACTCGTAGATGTTTAAAGTCTATTATCGCAAATAAATAAAATTTTTTAAGAAGGTTGAATGAACCCCATTATATTTTTATTCAAATTGTATACATATATGTTCCGAGATAATTTAATTTAATGAAACGAATTGGGATAACCAAAGGTATGAAACTTAACCAGTTAGTATTGTCCTGGCTAATTGCTGGTTATCCTTAACAATTTACCTGTCGTAGAATTTGGCAAATGTTTCCAAATTTTTTTTTCAACCTGCCGTTTTCCTCATTAGTCCTAAATCAACTCCCAGTCGCTTAGCAGGTGAGGTGAGGTGGCTGCATGTCGCATACTGTGAGCTGAGAATTTTTGTGTATCAATTCCGCTATTTTTCATGATTTCTTTTACCCAACGACTTAAGGTCTCCGAAGAAACTGCGTGAAAAGGCTTGCGAAAAGAAATGAAATGCGCAATCCTTCTGTTTTTTTTACATAATATTGTACAGCAGAAGCTGTGCAAATCTTAATTTCGGAGAAAAAAAGGTAAGACTAAGAGGGGTTGTGCTTTGTTTTTACCCGACGTTTTAATACGATCGGGGATTCTAATTTCTAGAGAAGATTCTGTGTTCCTGATGTTTTATTAATTTTGATCAACGAGAATGTTTGCATTCTATGACCAGTAACCAGGGCAAGAAGAGTAATAACTTTTGTGGACAATTGTTCTAGAGTTAGGTTTTCGTTCAGAGGCTTAGGCGAAAAGTAATCTAAAACTATTTTTCGATCCCATGTGCAATAATATCTGGGCCTAGAGGGTCGGAGATTAGACACCCCTTTTAAAAAATGTTTTACTCTTTTATCTCGTGCAACATCTGTTTCTAAGATGAATGAAACAGCTGATCTCGTGCAATTGATACTCCTATGAGGCAAATCTTTTTCATACTCAGCTGTAAGGCAACTTTAAAATTCAGATACTGGTGGATTGAAGAGATCAATAGACTTCTTTTTGCAGAAATTCCACCAATAAATGAAGGTTCCGTCTTAAATTTCATACGAAGAAGCACTTGAAGAACCATTCATGACAATAATAGAAGATTCTGGAATTCCTCTTCTCAGGAATGCTTGCCGGATAACATGGGATTTACTGCGGTCCTACTGGGAGCCGATGTCATTTTTTAGATGACAGTTGTTCCCAGTGGGACCCTGCGGTGATTGTCAACCTTATTTTACAATTATATATATATATTAATATTTTTTAATGCATTATATACATAAATTCACTGTATACAATATTATGTGACTACAACTGTAATCTTACTTCGACCAGAGTTTGTACATAGCTATAAGTTCTAGCACATGTATCACTCGTTCCTCAGAGGGCTCTTCAGGCCTGAGGACTTCATAAATACATAAGTAATAATTATTATTATATTTCATATTCAGTCCTTTTATTTTTCTCTGCCTGCCACTATGATAACTGTAATTTTTTACAAATGGTAAATAGAACCAAAAATTCTTTTATTATTATCTCATACTTGAAAAATTTTTATCAGATTTCACAGGACATACAGGGTATCAAAACGTTAAAAAAGATTGACGCAGCCTTGTCTGACACCTTTTCTCACATGAGATCAGACACACAGTTGTCCATTAACCCTCACACTCGCTTTTCTCCCTGCATATATTGTTTTTATTGCTTTAAAGTGACATCCATCGGCTCCATACTCTATCAGTGCTTCCCAAAGCTTACTTAAACTTATCTACCTCATCAAACGCATTTTGGCATGTCAACAATTGCACAGCCTCACCATTTTTTATGTTCGCAATTATATTTTTGATCTCATATGCATAGATTCTTTTATCAGAGTTTTTCAATGCAACGTCTTCTAAGTCGCAGTTGTGCTGCTCCATAGCCTTACCACCGCATAATTTCTTGATGAAGTGTCTCCACACGTCATTTGCTCCGTGATTTTTATATACGATATTACCCTTTTTATTTATAATGCAGAATAACCTCATAATACTTTTTCCTTTCATAGTGACCTTGCAAATTTCCAAAATAATTTCTCACGTCCTTCGAAATCGATTGGTAGCTTATTATCTTCTTCCGTTTTGATTTTATCTTCGATATCTTTGAGTAACTTTTTTACTTTTCTGTTCTTGTGATTAGGTAAAGAAATGAAGATTTATTGACCTAAACTATCACAAGGACTTCTGACCACCCTTGTGCAAAATAAGAAGTTTATTCGCCCTAATAGAGTGTGGCAATCGCAACTGGTCTAATTATACGTCTTTTGATTTTCGGATAAACCACGAAAATTCTTTTTGAATTTTACGGAAGAAAAACTCCTTGCGAAAAAAAACGCACACTCTTTACAAGAAAAAGAGGGCTGAAATTTGTCGAATAGATGTTGGCAATTTAAATTCGTTTTGAAATATGTATTTTGACTCCAAAAGCACATAATAATTATAAAAAATTGAAGATGAGGAAATCTGCCCACGAAAAAAATATTATCCAGAAAAAAAATCTCCAAAGAAAGAGAGTGTTTTCAACCATATTGTAGCAAATAAGTGCCTTTAGTGCATCCTTCTCGAAGAAACGATAAGCCCAATTTGTGTGCAGGTACTTAGTTGTGTTGACTTCAAGAAAATTGAACCCTTATAAAGTGTGCCAAAGGGCAATCAAAACCGAGCAGTCATACATTCGACGTACAGACAACAACGACAACGACAATAACGAGAGGTAGACAGACACCGAAAAAACAACTATTTTTTCTGACTCAGGGGGTCTTAAAACGTCGATATTCGATGAAATCCGCGAAAGTCATTATCCACATAAAATCAATAACTCCTTATTGAGATGAGAACGTAATGAAAAACATTAACTTTTTGCAAGAACGACGCAAGCTAAAATAAGATTTTATTCAACAAAACGTTCCGTTTAAATTGTATTTGCAAATTTTTTTAGAAGCACTTTACATTAGGGTGCGTATTTTTTATTTGAATCTTAAAAAACAATATTTCAAGTAAACTATTTAAATTAATGGTAGAATGAGACAAGATGCAATAAAATGTTTAATAACAAAATTGTTTTTTTTCATAGGAAGCGCACTTTTTTGAATTAGATAAACAAGGCAATAAAAATACATCTCTCTTTCAATACCAGCGCATATTATGCTTCAACATTAGGCTATTTCAATTGCAAATGAGTTTTTTAATTTATTGTATTATGCATCAAAGTTGTGGTTCTCTATAGCTTCATCTCTCAATAAGTCCAGAAAGGAGTCTCTCAGAGCGTCTAGTATCCCGTCTGTAATGTAGCATTTCATCTTGGCTATTTCTCATGCTGACGAACTCTGTACCTTTACTTCCCTTCATATTTTTATCAAAGATTTTCTTGCTTCCTTCAAAGACTTTTTTCATTCTTTCTCTCAATCCAGCTGACTTGAGAAACATGTTCGACAAACCTATCGAGAGTTCTTCTCTACGTATGATGCCGTAGAATTCACCATGAAGGGGCTTGTCAGCATGTTCTCTTAGTAGAAGCGTATGTTCTGCTTCCTGTACACGGCTTTTTCCGCAAAACAACGCATGACAACGCGAAGTAGCGAAGAATGTCTGAAGAAAGGATTGTAGTTATTTATTATAAAGTAACTCAGAAAATCAAAATGCATGTAAAACTGTCTATCAAAAATCGAACTCATAGCGCGAGTATCACGATGCTAATGTGTACCTCAAAGCCTACAGAGCTTTGAGCAACTCAATCTTCAACTATACTTAATTACGCAGAAAAATCAGAATATGAAGACTCATATAAATACTGAGAGCTAAAAGACATCTTTTCGATAAAGTTTCATTCAGGCATTCTAAATGCAAAGAATAAATATTCGAGCGCAAAGCGCGATATCCAACAAACGCGCGCCCTAGCCCGGCTCAACCTTGCGAGAGAAGTGAACCGCGCTCGATGAGAATGTGCCCGCGTGGCGGGCAGTTTTTTATGGAACAACAAGTTGAAATTGTCGAATTTTAGAAGACTTGATGCCTTGAAAAATTCAATTTTCATAAAAAATTCAAATTGTCAAATTTTAAGTCTTTCTTATATTCATTCAATATTGAACGATTTTAATTGCAAGCAATACTATATTGACTCTTTGCTAATAAAACTGGCCAATTACTTCTTGACGTCTTACAACATTGTCTTCAACATGAAGTTATACCATTGCATGAAAGTGCTTTATTATTGATTTTCAAGTTATTCATTTTACACTTGAGATATTAAGGAGTGCATTTTATAAAGCGTGAAATACAATTTATAAATGAACCATCTTCAACGACTTAGTTTGAATATCCTTATTTAGGAATACTGCAATTTCAAACAAAGTTTGAATTGTTTGATTTTTAACGCTTCAAAAATGAATGTACTTATTTCTAAAGTTGTGTATGAAAAACTACTGGTATCGGTACAAAAAGTTTTCTGTCCCGAAAATTTTTTTACCGATTTTTTAAGAAGAATATTTTAAGTGTGGAGTCCAGACTTCCGGCGCCAAAAGTCTAAGCAAATAACCGCACAATAAAGTACAATAAATCCATAAACTTTTTTTGCTTGGTTGGCTTTCTTGTGAATTATGATTATTTCTATGCTTTGAAGTAAGTGAAAAAGGAATAACGAATCTCTAAGAATGTTATTTATTTATTATTTTATATTTATTTTTATTATTATATCTTATTATTATTTCATTTTATTTGAGATGTGGTAATGTTGTTTTTCAATATTCACTTTGCAAAGTAAAGTTAAATTATATCAAATTAAAATTTCCTTGATAGTTCGACAATCAATAAAAATTTTAAATTCATAAAAAATTAAACAAATATTTTCAGTAAGCCGAGAAACCAGTCTTGAATAAACCAAGGCCAGTTTAACTTGCTTGATTCTCGCCTCGTTGTGTAAATATGTAATTTAATTTCATCATTTTGAATCAAAATCATTTGTAAATATGTTTTACTGATGGAGGTGACGCAACTTATTTACAAGTATCACATTTACCTTTTTATTGTTTCAATAAAGTCGGAAATTTTCCACAATCGCGTTTTTGTCTCAATGAAAAATGTAATAGTGGATACATCAACCAACAAATTTTTTTTTATAATAACTCAGCAACACTCAAATACTTCCAAAAATATGATTTTTGAACAAATCAGTCAAATCCTCATTCGAATGTATGAATAGTTAACAAAGTATATTAATTTTCTACGTAAGTAGACGAATTTACAACAAAATGTTGACGAATCAAAGCCAGAATAGCAACTGTTTTAGAAAACATTTGAACTTCATACCGAAATGGAAGAATTTTCAACCATATAGTTGAATTTGTAATATGAAAAAAATATTTTTTACCAGGAATTGTTAACAGGCGTAATTAATTTTCTATAAAAATAGAGGAATTTTTAACAAAATATATTTATTATTTATCAAATTGTAGAATTTTCAACAAAAGAGTCATTTTTAAACGAATAGTGTTGTGTCATGCCAAATTGTTGCATTTTAAACAAAGAAGACTAATTTTTCACAAAACATTTGAATTTTCGTAAAGAAAAAATGTAGGACCAAATAGTTGAATTTTCGTCTAGAATGATGAATCTTCGATGAAAACAAGAAACTAACTTTTAAGAAAAGAGTTCAAAATTCTACCGCATAGTTGAATATATGTATATATATATATATATATTTTCAAGAACTTTAAAAAATGACAAGGGAATTCGAAAAATTTAAAAATATTTCAGGCTATTTAAAAAGATTCCAAAGAATTTTCAAGAGGTTTGAAAATGGTCATGGTATTTTAGATTATTTCAAAAGATTAGAAATATTTTAACATACTTTTAAAAATTCCAAGGAATTTTCAATAGCTTTAAAAATTGTCAATAGAATTCAGAAGATTTTTAAATATTTTAGGATATTTAAAAAGATTCCAAAGAAATTTCGAGAGGTTTAAAAATGGTCAAGGTATTTCAAAAAAAATTCTAAGGAATTTTCAAGAACTTTAAAAAATGACAAGGGAATTCGAAAAATTTAAAAATATTTCAGGCTATTTAAAAAGATTCCAAGGAATTTTCAATTAATTTCAGTAATTTAAAGGAATTTCAAGGGACTTTAAAGATTGTCGGGTATTTTTAAGCATTCCAAAGAATTCTCAAGGTGTTAAAAATTGTTCAAGGTATTTCAGATTATTTTAAAAGATTATAAATATTTTAACATATTTTTGAAAATTCTAAGGAATTTTCAAGAGCTTTAAAAAATGTCAAGGAGATTCAAAAGATTTTAAAATACATATTTTTGGATATTTAAAAAGATTCGAAGGAATTTTTAGTTCATTTCAGAAATTTAATGGGATTTGAAATATTTTAATATATTTTCAAATATTTCAAGGTATTTCCAAAGATGTCAAAAATTAACATTTCTGTTGGAAATTTAACTGTTTTGTAGAAAATTCGTCTTTTTGGTTTTAAAATGGTATCGGAAAAAATTAGAAGAATTCAATTGAATCGAAAAAATGAAAGATAATTCCAAACAATTTAGGATAAATTAATAGAAATTTAGTGTGAATTCCAAATGAATTACGAATTGCAAAACATATTTGAAAAATCAGGGAATTTTGAAAATGAACTTTTTTAGTTACCCTGAAAATCTATTTTACATTTAAAAAATTAGAAAGTTGAATAGATTATTCTAATATGAAACTGTTTTCTATGATTTCAGAGAGTTGTAATATTTCTACCATGGCAGACTCAGATGACGAATACGATCGGAAAAGAAGAGACAAATTTAGAGGAGAAAGGACAGAATCTTATTCCAGAGAAGGTCGTAGAGATGATCGGAGACGTGACGATTGGGTTGATAGGTGAGCAGCCAATTTGTTATTTTAATAACCTGGTTCAAATTTGGTTGATATTTTCAATAATTACAGGGTGGCCGTTAAACCGGGAAACCGGGAATTTTTAGACCGGGAAGACCCGAGAAATGACAGTGAATTTATTTTTTGACCGGGAATTTTACAAATTTTTAGAAAAAAAATCTCTCCAACTCTGATTTCAACAGTTTTTTTGAATAATTAGTTAAATTGTGACTTATCTTTTTCAATTATGATATCAATCAGTTTAGAATGCGTAATTCGAAAATATTTCACTTAAAAAATTTTCCATTTTAGATTTTAATTTTTAAGCGTACGAACAATTAGAATTTAGAAGCTTTTGAAATTGAAGATTTTGGATAAAAAATAGTTTTAGTGGATCGCAACTGTGAATATGAATTAATTAATGATTTTTTAAATTGAACTGTACTTTCAAGATTAAAAAATAAATAATAATTGATTTTACAAGAAGATTCGGAATCAGTTCACGGTTTTAGAATTTCCAGATTTTAACGTTAAAAATTAAACTTTCAATTGGAAAGTGTTATTAGTTGAACAAAATTTAAACACCTGATTGAAACTTTATAAACTATTTTCAATTCCAAAATAACTTCAAAATAATATATTCATAATTTAAGGCTTTTAATAAATTTGAAATATTGTTTCAGTCTAAAATTTTCCATTTTTTAACCATTCATTTTGAAATTTTTTAATTAAGAAAAAGAACAATTACCTAATATTTAGAAATATCTGGCGGTTCATTTAAAATCACTAATTATAAATCAAATATTCAAAACTAAAGACAAAAAAACTAAACTTTGAACGTTACATTTTTAATTGTTTTGTTTAAAAAAAACTGATTTGTAAGTCAAATTTTTGAATCTTGATCTATAAATAACAATTGAACACCTATTATTTTTAGAAAAATTCGAGTAAGTTGAAGAGATTTTTAGAAGTTTTGAAAAAATTAAAAATTATTAAAAAATTTGAAATGATTTCAAATAATTTAAACGAAGTGTCTATGTGTATAAAAAAATCCGGCTATTCGTACCGAAATTTTGGTGCAAATTGCCCATGGCCTAATTAAAAACAAATTTTAGATTTTTGCAGATTTAGTTCGATAATACGACATCGTGTTTCTTCGTATTTAGTAATGTGATCCGCGTGTTGTATACAATATGAATGAATGATGAAAGAAATAAAGTTGGTGCGCAAAGAGGAGTATAGCGTCATGGCGTGTTACTGTTACTGTGTTCAATAGAGACAGAGTTTGTAAAACTCGTGTACGTTCCGGTTCTACTCTACTTACAGGATCAAAATCTCCATTTCTTTATAGTGACATATTCGAATAATTATTTTTTTATGTTTGAATAGAAGTATACCAGAGATCTGTGTATGTCTACAGATCAAACATTTTATAATTTAAAAATATGTTCAGATTAAGCATTTTTACACTCTTGAGGGACACTCCTATTAAAAAAATCACCGATACTTTAAGGAATCGATTTTAATAATTTGAAGGGATGTCAAAGAAGTTTAAAGACTATAGCGTATTTTTTTAATCCAAGGAATTATAAGAGCTTTAAAAATTGCAAGGAATTTCAAAAGGTTTTATGTATTATAAAAGATTTTGGGGAGTTTGTAATTGATTTTACTAATTTAATAGGTATTCAGAGGATTTAAAACATTTTTATTGATTTCGAAAGATTTGAAATTGATATATTGTAGGAAAATATTTGAAAGAATTTTAGAAGATTCCAAGAAATTTGTTATCTATTTTGATAATTTAAAGAAAGTTTAACGTACTGGCCATGTTTTAGGGTATTTGAAAAGAATCCAAGGCATTTCGAAGAGATTTTAATAATTGCAATGGATGTCAACAGATTTTAAAGGGTTTGAAACATTTTAGGATATTTTAACAGATTTCAAGGAATTTTCAACTGATTTTAGCAATTTAATTGATTCGAAAGGATTTAAAATATTTGAGAGTATCTTGAAAGATTGCAAGGTTTTAAGTGATTGTTAAACTTTTAAAAGGTCCTGAAATATTTAATGACTCCAACGAATTTTTTGTATTTGAAGGAAATTCAAAGGATTCTAAATATTTTAGGCTGTTTTCAAAATTTGTATTCGATTTTGAAGAGATTAAAAAAATTTCAAGAATCCAAGGAATTTTTAATTGATTTCAGTAATTAATTTCAGAGGATTTTAAATATTTTTGAGTATTTTAGAAGATTCCAAGGCATTTTCGAAAGCTTTAAAAAGTTTCAATTTTCAAGTAATTTCAAAATATTTCAAATAAATATGAAAGGAATTTGAAAAGACTCCAATGCATTTCCAAGAGATTTTAATGATTTGAAGGAATTCCAAAAATTGTAAAAGATTTGAGAACTTTAGAGTATTTTAAAAGATGCCAAGACAATTTCGAAAGCTTAAAAGAATTCCAAGTGATTTCTAAAAAATCGGAGGATTTTTTTCATTCCAATAATTTAAAAGGATTTTAAAGAATTTGAAATATTTGAAGTATTTTTAGAAAATACAAGGGATTTTGAAGAGCTTACAAAATTAAAGGAATTCTAAAATACTTTGAAGGAATTTTAAATATCTCAAGGTATATTGAAAGATCCTAAAAATTTTTTTATTGATTTCAGTAATTTAATTTCACTTATAGGATTTGAATATTCAATTGATTTTAGAGGATTTGAAGTATTTAGAGTATTGGAAAAGATTTTCAAGCATTTTCAAGAGATTTGAAAGAATTTGCATGGGGTATTGTATCAAAGAGTTTCCCAAAATTTCGAAAATATAGATCGATTTTATGGGACCTATGAAAGGTTTTACGGGTATTTTTAAAAGATTTCAGTGATTTGAAGTGATTCAATTCTTCCTCTTTTTTCCATTGTTATTTATCGGTCTCTAATGAGCCGAAAAGCAGGTAGTTTCGAAATCTAATTTGGATTTGTGAATGTATTTCATGCTCTTTTTGCATGAAATTATTCATAAGAAAGTAGATTTCATTCCGATCACAAATTTAAAAGAAGATTTTAAATATTTGAGGGCTTTTGAAAAGGGTTTCTTGAAAAAATTTTAAAAAATTCTAGGAATTTCCAAGGATCTGACTGATTCTAAGGTATTTGAATCATTTTCATGGGGTATTAAAAAGTTTCCTGGAATTTTTGAAAATATGGCACGATTTTGTAGGGCCTATTATAATATATCGGGAAATCCCAAGTAAATTTATAAGGTTACCGAGGATTTCAATGATTTTAAGGAATTTTGAAAGCCCACAGGGTATTTTGATAAATTTTATAGGATATTATCAGATTTCATTCAATTTCAAGGGATATTATAATATTTCAATAGATTTCTAAGAATTTATTCACAAGAATTCATGGATTTCGTATGATTTATACAGCGTGTTCAAACAAGTTATTGGCCTATATATATATATATATATATATATAATATACATATTAATAAACAACAATTTGTCTAACGATTAGGCAAGTGGGTACAATTCTTAACTGTTTTTGATCTTTCTACATTCTCATCCTAATGAGAAGGTATTGGTTCTATGTAAAATTTGACTTAGTCGATTTTCATCGAATCTCCACGTTTTGTGACCCCCTGAGTGAGAAAAACGATTTATACGAAGTTGTCTGCCTGTAGCCTGTAGTCTGTAGTATCGTGTAGGCACGATAACTTTCGAAAGATTGATCAGATTGGATTCTGCTTTCGCACACCTTTTGAAGGCCTCAAAAGAAAGAACGAGCTCGTTAATAAGCTATTTTGGATGAAAATTAAAAAAGTGGGCACATTTTGAAAATTTTTGAGACCACTTTTTTCAAGATTTGAAATTTTTATGTACAGTTATTATTAGTAATTAAGAATACAAACAATTTATTTCTATGAAATTTTTCGATCAAAAGAAAATGATCATAGTTATAGCATTCTCAAAACCCAAGAAAACAAACGAAATTTAACATTTTAAGCCGAACAACGCACGATATGGATAAAAGTGAAGAGGAGAAGAACGTTTATTTTTGAGTGTCCTACAAGAGTATCATAACAACTTTTTGAATTTTTTCAAAAAATCGAAAATTCAAATTTTGATTTCACCAAAAATAAATAAAAATTCAAAATTCCATTTGGCGGTCAAACTATGCAAGATACAAGAAAAGATGATGATACAAAAATCGTGCACTTAAAAAAGATCTACAAATTTGTTGATCATCACTTTTTCATAGGATTTGTTGTTTTTGTTTTTTTCGTGAAAAACAACATTAAAAATAAAAAAATTAATGTTTTGGAAAACGACACAAGAGACGAAAAAAAAGTTGTTCTATCAAAAAAGATCTAGAAATTTGTTATAAACTCTTGTTATGAAAATGCATCAAAATTTAAAAATTTGCTTTTTGGAAAAACGACACCAGCTCTACAAATCTGCTTAGAACCACTTAACACTAGTATGCGTATTATCAGTTTAAATCATAAAAAATAACGTGGAAAATATACAAATTAAATTTATGGAGAAAAGACACAAGTTGCAATAAAATATATAATAACAAAATTTGTTGTATAGGATGCACACTTTTTTATAATTATAAAAACAAGACAATGAAAATACATATTTTGCAATGCCAATGACTATTATGATTTGTGATTATCTAAATTTATTGAAATGATAGCTCTTTCAGGGTAGCTAAGAATGAAAATTGGTGCAAAATAAGGAGCAAATATTAAAGTAATCATGAAAAATAAAATTTGGGCATTATTCTGCAAAATCTGAACAAGCAGTAACCAGCTTGAGATACCGAAATAGATGTGATATACAATTGATATAATAATGTTGAACATAATGTAGACAAGTTCAAATTTTGGACAAAATTGAGTGCGAGGCATGAGATTTGTGATGAGAATGTGTTCGTTAAAGCCAAAGGAGCTTTAACAAAAGGGAATTCACAATCACCAAATTACAGTTGTTCATGATTTGCCCTTTAATTTTTAAAGTTCTGGACGCAACTGTGGGGGAAATACAAATACCGAGCGCCTAGTGCGAGGTAAATACATCATCGAGCGCAAAGCGCGAAATAAATATATTATCAAGCGCGAGAACCAATAGTCGTGCGCCCTAGGTATTCAAAATTGCTAAAAACTTTTTGGAATCGATAAAAATGCATACTAATAATATTCAATTCTATTGTTCAGCAAATATAAAAAATCATTTTCTTAATATAAACAAATTTACGTGCCGCAATGCTCTTTCAAGGTGTAACATGACAAAGATTTTTTTGTTAATAAAATGTTTATCGTCATATGTGTAAAAGCAATGTTTAATTACAAGTTATTAAATATTAATAATTATTTTTCAAACATATTGGAATAAAACTATTCTTCCAATGAACGCCACCGAACGCGTCCTCGGGTTGCGGAGAGAGAGTCCCTGTACCAAGGGTTTCTGCTAAATATGGTTACAATAATTAATAAGCAGTCGCGGACAATTGTTCAAGGACGGTCCCGAAGGAATAATTCCTAAGCGGAGGCGTAGCCACCTTGCCGAAAGCTGAATGGCACCTGCCTGAGGTGTCTCAAACGGTGACTCTGGGATACCGAGCGACCTCTCAGAATATGCAGCCTTATCCTTGCACGCGGGGCTCTACAAGGATGGACCAACCCTTTCTCTAGCTGCTCGTGGGAACAACAACCAAACAGTTTATAATATCACTGAATTGGAAAATTCAGAAATTATAAAATTCCCTAATAATAAAATTCCCGAATAGTGAAATTCCCAAATTGAAAAATTTCCAAATAATAAAATTCCCAAACAGTTTATAATATTACCGGATTGGAAAATTCCTAAATTATAAAATTCCCAAATTGGAAAATTCCTAAATAATAAAATTCCCAAACAGTTCATAATATCACTGAATTGGAAAATTCAGAAATTATAAAATTCCCTAATAATAAAATTCCCGAATATTAAAATTCCCAAATAGGAAAATTCCAAAATAATAAAATTTCCAAACAGTTTATAATATTACCGGATTGGAAAATTCCTAAATAATAAAATTCCCAAACAGTTTATAATATCACTGAATTGGAAAATTCAGAAATTATAAAATTCCCTAATAATAAAATTCCCGAATAGTAAAATTCCCAAATTTGGAAAATTCCCAAATAATAAAATTCCCAAACAGTTTATAATATTACCGGATTGGAAAATTCCTAAATTATCAAATTTCCAAATTGGAAAATTCCTAAATAATAAAATTCCCAAACAGTTTATAATATAACTGAATTGGAAAATTCCTAAATTATAAAATTCCCAAATTGGAAAATTCCTGAATAATAAAATTCCCAAACAGTTTATAATATAACTGAATTGGAAAATTCCGAAATTATAAAATTCCCTAATAATAAAATTCCCGAATAGTAAAATTCACAAATTGGAAAATTCCAAAATAATAAAATTTCCAAACAGTTTATAATATTACCGGATTGGAAAATTCCTAAATTATAAAATTCTCGAATAATAAAATTGCCGAATAATAGAATTCCTTAATAACAAAATTTTCGAATAATAAAATTCTCGAATTGGAAAATTACCAATTAACAAAATTCCGGAATGAAACATTCCCGGATAATAAAATTCCCAAATTGGAAAATTCCTAAATAATAAAATTCCCAAACAGTTTATAATATTACTGAATTGGAAAATCCCCAAATTATAAAATTCCCGAATAATACAATTAACTAATAATAAAATTCTCGAATAATAAAATTCCCGAATCGGAATATTTCCAAATAATAAAATTCCCAAATATTAAAATTCTCTAATAATAAAATTCCCAAATAGTTGATAATATTACCGAATTGGAAAATTCCGAAGTTATAAAATCCCCTAATAATAAAATTCCCGAATAATAAACAAAAAGAAAATTAAAAATGTTTACAACGAAATAAAAGAATATTAGCAAGTGAAAAAAATTAAAGAATTCTTTTTAAAAAATATTAAATTTCGAAATAAAATCTAAATAAAATAAAAAAAAGCGGATTTTCTTGGGGGAGATTATTTTTATGAAAGAAAAGAGTTTCTGCGATGATAAATTATTTCGGACTTGGTGTAAATCAATGGTGGGTTTTCAGTGCATCGCGCATGTTATGCTGCGCTTTCACTCGCTTTTCCTTCAGGGACGTCTCAAAATCAAAATAATAATAATAATAATAATATTTTTTTTTCAAATTAATTTTTTTATTTTTAATCTCCTCACATTTTTTAAATTCGACATATGAAAATTTCTTTCTTTTGCAAAAATCCTTTTGGAATATTTATAAATATATTTTTTTTAAATATTTTATATTTATATTTATTATTAATTATTTTTTTCCTCTCTCACAAAAATCCATTTGTAAAAAATCTTGTCTATTTAAAAAAGAAATAAAAACAGAGAATTTCTATTCATTTAATTTTTTATTTAAAAATTACATAACTTAACAATTCAAATAAATAAAAATAAGGGTTTTTTCATCCCCTTATTGTTATTTTAATAATAATTATTATCTTCCGGTTTCTTTTTTACAAGTTGGAAATATTTTTTCCTTTTCTAAAATTTCTTCCTTTCTCAAAAATTCTTTTGTATATTTATAAATAATTTATAATAAAAATCTTCGTTAAACTTTTTTTTATCACTTATAGAAAATTATTTCTGAAATTTTAATCCATGGAAGAAAAAAGCTTATCCGTTTTTTGTCATTAATAAAAAATTAAAAAATATTATTTTTTTTCTTTATTTAAAAATTACACAAGTTTATGCATTATGTAAATAAATATAAGGAGAGTTTTTTTAATCCTTAATTTTTTACCATACCAATCAAATTTATTTATTATCTCCTGACTCGATTTTCCTCAAAAATTCTTTTGGAATATTTATAAATATTTTTCATAAATAAAAATCTTTGTTGTTTTTTTTTTATTATAAAAAATCCTTTCTGGAAAATTCTCAAGAACATACTTAACTTTTTAACCAAAGAAAGGAATTTCCAACTAAACATATGATGAATCTTGAACCAAAAAAAAAAATGAATTTTTAACCAAATTGTTTAATTTTTATCTGATAAAATGAATTTTCGATAAAACAGATAAATTTTCAACAAAGAAGATTAATTTTCTAACAAGAACGCGGACATTTTTAACAAACATGAATTTTCGAGGAAATATTTAAGTTTTTAACAAACAAAAAAAATGTATTTCTAACAAAATAGTTAAATTTTCAACCGAAGAAATGAATTTTCAACGTAAAAGATACATTTTCTAGCAAAAAGATGAATTTTTAATAAAATACATACATTTTCAATAACATAACTTTTTAACCAAAGAAAGGAATTTCCAACTATATATGATGAATCTCGAACCAAAAAAATGGATTTTCAACCAAGAATACTAATTTTCTAGCAAAACAGATGAATTTTCATTTAAATAAATCAAATTTAAAATAGATAGTTAACTTTTTAATAATCGAAGAAATGAATTTTCAACTAAAATAAATCTTCAACCAAATTGTTGAATTTTTCAACAAGAAGATTAATATTTTACCACAAAAGACGAATTTTCAACAAAGCAGTTAAATTTTCAACTAAGGAAATGAATGTTTTATCAAAAAGATCAATTTCAACCAAGAAGATTAATTTTCTACGAAAAAAAAACATGACTTTTTAATAAATGAAATTTTAAACAAATAGTTAACTTTTTAACCATGGAAATGATTTTTCAATACAATAGTTAAATTTTCAACCAAATTCGTCCAAAAAGATCAATTTTCAACCAAGACGCCTAATTTTCTAGCAAGAACAATGAATTTTGAAGAAAATGCGGTTTCTTTAATCGTAGTGTATACAGATACGGCATTTTTTGCCGTATTTTAATTTTTTAGTACGGAAAATGTTGACATCAACGAAATTTCTTTTCGTATTTCAACTTTTTTGGCAGTAAGCATTGCTTTAAAAAATATTGAAAATTTTTTAGGTTAATTCTATCATATCTCGAAGTCTTTTCCATCTTTCCCTTCAAAAAATACTTGTTAGTATCTGGTCACAGAAGAGTGATCTGTCACATCTCCAACCTCTTTTTGGATAATTTAAAAATCAAAAATTGTTCATGTCAAAATTTTCCGTACTAGAAAATTTAAATCCGGCAAAAATGCCGGACTACAAAATTAAAATCCGGGAAACAATGCGATGAGCATTTCTTTAGTATTCTTTTAGAGTGTAATATTCTTCATTATATGAAACTTTGTGTGTATTAAGTTTGTGTGTATAAGTCAAATATTTTTCCGAACATACAAAGACTTTTTGTACGCAGGTACATATTAATAAAACCAGAATGCGTAGAGATGAGACCTTGAGATTAGAAAGATGTGATAGCAAAGTGGATGTGCGAGGGGGGAAGGTGGGGAAGGGGGGGTCGTTTTTTAAGAACCGGCCGGCCCTCAAGTTACACTTCTTAACCCGTAGATTTCTGTGTGTGACTTTAGAGAGGTTCGGCCTCCTGCAACGAACGTGTTCTCTGATTGGCTCAGCCGGAGGCGGTGGGTCGGGGGCGGTTGGGGGCGGCCAGGTCCAACTTTGGCAGTTCCTGCTGGAGCTCCTCTCGGATTCGTCCAATTCCTCATGCATCGCGTGGGAGGGCTCGAACGGGGAGTTCAAACTAACTGATCCCGACGAAGTGGCACGCAGATGGGGAGAGCGCAAGAGCAAGCCCAACATGAACTACGACAAACTCTCCAGAGCGCTCAGGTACATATATTACTTTCTATGCACGCACCAAGCACGTACTTCTCGATCGTGACCTTGACAAACTCTCTTATTCAGTCGAATTTCACCCTTCTTGGGCATATTTCGAAATTACATTTTTTTAATTTAGTATGGTGAAGTATGGTTCATTGGGCGTCGAAAACTGTGAAAAAAAGTCTCTTGGCACAATTGTCTGGGATGAGTACTTCAGGTTCTCTGCCGGTGAGTAACAAAAGTCCCTTGAAGTACCATTTTCCTTCGCGAATATAAGTTTTTGAGCCTGGAAGTAGTAAAACTTTTCTTTTCTTG
The DNA here is from genome assembly GCA_011634705.1 of Andricus grossulariae. Taxonomy (NCBI): domain Eukaryota; kingdom Metazoa; phylum Arthropoda; class Insecta; order Hymenoptera; family Cynipidae; genus Andricus; species Andricus grossulariae. The sequence continues at coordinate 108,636,029 of JAABKJ010075445.1, read as the reverse complement.
ATTATGCAATGATCTTGAGCTTGAAATACGTGGATCAGATGAGACTAACAAGTTATGAAGTAAATCTAAGTTTGCCAACTTCCTTATGAACATTTTCTTGTATTATGACTAATATTTAAAGAGATGAAGAAAAGTAAAAGTACAGAGTTTGTCAGCATGAGAAACAGCAAAGGTGAAATGCTATATGATACAGACGTAAATGCACAATTTTGTAAACAAAAAGTTGAATATGTCGAACTTGAGGTTTCTTTAGCTTAAACCAAATAGACATGTTATTATTTTTTCTTAATAAGGGAAAACATTTATTTTGTGTTTAAAACGTTTGGCAATCAAGAGAAAAGTAAAAATTCCAAACTTCCTGAATCGTGAAACAAATTTTCTTCCAAAAATGCACAATTATAACATGTTCGTTTGGTTCAAACTAAAGATATTTCAGGTTAGATATATTCAACTTTTATATAAAACAAACATGTTTTTTGCACGTTTTCGAAAAATTGTAAATTGAGCAATATTTTCTTGTAATTATCAATTTTTTATTATTGTTGACTTGTTATAATTGTACATATGAAAAATTCGACATAATTTTTGAACCAATAGCAGGGTGACTGTTTTATTCGAGGAAAAAATGTCCAGTCATTTTCCGAAGCTTTTCCGGTTCACAACATTTTTTGACGGTCATTGAAATTGAAACTTTCAAACTCTTGAAGCTAAAAATGTTTTCATTTGAAGTTATAAAGACTGAACTTCAAATTAAAGCACTCAAAGAGAAAGACTTTTGAATTTTAGACTTTTATAATAACGCTTAACAACTTTGTTATTCGAACGCTCAATAATTTAAGCGTATAAAATTGAAGCTTCTAACACATTTCAAGTAAACAATTTTAAATTAAATGCCGTTAAATTATTCAATTAAACATTGTAAACTTTTATAAGTTGTACAGTTCGAAGTTTCAAAAAATATAAATCCACGCTGTCATATTCAATTCTCTACATTGAAGAATAAATAAACAAATTTGTAAATTTATAAAATTATATGATTTTCAGACATTTCATATCAGAAATATTAAAAATTGAACGATTATAATCTTTTTTAACAGAATGTTTTTTATATTAGAAGATGAATTTATTTTATTTGAAGTCGTAAAAAATTAATAATTGTTCAATTATTACGATTGCATAAAAACCTGTGTTTTTTTAATTTTTTTGAATATTCTCTTAAAACTATTTTTTCAAATCACAAAATGATTTAGAATTTTCCCAAGTGTCTTTAAAAAATTGCTGTATTACCTTCAAACCTTTCAAAATCCCTCAAACGCTTTAAAATTTTAAAAACTCTACATATTGATTTAAATTTTTTGGAATAAGTTCAAATTTAAAATTATTTTTGCAATTTTTACAAAACTTCTGCATGTTTATGAAAATTTTTGGAAATTCTCCTACAATTATCTAAAAATCGTTTAAAGTAAAAAAATTGCCTTTAAATATTTCAGGTTCGTTTCTGACAATTTTGGAAATCCTTTGAAATCTTCAAAAATCGAATTTTTTCAAATCCTTTCAAGTTTTAAATTATTTTTCAATCGTCTCGAAACTTTTAAATATCTCTTGAACTTACTCAAACTTTTCTAAAAAATAATAATTGTTACATTTTTATTTATTCATTAATTTTTTTTTCTTTTATTTTTAATCATTTTAAATATTCTCTTAAAATTAATTTTATCAGAATAAAACTTCACGTATAATTTTCCCAGAAATTTCAAACAATTGTTTACATTATCTTAAAACCTTTCAAAATCTTTGAATCCCATCAAAATTGAACAATTCTACTTACAAATAAAAAAACTTAAAAATAGAAAATTATACTTGAATTGTGACGTTCAAAGATTAAATTTAGTTGTCTGAAATTTTAACGATTCAAGGCTCTCTATTTCAAACAATGCAGTTTCAAATTATTTAGTTTTGAATATAAACAGTCAAATATTGCTATATATTAACAAATTGTTTTTTATCTTAATTACAATTTTGTAAATGGAATTGGTTTAAAACTTTAATATTTTAGATAGATAGAGTTTTGTACTAAAAATTTATAAAATTTTTGGTCCAAAAATAAATTCACTGTCATTTCCCGGTATTTCCCGGTCTCAAAAAATTCAGGATAACTTCCCGGATTTCTCTGTCCAACGGCCACCCTGAATAGGTTTTTTTTTCTTCCAATTTTCAAATGAAAAAATCTGCAAGCCGCGCGGGCACATTCTCGTCGAGCGCAGTGCGCGCGGCTCGCTTCGCTCGCAAGTTTGAGCGCGTCTAGCGCGCGCGATTGTTGGTTCTCGCGCTTCGCGCTAGATAATATGTGTATGTCGCGCTTCGCGCTTGATGATGTATTCACCTCGCGATACGCGCTCGGTCTTTGTATTCCTCCACATTTGCGCCCAGACCTTTTAAAATTAAAGGTCAAATCATCGACAACTGTAATTTGGTGATTGTAAATTCTCTTTTCAAATGTTTTGATTTTTATAAAAAGCTGCGGTCGGCTTTGCCCTCTGGTGTGGGGCAAAGCCGACGAAATACAGCATGTTAGAAATGATTAAATTATTAAATCATTGTTTTATTCATGTAACTAATACTTATAGAAATATGATATACAAGAATATAGGACTCGGAATGAAAAACAAAATGGATTAATTCTACATCTTATTAACTTTAAAAAAATCATTGACTGTTAACTGGTCGGCGCTGCCCCTTCTTACCCTATGCATTCCCGAGTTTTATTTCCGTTGAAGAATTTTTCCAAGTAGGGTTGCAAAATACTTTTAGAAATTTTAAATTGTTTTCTAACTTTCCAAATTATTATACTTTTGAAATTATAGTTTTTTTTTTAAATAATATTTGTGAGGATTTTTATTCACAGTGTTCCAAATGCCTTTTGAATTTGGTTCCTCCGAAATTTAGATGGATTTTAAATGTGAAGACTTTTAAATTTGAGTGATTTAAAATATTTGTAATAAAAAATCCATGCAGTATAATCTTTCGAACTATTAGAAGAACTTACCTATAGGTAGACCATCCTACAATAGATAATGAACCTACAATTATTAATAATTAATTAAAAATACTAATGTATGTAAGATAATTAATTTGGTTTAATTAATAGTTAGGACACTCTATGTGTTAGTAAATTAAAAGTAGAATTAATTATTTTAGCCATATTTGCTGTAGGTTTATTTTCTACTGTAGGATGGTGTCCCCTAGGTAATTTGAATTTTTTTTCAACTTTTCTTGATTTTCATAAAGTTTCAGTCCAATTTGGCAAGGAATTTCCGATTCAATTTTGAAATCTCAATGGCGATAATGTATGACCTTGAAAAACTGCGACACTGTCGCGTGCATCAAATTTACACGCGATGTGTTATTGAGGGAGACAAACCTTGAAAATATTGATGATTTTTATAACAGTTCCAAAAAATAATTATTATATTTTAAAAATTTGAAATTCGTCTTCATTTAACTATTAAGTGATTTTAAACTGGCATCGTTTAATTTTTCCGAATTTGGTTACTTTCCTTTGGAATTTTTGTTTAATTTAAACTTTTGAAGTTTGATTTGTTTCAAAATTTTATGTTTTTAGATTATGAAAATAATAAAAATAATTTAATGATTTATCAATCATTCTATTCAGACATTTTTAATTAATTTCGAAGGATTTCGAAATTCAGACGTTTCGATTTTGAATGTTTGAAATTGGTTTATTTTTCAGGGAGAATAATATTTAACGCAGAATTCTTAATTAATATTTCAATTTTGCTTCATTTGAACTTAAAAAAAAATATTTAATGATTTTAGATTTGTAAATCATTACTTTTGTCTTGTTAAAATTGGCAAGGCTTTGAACAATATTGGAACAAAAAAGATTAATTTTCGAACCAAAAGACAAATTTTCAACAAAATACATGAATTTTCAACCAAATAATTAAATTTCCAACTTATAAAGGAAAATTTCTAATTAAAAATGGAATAGTGCAATTTTCAAATAAAAGAGTGAATTTTTAATGAAAAAAAAAAAACGAATTTTCATCAAAAAGGTTCAGTTTTACACAAAGAGGTGAATCTTAGAAAATTATGCTTTTTTTAACAAACTAGTTCAATTTTCAACCAAGTAGTTGAATTTTCAACTAAAAAAGATTACTTTTCAACCAAAAAGTTAAATTTTCAATAAAAATATGACTCTTCGAGAAAGATGATTAATGTTCTGCCAAAAACACGAATTTTCAACAAAATTAAAAAAGTTAAATTTCCATAAAATAGTTTAATTTTTAACACAAAATTTAATTTTCAGCCGAATATTTTGATTTTTTTCTTGCACTTTTAATCAAAAAGGATGTATAAATTTCAATAAAAAATATCTATTTTCAAAAAAAAATGGAATAGTTACATTGTGAGTTAAAATAATTAATTCTCAACCAAAAAAAGCGAATTTTGAAGAAAATAGTTATAGTTTCAACCAAAGAAATTAATTTGTAATTAAAAAAAAATAATTTTCAATAAAAAAATGTAAATCAAAAGATGATTTTTTAACCCAGAAGATTAATTTTCTAAAAATGGAATACGTTAAATTTATAATAACAAAGAAATGAATTTTTAACAAAAATTAAAACAGAGAAAATGAAAGAATTCTTTAAAAGGTATCATCAGGAAACGTACTAAATGTTATCTAAGTTCGTAACGTTACTTCCCCCCCCCCCTGCTATCAACTTTAGTTTTTAGCGTGATCCCCCCCCCCCCGTTGGTACGCAACCCTTCTTTCGATGTAATGTTTCAGATAAAATTTGTTTATTTTATGCACATCTTTCTTTTAAGTTATATTATATTGTTTTTAAAAATATTTTTGCTTTACATGTAAGTGGTTTATTGACTGAAAAAAAGGGTTTTAGGTGAAAGTGTTGTGAACAAAAAAGGTTTTTTATGAAAAAGTAAAATGATTTTGTCGCGCTTGTTTTTCCACTTGAACCCTCAGTTCAGCTAAATAAGTGAAAAATGCCATTTTCTTGATATTTAAGTGATGCACTTTTCGAAAGAAGGGTTTTAGGCAAAAGTTTTATGAACAAAAAATGTCGTTTATAAAAAGGTAAGATATTTTTTCAGGATAATTTTTTCTTTAGAGCACGCAGTTCACCTAGAAAAGTGGAAAATGTCATTTTATCGAAATTTAAGTGATGTCCTGTTTGAAAGAAGGGTTTTAGTCAAAAGTGTTATGAACAAAAAATGTCGTTTATAAAAAAGTAAAATGCTTTTTTCACGTTATTTTTTTCTCTGAGACACGCAGTTCAGCTACAAAAGTGGGAAATGTCATTTTATTGACATGTCAGTGGTCTACTGGCAAAAAAAAGGGTTTTAGACAAAAGTGTTATAAACAAAAAATATTTGTTAGAAGGAAGTAACATGTTTTTGTCGCATTTACTTTTTTATTTGAAACCGCCGTTTAGCTAAAAAAGTGAAAAATGCCATTTTTCTGAAGGGTTTGAGACAAAAAATCTGTTATTAAAAAATCTTCCTTGCAAAAAAATGAAATATCTTTATTAAATTTATTTTTTTACTAGAGCCCATAGTTCAAGAGAGAAAATGATAAAGATACATTTTTCATCTTCAATCGCCTTGAGCGGGATCTAAGATACTATTTTTCGGAAGATAAAGAATGCGGGAAATTTTTTTTTCATTTGAGGACAAATCTCAGGGGGTAAGGCCCCCTGCTGAGGCAGATTTTTTCTTGTTTCTCAAATTTTATTTGTCCGAAGTAGTCGTTTTAACATCAAAATTTATATTAATTAAAGGCTCAATATTAGTTGTTTCTGTAAGGCAATTGGGTATTTTTAGAATAACAAATTTAAAGATATCGCCCACATAGTCACGTGTACAAATGTAAAACACATTTGTGGAAAACTTAGGACGTAATATACGTAGTAATATACATGTCGAAAACCATGTACCAGTAAACACGAAGACATCTTAAAGAGCTCTTTACGACATCTCCTTGAACATGAACGACATCTTTGAAGATATCCCATATAACGAAGCTTTAAAGAGTCTTTAAGATTTAGCTTTTACTATCGTAAAGATGTCATCGTAAAGGTGTTTTCGGGATATCGTAACGATGTCTTTAAGATATAAATAAGAAAAAATAACGAGAAGATAAAACGGCTTGAAGATATCGTTATTTTACATGCAGCTGGGGGCTTGTTATTCTTAAAATATCTAATATATGTATATAAATAACTTTAACTCAAAAAACATGCCATTTCTGTGTTGTGAATACACAGAAGTGCCTGTTTTTTTAAATTTAAAGTCATTTATATATGCATATGTTAAAAAAAACGCAAAGAAAAATTGCGATTAGGTAGAACAACTTATTTTGTTAAATACCCATACAAAAGTACGAAAATACAAAATGTAGCATCATTGTTAGTAGTAATACTTCGTAATAGTAATATTAATAAGAATAATAAATCGTAATAGTAATAATACTTCGTCGTGATCGTAGTAATAATAATCGTAGTAGCAATAATACTTCGTCGTTGTAGTAGTAATAATTACTTATACAATAATTAACGTTACTTGAAAGTTGAGAAAAAAAAACACAATATCAAATTTTTAAAAGTGCGTTGCAAGTATCACTGTTGATAGATTCACTATCATCAAAATCACTGTCTATCCAATTACTTTCACTATTTTCCTCCACATAGTTACCGCTGCCTAATCTATTTTCTATTTCTAATTCATGAAAATGATTAAAATGCTCATCATTGTTAAGATTCTGTGAGTGCACTTCAATGCCATCAGCCGCATCATAACCTACTACTACTGAAATACTACTGCCAGCAACATTATTACTATTTACAAAATTTTCAGGATTTTCTTTATTATTAATAATAACTGGCAATCTATTTGACTGATGTTGCAATAAAAGAGCTACGTTATTACCATCATTATGCAACACTCTATAAACGATTTGTTTGTTGCCTCTTAGAGAGGTTAGAAAATTCTTTCCGATTACTCATTGCAATTTTAAATAATAGGTCAGAAATAAAAAGCGTTTTTTGTAAAAATATACAAGAAAAATCGCTGTTTTCGTCGATTTTACGTCTATTTTTGCGTTTTTTGGAAGAATACTAGCTAACTTGGGTATTTGGACCCCGGATTCGGATTCGGCGACCCCGAAAACGTATAGATATGCCGGTGTAGTCCGCCGAGCAGACCACTTTTTTTTGGTGTGCCAGTGTTATGGTATATTTACAACACATCGTAGAAAAGAGTTATTGGAAATATATTTTTTCTTGATACCGTAAACTAATTGATCCGATTCGTTCAGGCCAAGCTCTTAATTTGTTTAGGAAAACTTTTCAAATAATTAATCATTTTTGAAAATTTGCAAAGCTTAAAAAAGAGTAATCGGAAAGATATTCTAGTTAATTCTGTAAAAGATTGAGCCTATTCGTTGAAAAATAGCCAAAATCTGAATTTTTAAATGAAAATTGTTTAAATTACTAATAATGATCGTGAATTTACAAATCAACATACAAAAGTCATCAGAAAGATATTCTTAGTTGACTCCGTATCCAAATAATTAATAATTCTTTGGAATTTGCAAAGCATCATTAAAAAAAACTCATCAAAAAGATATTCTTAGTTGATTTTTTTAACAAATTGAACTTATTTGTTGAAAAATAGGCAAACTCTAAATTTGTTTATAAAAATTGTTCTAATGATTAATAATTCTTGGTAATTTACAAAACACCATAGAAAAGAGTAATCGCAAATACATTCTTAATTCATTTTTTTAACAAATTCACTCTTTTCGTTGAAAAATAGACAAACTCTGAATTTTTTAATAAAAATCGTTTAAATAATTAATAATTTTTCGGAATCTGCAAAGCACCATAAAAAAGAGTCATGGCAAAGATAGATAATTTAATTGTTTAATTGAGCCTATTCGTTGAAAAATAGCCCAAAGCCTATTCGTGGAAAAATGGCCAAGCTCTGAATTTGCTTATGAAAAGTATTTAAATAATTATTAATCATGAAATTTGCAAAATATCATGGGAAAAAGTAATCGAAAAGTTAAAAATAGACAAACTCTGAATTTGTTTATGAAAATTGTTTACATACCTAATAATTTTTGGGAATTTACCAAGCACAGAAAAAAATAATCGGAAAGATATTCTTAATTGACTCCGATTTCTTTAAAGATAAATGAGTCAAGGATAAACACATTTTTTAAACTTTCTAAACTTCTTTAAATTCCAAAAATAATTCAAACTTTAATACTTTCCAATAAAAATGGTACAGGATGAATTCATATTTTCAATTGTTTAAGGTTGCAATAATAGTTATAATTAGAAGGACGTCATATTCTATGAAAATTTAACTGAAAGTTAAATAAAATTCTAAACGTTCATAATTTGTATTGTTTATTATTCCAATAAAAATAATTATTTTTGAAAAAAAGTGAGGCTACATAATTTTGAAAAGAAACATTGGGAAATCAGCCAAAATATTAATTAAAATAGTTTAAATTTGAAAGAATCCATAGTCGTCAAAAATGTAACTAAAATAAAAATGAAATGGATTTCGAAATATTCATAAATTTGAGGCTATATAATTTTAAAAAGAAATATTAAGAAATGAGTCAAAATATTAATTAAAAGTAATTTCTTCTTCAGAAATAATTAGCCCAAGATTTATTCATATTTTCAATTTCTTAAGATTTCAAAAATAGTTTAAATAGTTTGAATTTGCATGAAATCTATCTAAATTAAAAAAAAAAAATTGAAAAAGAGCACAGGGTGAATTCATTAAAAGGTTTTAAGATTAAATCACAGTTAAAATTACGGAAAAATATATTGCAGGGGAAAAATTATTTCAGAACATCTTGATAAAGCACAATATCAATCTATTGAAGAGATTATTAAAGTACTGTAAGCAATTAACAAAAAGAAAAAAGACTGAAAATAATTAAAAGTTTTTACCATTATTAAAATTTGTGTTGATTTTTCAATTCTTATTAGATATATAGAGCATATATTTTATTATAAAAATAAATTTGTTCAAAATGTTCAAACAGTTTTTATTTTAATATTATAGTTCAGATAGAAAAGTTGTACTTATTATTAAAAAGGTTACAGCTGCATGTATGTTTTTATGTAAACTAAAAGAATAGCCGAACTGTGAATTTGTTTATGAAAGTTGTTTAAATAATTAATAATCATTGTAAATTTGCAAAGTACCGTAGGAAAAAGTTATTAGAATTGTTAACAGATATTACAAATAGTCTTGTTAACGACATGTTAAAAATCGAAAGTTCTCAGACTGAATAGTAAGCAAATAGAATGTCTTATTCAGGGAGTGAAATCGAAACCGAAAAAAGTCATTTTGAAAACCGAAACCGCAATTTTTATGGGTTTTAACCGCAAAATGAATACCAGAACTAACTGATCAGCAGATAAGTTTTCAACAGTTTAGACCAAAAAGTGGATGAAAGATATTCCTTGAAACAAATTTTCCTCTTTGTCTGATTTGAAATTTAATTATCTATGATAAGTAATTGTTTCTCGAAAGTTTATTACTAAGAAGTGAAAAGAACAGGTTTATGAACATTCTCTCATATACTGACCTGATCATTTTCATCAACATTGTACGCATGAGCGACTCGTTCATGTCTCAAGCCTTCGAAAAATTATGTAGGACGAAGTGCTTGAGGGCGTAGAGGAATTCGCGATTCAGGTAAGCCTCTAAATAGTTGTTTGCAGTTATTTGACGAAACAGTTCCTTCTCCTTCAAGTTCCTGAATAGGTGGTTCCTCGTTAAGTTGCCGAAGTGAATTTCTGGAACTATTGTTCGGGTCCAGTTCTTTGTCTCGGCTAGGGGGAGTGTATCCCTAGTTTCACTTCTTCGGGATGAATCAGGCGGCTCATTAGTATTCCTTCTAGTTTCAAAATATCTCAAGTCTCGGAACAATTCTCTGGGACGAAGAGATTGAGAGCGTTGATTGATTCGCGGCTCTTGTGAGTCTCTTAATAGTTGCTCGCGGCTACATGACGAAACCGTTCGTTTTACTCCCAGTTGTTGAACCTGTTCCTCCTGGTCAAGTTGCTCAAGTGCACTTCTGGAACCATAGCTTAAATCCAGCTCTTCGTCTTCCCTAATGCGGAGTGTATCCCTAGTTTCACTTTATTCGAATGAACTTGCATCGAACATCTCATCGTTACCTGAAATTATATAAGATATAAGCAGCTATCGTACACACAGTGAAGTAGGTTTTTTTTTGGAACTAAAAATGTGTAGTAAGTAAAACAGTTACGTATTTTATAATTGAAGGAACAGATAAGTAATAAAATCTAAATCTAAGTCAATTAAGTATATTTACAGGGCTGACATGGCTGCAGGTGTTTGGAAAAAGTTCAAAAGGTGACTTTTTGAATCCATAAAGCGACTTAAAGTGAACAAATTTTGCTCAAAAAGTGACTAACAGTATTTCAAATAATTTTAAACATTTTGGTATATTTTCAGAAATGAAAGATGAAAATCTTAAGAATTAAACGGATTTCATATGATTTGCAAATTGCCAAATATTTTAAGGGATTTTGTAATATTTAAGGCCATGTGACGAGTGGGTCACGTGACCGGCTTCCTACCAGAGCCGCGTTTCTAAGTGCTTCTTATTTATTATCCCAAATTTTCAACTCGATGTGGCTATTCGTGTGAACATAAGTTCACAAATAAAAAAAGTGTCGGTAAGGTAGGAAGCCGGTCGCGTGACCCACTCGTCACATGGTCTTAAGTGTGTTTCAACGAGTAACACTTGAACTAAGACATTTTTTTAGGATTTATAACATTTTTAGGGATTTTCAAAAATTGTATGCAATTGCATAGAATTTTGAAATATTTCATAGCATTTGTGAGATTTTTGTGTATTATAAAAAATTCTAAGCGATTTTAGAGAATTTCCACGATTTTATGTGATTTCATAAAAATTTGTGAATAATCTTTAAAAGGTTTCTTCTTTCATTTCATGATAAAAGAGAAAGAAGTGACAAAAGTTACGTTATTTCTCTACAAAGTGACGAAAGTGATACTTTCTTTCAAAAAAAGTGACTTCAGTCACTTTTTCTTTAAAAATGACGGAAAGTGACTATTAAAATTATGAGCAGGGAAGTGAGGCTATTTTTCGAGGATTTTTGTATCACAAGTCCACCTAAGAGGTTCTTCAGAAAATATGAAAGTATCCATGACTTATTTGTACAATTTTTAACTTATTTCCATAAAATTACAGTTGTATAAATCAGAATTTTTAATTGTCCTTGACAAAATATAATAACTCTCATTTTTTTATCACAAAATACTCAGCAATTTGTAAAACTTACCAACTACTCTACTGCTGTGGTTCTCTCTAAGATGACTGTCTTCTTCTTCATGGTTCTTCATCTTCAATTTGAGATAGGTCCACAATTTCTCCACCTACCGGTTCATTGTTGCGGAATTGAGAACCTGCTCCTGTTTTCAGAAAAAATAAAGCTCATGTTTTTCTATACTAAAACACTATAAGTATGTCATAAATAAACCTTAGAATTTTTATTGAAAACAGTTACCATTCGTTTTAGTAACCGGTGTTTCTGATTCTTCGTCAGAATGACGCCTGAAACAAAGACCTTGGATACTAATGGGCCCAAGTGGGGAACCACACATAACAATTTTGTGAGGCTCACCAGGTGGGGTGATCGCTAGAGAGATTTATCAGCAACCTGGGTCTTAGCAGTGTTACGGAATGAACGTGTTATTTAAATGAATAACACGAGAATTCTGGATCAATCTGAAAAATCTGTACCCCCTCATTACTCGCCTTGAACGGCGAGTAAAGTGGATTCAGAAAAATTCCACCTTTTCTACACATCCTTCCCGTCTGTTTAATACCATATAATGTGCCCTAAAAAATCCGCCTAGCCGTCCAGAGGAAGCGTGTCCACTAATTACTGCTGAAGAAGTGAAGAAAGTTTTCGCTAGAACTAAGAACTTTTCAGCGCCAGGGCCAGATGAAATCAACAACTTTCGGTAAAAGGAGTTCACTTCTACGCACCAACATCCATCGAAGTCATCTAAGTCTACACCGAAGAACGGTTCTGGCTAGAGCCTGCTCAGTTCTAAATAGTGCAGATTCTCTTATGTGAGTAGTACATCAACATGAAGTCGTCAATGCAGCAGCGTTTCTATACCGTGCCGCAGGTAGGGCCGCAGAGGAGCTTGGCCTCTCATGTGATTCTAGCGACACTACACGTGGCCTAGCATCACTAACAACTTTGGCGCTCAAAAGTCGTGTACAGGAGGCAGAACATACGCTTCTACTAAGAGATCATGCTGACAAACCCCTTCATGGTAAATTCTACGGCATCATACGTGGAGAAGAGCTCTCGATGGATATGTCCAACATGTTTCTCAAGTCTGCTGTATTGAAATCGGAGACTGCGAGATTTCTTTTTGCCTGTCAAGACGGCGTTATAGACACCTTAGTTTACCGTGAGCGCGTGATGAATGCACTTGTAGGCGATACCAACTGCCGAGGGTGCAAGCAAGAGCCAGAAACAGTTGGACGTGTTCTCAGTGGATGCTTAAAGTATGTACGTTACGGGTACATAGAGAGACACAATGCGGTTCTAAAAGTGTTAAACTACCATCTTCGGCTCTTCTATGGTGTTGATCCAATGCCAGTCTTGCTATATATTCCCAGGGGAAACTCGAATCCGTTGTGGAGAATGATCAGTATAAAATCTGCTGGAATTTTTCTTTTCTCCACCACTCAACATATCAGTGCTACGAAGCTTGATATTGTCCTCCAAGATCTAAAGACCACGATAAATTACGTGATTGAATTCTCGGCACCAGCCGATGGTAATATCACAGCAAAGGAGGAAGAAAAACGCGTGAAATATCAAGCACTTCTTTTCGAGCTGAGCAGGCTGTAGCAAAGCTACAAAGTCCATTTTGTAGTTCTCATAATCAGCTGTCTCGGAGGTAGGAAAGCTTCATTTCTTAGCCAACTCAACAAGATTCCGACTTGCCAGCGTCAGGCTCATTTCATCGTGAACCGGATGCAAAAAGCTGTTTTCTTGGGATCGCTTCATCTGGTTCGTCAATACTATCTCTCATAACATTCTACAAAGATTGTTAGCTCTATGAAATTATCCAGAAGTGAAACCTTCATCTCCAACTGTCCCGTCTGCCGCGTAAGGTCATCCGCGGCTAGAAACCTGACTCCAAGAAACAGTGTTGCATGATGATGTATCGCGTAAATGTCCCGCTCTTGCTTACCTTCTAGGACAGAAGCAGCAGAAGTGGATGACATACACGTTCCAGTTGCGTCAGGATTGGCTGCTTTAAGGAACCATGATCGTAGCTTTCGGAGCCTACAACTTCTCATAAAAATAATATTCCGATCCGATACTCAGTTCACAACATAAAAATCATTGAACATGTATTTGCATTGAAATGTTTAAATGATGTTGATGTTATATCTTTTAATGTTAACTTTTCTTTCTTGGAATATTATTCATTAATAAACTTTCACATCAATTCAAAAAAATAAAAATTTGAGTAGAAAAATAACAGTATATCAAAATAAATTCCTGAATAATTAAAACATACGTAGATATAATTTTGAAAATTAATTTAAATACTCATTTCACAGCCCTGTTTGCACATCAGTGCCTAAAAAAACATCGCTGAATCATTCAAACGTTATTACCTATAATTTTTCAAATTATATTTTAATCCTATACGTAGTTAACAAAATAAAAGTCATAGATTCAACGCTTTCACGATGATTCATTATGATAAATTTAAATGTAAAATTAAAAGCTTTCTCGGGTTTCAATCGTGTGCAAAACTACGAATCTTGCCGACGTTTCGTGAACATTGCAGTTCACTTCTTTCTGTATTATCATCGGAGTTGGTAACGATCGATCATATGTAGATAACTTTCACGAACTGTGAAACTGGAAGTCAACATAATCGATCTGAGGTAACTCCTTAAATAACAGAAATTCGTAACGTCATTTCACACTAGATGGAGTTTGAAAATTCATAAATTAAAAAAGTTTAAGTTCTGAAAAAAGGTCTTTCTCCTTCGCTCCGGTAGGAATCGAACCTCAGTCTTCCGATTGCCGGTCGGGTGCTTTAACCACTAAGCTACTAGAGCGATCGAAGGTAGATACTTTTTTCAGATATACGTTTTTCATAGCAAGGAGTTATGTTATGAATACAAGTGAAATTAGAAGGAATCTGTATTATCATCAGAGTTGGTAACGATCGATCATATGTAGCTAACTTTTTCGAACTGTGAAACTGAAATTCAACAATATCGATCTATAAAGTAACTCCTTAAATAACAGAAATTCCTAACGTCATTTCAGATTATATGGAGTTTGAAAATTTATAAATTAAAAAATTTTAATTTCTGAAAAAAAGATCTTTCTCTTTCGCTCTGGTGAGGTTCGGTTCCCACCGGAGCGAAGGAGAAAGATATTTTTCAGAAATTAAAATTTGGTAAGAAATGGATCAATTTTAATACTTCAAATATTAGCACGAGAAAATAGAAAAGCACATGCAATAAATAAACCCTGGTTGAAATAATTTTTACAAGAAAGTACAACGTTTCTACAGCTGTAATTTTTGGTTAAAACATGTACTTTTTAAAAAAAAAGTGTACAAAATTAAAAAAAAATATACCGTTAAATACAATTAGCTATTTTTTTTGTATTTTCTTGTAGAAAAGTAAAAAAATTAACAGTAAAGTATAAGATTCTACAATTCAAAAATTTGTATAACTTTTTATTAGTATTTTTTTTACTTTGTTGTAAAAATCTACAAGGTATTACAGAAAAGTACAGAATTTTAATTTTTTTCAATTTGAGTGTTTGACGGCAAAGAAACACTTTTGATATTACGTACATTATTGTAGCAAATTACAAATCTTTACCAGAAAGTACAAGATCTCCCAAAAGTTGAAATATTGCGAAACTGTACTTAAAATTGTGTTGTTAATGCTGGTTGTTTATTGTAGAAATGCACAAATTAAAAAAAAAGAAATTAAGCAAGTTGAAGATTTCAACGTTAAAAATTGAGATTTTTTAATTTGAAAGCCTAAGTAATTGAATAAGTGTAAACGTTGGATTGAAACTTCATAAAATATTCTCAATTTTTTAATAATTCGAAATGAATACATCATAATTAAACGCTCTTATTCAATTCCAAAGCCTAATCAAATATTCTTTCAATCTAAAATATTTCACTTTTAACCCATTTAATTTGTAATTTATTAATTAAGGAAAATACATTTTTTAGAACATTTAACAATATTTTACTTTTCATTTAAAATGAGCAATTATAAATAAAATATTAAAAACTCAGCAATTTTAAACTGAATTATTTGAAACAGAAAGTTTTGAATCGTTAATATTTCAGAGTGTAAAATTTAAACTTCGAACTTTACCATTTAAATTGTTCTATTTAACACATTTTTAATTTGATTTCAAAATAAAAAAAATATAAAAATTTAGATCTTCGAATGTTTTTTGTTTTTAAATTAATTTTGAAAGAATATTTAATATCATTTACAAAATTTTCAAAAAATAATCTGGAAGATTTTATTATTCTTCAATTTTAAATAATCGAATCACAGTTCAATGTGATTTATTATAATAGCAAAAGTTCTTAGTAAATTCTATTTTCACATTCTCACCCAGAGAAGGTATTAGATTTGGGTAAAATTTGACCCCCCCTCCCCCGGTTTTGTCAAATGTCCACGATTTGAGACCCCCTGAACGCAAAAAACAGGATTTTACGAATGTGTCTGTCTGTCCGTCTGTCTGTGTGTATGTATGTATGCCTGTATGTGAACACGATACTTTCGAAAGAATTGACCTATTAAATTGTCCTTTGGTACACTCTTTCAGTCTCGTAAACGAAAGGTCAAGTTCGTTAGCCAACCATTTTAAATGTAAATTCAAAAAGTGAGCGCATTTTGAAAATTGTTGAGGCCATTTTTTTAACAATTTGGAAACTATATATGCGTCTGTTCATAATACTCGAAAATTCAAACAATTTATTCTTATGACATTTTTCGATAAAATGAAAATTTTCAGACTTATAGCATTTTCAAAATCCAAAAGAGGAAACGAAAATTAACATTTTCAGCCAAACAACGCACCACACGAAAAAAAGTCAAGTATTAAAGAATGAGGTTATGTTTATTTTCTATATAAGCACAGTCGCCATCTTAAAAACGTAAATTACATGTAAAAAACTAGCGACGTAAATTACGTAGGTAATTTGCATGTAAAAAACTACGCCAATTACCTAAGGTATATTACGTACGCAACCCTGCATATAGTACTGGCACCCTGCATATAACACTGACACAAATCAAAAAACTTAATTTTTTTATTATCTTATTAATTTTCTTAAAAACAGGTTTTACATTTAAATTTAGAATAATTTTCACACTATGTGATTATAAAAGGACCCTTCTGGTCTGAGATCCAGAAGGAAACTAGCATTTTTTCCGAATTTCACATTAAAGGTAACCCGATACTGAGAATTTTAAAGAGAGGTCGTGGCTGTAAACTTAATAACGTCGCACTAAAAAATTATGTACCTAAGAGTCAAATCTCGACAAATTTCTGTAAGTTTTCTTCCCTCGATTTGGAAAGCCGGTTGATAGATTCCGGAAAATTAATTTCTAAAGGTATATATTTATTCTTGTTTTGTTATAGTATTATATGAGAATTTCACTTTATATTTTTTATATATCCCCCCCCCCCTCCTCGTTTTTTCTTCAAGAAATCGAAGCTTTGAAGCACTCTTGACTTAGGAATTGAACCAGGATAATTAGATTTCTCATCCGAATTTCAAATAAATAAATCAATTTTAAGTTTAATTATAATTACAGAATAGATATGTGCAACAACCTGAAAAGTATAGATTTAGAGTCGGCGGCTAGAATTTGGAAAATTTCATTCAACATCAGTCCTCAAATTAACTTCTGCCCAATTAATGTACTAACAATAGAATTGAAAATCCAAATTATTAGTTTTGACGAACAAACCATTTCCCTCACGCAGTGTAAGAAGAATTAATTATTAATTATTTAAAAACTAATTAATTGATCATCAATAAACAATTCAATTAACCAATAAATGAATTGAATTATTGATTAGTCACAGAAAAAATGTTGGTCAAACCCCTACCCCTTTTCACTGGTTTGTAGAGGACTGGATGGCAACCCTGTGACTGATCACTCAAATAATGTTGGTCCAACCCCGACCCTTTTCCATGGTCTCGTGGAAAGCGTGAAGGCACCCCTGTGACAAGTCACAGAAAGAATGTTGGTTAAACCCCTACCCATTTCCACCGTCACGTGGGGGTTGGGAAGGCATCCCTGTGACTTGGCACAGAAATAATTTCAGTAAAACCATCACCCCTTTCCTACATTTCGTGGGGGGTTGGATGGCTCTCCTGTGACTGGTTACAGAAATAATGTTGTCAAACTTCCACCCCTTTCCAAATTCTCGTGGGGTAAGGATCCACTGTAAATGGTCACAGAAATAATTTTGGTCAAATCCTTACCCCTTTTCAACGTCTCGTGGAGTCGTGAAGGCACAATTATAACTGGTCACAGAAATAATGTATTCAAACCCCTAACCCTTGCAAGCGTCTCGTGGGGGACATCCCTGAAACTTTTTAGAGAATTAATGTTGGTCAAACCCCTACACCTTTCCAACGTCTCGTCGGGGGCGAAATTACACCCCTGCGACTGGTGCAGAAAGTATGTTGGTCAAGCCCCTACCCCTTTCCAACGTTTTTTTAGGGGGGGGGGCGAAATGGAACCCCTGTGAATGGTCACAGAAATAATGTTGGTGAAACCCCTACCCCTTTCCAACGTCTTGTGGTGGTGTGGAATGACACATTTATGACTGGTGAGAGAGATAATGTTGGTCAAACTTTTACCCTTTCCCAACGTTCCGTGGGGAATGGTACCTCTGTGGCTGGTCGCAGAAATAATGATGGTCAAACCCCTACCCCTTGTCATCGCCATGTATTGGGCGGGAAGGAATGTCCGTGACTGGTCAATAAAATTATTTAAGTTACGCTGCTATCATTTTCTTCATCTACGGATACGCCGTATTAAAAAAAATATAATTCTTCTCGTGAAGAAATTGTTTTAGAGCAAAATATCATTCAACGTAAAAGTTGTATTTCTTATGCCCTATCAATCCTACAACTTCCATTTGAAACCTTTTTTATTCAGATCAACAGTTTTCAAAATAGAATCCAAAAACTTGAGAGAAAAAGCCAGTTCTTTGTGGTTTTGGCCTTGAAAATTAAATCCGTGGGTATTTGCATCATCATATTAGTAATCAGCGTCTCAAAATACATCAGTATATACTCTGTTCCCCGAGAGAAGGTCCTACAGACGCGCATGGGGGTTGTGATTTCTTGATGGAGGAGTGCCCTTACCCTTGTTATTGTTGTTATTGAAGCCGATAGTGCTTTTGAAATTTTTGGGAGAAACTTTTTTCAGCAGAAAATTTTTCCTCAGAAAATTTACTATCCAATTTTTCAATGTTATTGTTGTTATTGAAGCCGATAGTGCTTTTGAAATTTTTGGGAAAAAATTTTTTCTTCAGAAGATTGTTCCTCAGATAATTTACTATCGAATCTATTAAAGTTATTGTTGCTATTGAAGCCGATAGTGCTTTTGAAATTTTTGGGAAAAAATTTTTTGTTCAGAAAATTTTTCCCCAGATAATTTACCATCGAATTTTTTAATGATATTGTTGTTATTAAAGCCGATAGTGCTTTTGAAATTTACGGGAGAAAATTTTTTCTCAGAAAATTTACTATCGAATTTTTTAATGTTATTGTTTTTATTGAAGCCGATAGTGCTTTTGACATTTTTGGGAAAAAAATTTTTCTTCAGAAAAGTTTTCCTCAGAAAATTCACGATGGAAGTTTTTGATGTTATTGTTGTTATTGAAGACGATAGTGCTTTTGAAATTTTTGGGAGAAACTTTTTTCAGCAGAAAATTTTTCTTCAGAAAATTTACTATCCAATTTTTCAATGTTATTGTTGTTATTGAAGCCGGTAGTGCTTTTGGTATTTTTGGGGAAAAATTTTTTCTCCAGGAAATTTTTCCCCAGAAAATTTTCTATCGTATTTTTTAATGTTATTGTTGTTATTGAAGCCGATAGTGGTTTTGACGTTTTTGGGAAAAATTTTTTTCTCTAGAACATTTTTCCTCACAAAATTGACTATGGAATTTTTTAATGTTATTGTTGTTATTGAAACCGATAGTGCTTTTGACATTTTTGAGAAAAAATTTTTTCTCCAGAAAATTTTTCCTCACAAAATTTACTATCGAATTTTTTAATGTTATTGTTGTTATTGAAGCCTATAGTGCTTTTGACATTTTTGAGGAAAAAATTTTTCTTCAGAATATTTGTTGTCAGAAAATTTACTATCGAACTTTTTAATGTTACTGTTGATATTGAAGCCGATAGTGCTTTTGAAATTTTTGGGAAAAAATTTTTTCTGCAAAAAATTGTTCCTCAGAAAATTTACTATCGAATTTTTCAATGTTATTGTTCTTATTCAAGCCGATAGTGCTTTTGACATACTTGGAAAAAAACTTTTTCTTCAGAAAATTTTTCCTCAGAAAATTTACAATCGAATTTCTAAATGTTATTGATGTTATTGAAGCCGATAGTGCTTTTGACGTTTTTGGGAAAAAATTTCTTCTTCAGAAAATTTTCCCTCACAAAATGTACTATCGAATTTTTTAATGTTATTGTTGTTATTGAAGCCGATAGTGCTTTCAACGTTTCTGGAAAAAAATTTTTTCTTCAGAAAATTTTTCACCAAAAAATTTACCATCGAATTTTTTAATGTTATTGTTGTTATTGAAGCCGATAGTGCTTTTGAAATTTTAGGGAGAAAATTTTTTCTCCAGAAAATGTTTCCCCAGATAATTTACTATGGAATTTTTTAATGTTATTGTTGTTATTGGAGCCGATAGTGCTTTTGACATTCTTGAGAAAAAATTTTGTCTTCAGAAAACATTTCCTCAGAAAATTTACTATTGAATTTTTTAATGTTATTGCTGTCATTGCAGCTGATAGTGCTTTTGACATTTTCGGGAAAAAATTTTTTCTTCAGAAAATTTTCCCTTAGAAAACTTACTATCGAATTTTTTAATGTTATTGTTGTTATTGAAGCCGATATTGCTTTTGAAATTTTTGGGAGAAACTTTTTTCAGCAGAAAATTTTTCCCCAGAAAAGTTACTATCGAATTTTTTAATGTTATTGTTGTTGATTGAAGCCGATCGTGCTTTGGAAACTTTGGGGAAAAAATTTTTTCTTCAGAAAACATTTCCTCAGAAAATTTACTATCGAATTTTTCAATGTTGTTGTTTTTATTGAAGCTGATAGTGCTCTTGACATTTTTGGAAAAAAATTTTTTCTCTAGAACATTTTTCCCCAGAAAAGATACTATCGAATTTTTTAAAGTTATTGTTGTTATTGAAGCCGATAGTGCTTTTGAAATTTTTGGGAGAAAGTTTTGTCTGCAGAAAATTTTCCCTCAGAAAATTTACCATCGAATTTTTTCATGTTATTGTTGTTATTGAAGCCGATAGTGCTTTTGAAATTTTTGGGAAAAAATTTTTTCTTCAGAAAATTGTTCCTCAGAAAATTTACTATCGAATTTTTTAATGTTATTGTTGTTATTGAAGCCGATAGTGCTTTTGACATTTTTGGAGGAGCAGAAGTGGATGACGTACACGTTCCAGTTGCGTCGGGATTGGTTGCTTTAAGGAACCATGATCGTAGCTTCCAATTGAAGATTCATAATTTTAGTTGAAAATTGATCACTTTGTTTGAAAATCTAAGTATTTTGGTGAAAATTGTTTTTCTTTTTTTATTTTAACTGAGAATATAACTATTCCAATTGAATATTCCATAATTTTAGTTCAAAATTCATCTTTTTGGTTTTGAACATCAATTTTTGTAACTAAAAATTTAACTATTCAATTTTTAGTGGAAAATTATCTTTTTTAGTTGAAAATTCGTCTTTTTTGGTAGAAATTAATCTTCTTGGCTTAAAATTAATCTTTTTGGTTGTAAATTTAAAAATTCATCATTTTAGTTGAAAATTATTATTTTTGTGGTTTTAAGTTGAACTATTCCAGTTGAAACTTCATCATTTTAGTTTAAAAATTAATTTTATTTATTAAAAATATTATTTTTCTATAAAATTAATTTCATCTAATTTTATTTGAATTCAAAAATAAGCTTCTAAATTTAAATAATTATAAATTATTACTTATTTATCACTTTATTTGAAATTGTCACTATTTTTTTGAAAATTAGTTTATTTTTATTGAATTTTTTAAAAACTGAAAATGTAACTATTTCGATTGAATATTTCATCATTTTAGTTGGAAATTCATCGTTATGCTTTTGAACGTCAATTTTTGTAACTAAAAATTTAACCATTCAATTTTTGGTGGAAAAATTATCCTTTTTAGTTGAAAAGTCATCTTTTTTTGGTAGAAATTAATCTTTTTGGGTGAAAATTCAATTATTTTAGTTAGATTCATAATTTTAGTTGAAAATTAATCTTTTTGGTTTAAAATTCAACTATTCCAGTTGAAGATTCATAATATTATTTCAAAATCCATCACTCTGGTTGAAAATTTGTTGTTTTTTTTTTGCTGGAAAATCAATTATTTTAACTGAAAATTTAACTATTCCATTGTTGGTTGAAACCTGATTTCTTAAGTTAAAAACTCAACTATTTTGGTTGAAAATTGATCTTTTTTTAGTATAAATTCGACTATTTGTTTAAAAATTCATCTATCTCGTTGAAAATGCAATATTTTTAGTGGAAAATTTAAGAATTTGCAGCGGGTGAAATTGAATTTAATATAGCGCCCACAATAATTTTATCTAAATATGCACTGAATTTTAAGTATCAGATAAAATAAAATTTTTTTCGAATTATTATTCAAATTCATGGAATTTTGAGACAAATTCAAGAAATGATTGTGTTTTTAGTATTTAATTATTTAATTAATCGTTGGTGCTGGTATATTTAAGGCTATCTGTGATATAATTTGTCAAAGCTTTCTGAATTAATCATATTAATTGAATCTCTAATAACTGAAAAAAAAACATAAACTCGCTAAAAATTATACCTGGAAAAAAATTTGAGATACCTAGAGAAAACATAGAATTGTCAGGGAATTTATGTCCAGGATTTGAGTAGACACCCTGCTTTGCAATAATTTATTCAGAATTGTTCAAATGTTTTGTAGCCTATGTATATAATTATTTGTCACTTTATCCTACGAATAGTGAGTGGAAATCATGTCAAAAATAGTTTTTGGCTCCGGCCAATGATTATACGATTTAATGGCTAACCACTGCTTTCAAAATCAGTAATCATTGGCCTATGCTAATCACTATGTCTTAATGGCTAATGATTGTGTTTTTTATCTAATACTTTTAACACTGAACTTACTATGGTAATTTAAGTCATTATAAAATTGATTATCCATCTGTGACCTGTGTATTTTAGAATTTCGTTCGACGCTTATAGTATTTTTTACAAATTGTTAAACTGGAAAAATTCCTCAAGTGGAAAATGATTGTACCTATTACCCTAATTCGAAATATTAAAGATTAAAGTATTCAAAATGCAAACATTCAGATTAGAAAAATTTGCGGCATTTTTACAATTATTATTATTATATCATTAAGTCATTTCCCTTTCGGGGTAGGCGTGAAGTTCTCGGTTGGAAAGTAGTAGTGTGTGAATTTTATATAGGTATAGGGTAGATAGGTATATAGGTGTAACGTATAGATATTTTAGATTGATCTAAAATTGTCTTGTTATTTATTTAAATGACACGTTCGTTCCGCAACACTGCTCCGACCCAGACTGCTGATCAATCTCTCTAGCGATCACCCCACGTGGAGAACCTCACAAAATTGTTATGTGTGGTTCCCCACTTGGGCCCATTAGTATCCAAGGTCTTTGTTTCAGGCGTCACCGAATCGTGAAGTCGGGCCTCGAGGAGCTCGGCGTCGTGCTCGTGCTTCGCGCCTCGTGCATTTTCGGCTTTACAAGAAGGCTAGCCGAACGCATCGCGTAACAGAGCCGACTGACCAAATACTGCCGAACACTCGCCCGTCTCTACTTTTTACTCCCGAGTTTTTCTACTCCTGTTACTTACGGCCCAAGTACCGTTCTCTACTTTTTACTGCCACTGTTCTGATTCTGCTTTTTGCAGGCGTGAAATTATATCCAATTTTTTCAGGCACTCTTTTATAGCTGCTTCTTACTCACCCTCGAAATATTTCTACTTTTTATTATCAGCCGTTCATATATACGTGTTAATTGTATTCAGCTGCAGGAGCGTGTTTCGATTTACACGGGCTGCGCAACGTGGCCGGTGGCAGGATCGCATGCCGCTGCATATGTTCTTATGTGGTGTTGAAAGGTTTGGCTAGTTTCTGCGAGGATCTGCGAGCTTTTCTCTTCAAAAGTTATGTTCAATTTATTAACGTAAATCTGCACTTGTGTACTCCAAAAGCACTCCGACCTGTACCTTCTTACTTCTCACTCCGACCTGCTTCGGAGCTGGTCAGAGTGCTTTTGGAGGACACCAGTGCAGGAAACCAGGTCGAAATACTCCACTGACGCAGTACTGGCCCAGTACAGATTGCCGGAGTCCCAGTACAGGGCATCTGTACTGGGCCAGTACTGGCTGGTAATTCTCCGCAGTACTGGCGTGCGGTACTGCACACCAGTACTGGTTCTCTACTGGTAAACCGCTGGCGTACGAAAATGCCGGCGTAAATTTTAAAAATGATAAAAAATCATTCAATTGTTTGTAGGACCATCCATTCATCATCATACGACTCCATATTGTCCGAATAGTATTTATAATTACAAACGTGTACATTTCTAACTTTTGGTTTAATTTTAACACCCACTATCAAGATATAAGAAAAACGGTATTTAACAAATAAATGATAATAAATTGTGAGTATTTTGTCTATAAATGTTAATGGCCCTCCGTAGAATAAATACATATGTTACATTTTTTGAAATTATATTACAAATAAAATATTTAACGTTGCGGGGTTTCGAACCTACATCTATACCTGAATCTATCGCCTAGCCGTCGGTAGCCTTAACCATTACTCTATACCTACAGAATTGAAAGCTAATGAAAAAACCAGCCTCATGAGCTATAGCTCACAAAAGGTAAAAAAAACTATTTTTTAACTTTTTTTTCTCATTAATTTTTTCATTATTATACGACGTCATATAGATTAAAATAAATGAACTGTCAACGGAAATATAAATAAAATAATTTTTAAACAAATAATGTAAATCGATTACATTTTTTCTTCGTGTAATATTTTGCTTTTTAGGTGTTTTAGACTATTTCACAATGATTAAGATGTACAGCAAATGTAATTTTTTCTGAATATTTATAATTTATCATGAAGATGGTACTTAGAATTTTTTTCTTAAAAAAAAATAAAAAAACAAGAAAAAAAACAGAAGAATATTGTTGTCGCAATATTTGTATTTATAGTTTTCTAAAATTTTAGAATGCATGAACCATGTTTATAAACGTATTCTTTTCATTTTTTAAATATTTATAATGCCACCATAGTACTGCCTCGATAGTGGAGCCAACCGTCCGCCAGTACTGGGAAAACTGCTGATTATCTGTACAGGTGGCCAGTACTGGGCCAGTACTACGCCGGTGGTGAAAACCGACGGACTACTGAATTTTACAGCTGGGATTATCCGTTTTTTATTCCAGTGGTCAGGTGGTGGTCGTTATCGAGAACAACGATCTAATTACGGTTCTCAATTATTTTTCTAGGTTTATACTCGACATCAATCCAATTTCTCAGGGTGACAAATGCGCGAAGGGCGCTAAAAGAAGGTTGAAAACATTTGATGTAACAGTCAAAAATCTTATCTCAGCTCTTCAAAAAATTTTCAAATTGATATCCTTTCGGACAAAGTTGGGAAACAAAGACTTGATTAGTATACACATACAGTAAAATTGCTAGAAGCCTATACTAAATTTCGTATACATGTATACTAAATTTCGTATGCGTGTATACTAAATGTCGTATACGCGTATACCAAATTTCATGTACATGTATACTGAATTCAGTATATGCATATAGTAAATTTACTGTAGGCTGGTATATAGTAAAATTAATTTCATGTTGTGCATTTTTGATTCCATTGCATGTATACTAAATCTAATACAGGTTTTTCTAACAGCGTATATATATATATATATATATTATTATTCAGCAGATTTTGACAAAGTTCTAGACAAGCATTCAATTTTTTATAAAAAGTCCTCCAGATTCCAAAAGATTTTCTATACAATAACTCCCAGCAGAGAAGCGAATAACTGATTTACAAGTTGTCAAAGAATTCGTTGACTGTCGGCTACGTTATCTATATATGCACAATGCCAGCCACATTGGACGCTTGTATTAACGTGTAGTGACATTCATATATGAAGTGGTGTATGTAAGTCTGAATAAAGTTGCAGTAACCGGCAATGGACACGCGGAGTTAAATAATAATAACATTTAATAATATAAAATTAATAATAACATTCCATAAATACATTAAAAATGGGCTAATTTCAAATTACAAGCGTTAATAAAAGTTTAAAGCTTTCAACAAAAAAAGGGATTTTATTTCATAACATTTGATTTTCATGCGTTGAAACGGGGGCCTGGTATTTTTCACACGGCCCTGCAGTGCCGTGCTTCGGCTCTTTTCTGGGATTTTTGCAAAATATTCCATGTGTTAGGTTAGCCGTGGGGATTATTTGTTAGGGATAAGTTGCGTTCGCTGCGTTAGACATAGGTATTAAGTAGTTCGAATCCCGCCGCAGAATTTCTTTAGATTTTTCATAGGGTCAAATGTGTGTGTGTGTGTGTGTGTGTGTGTGTGTGTGCAGTGTTCAAACGTTGTAAAAATAAATATAACCTAAACATAAGTCTTTGTGGATAACTATGACATCATGCAATAAAACATCGAAATAATTTTTTTAAATTTGGAACACTGTCTTCTAAAAACTAGTTAGGAGTCATCGAAAGTTTCATCGACTGGCTTCGGAGCATTAGCGTATGTGTGTTTCAGGAACTCTTTTCCTCTGGTCTTCACATTTTCATTAAAAGTCTTTTGTACTTTCTACGATTCTTGCTACTTTTTAAATATGTATCAATCAAAGTTTCTGACGACGATACTTCCAATTTGTAACATACATTTGGCCATATCCTAGAGTGGTTGATTCAGTCATTTAAAATTTCAACAACTAATTTTTTCCGTGTATGATTGGGAAAGACAAGAAATTTGATCCACATTTTTCAGGACCTTTCATCTTAGGAAAAACAATAGGCGAAAGAAATGCCCTAATACAGCTGGTTACAAACAAAACTGCAATCGTTCATTTAGACAGATTAAAACTGTGTTCATAT
Source organism: Andricus grossulariae (assembly GCA_011634705.1). Lineage (NCBI taxonomy): Eukaryota > Metazoa > Arthropoda > Insecta > Hymenoptera > Cynipidae > Andricus > Andricus grossulariae. The sequence continues at coordinate 108,609,397 of JAABKJ010075445.1, read as the reverse complement.
CCATGTGACGATCGTCTAATAAATGAGGAATAAGCAACCAAGCACTTCGAAACATTGTAGGACAAAATTTTCGTACTTAATATCGAAGAATTTCGTTTTTCAAAAATGTCATAAGTGAACCTTTGTTGCTTCTAACTAGATTTAAAAGTCAAAATTAAATTGAATAATATAAAAAAATTAGATCATGAATGACTAATTTCTTTTAGAAGGGTGAAGAAGAAGAGAAGTAAGAGTTCTTTTGAATAATTCTTCCATTAGGAATTATTTTGAATGGTTCTTCCATTTCAGAAACCCTCACTTAATTTTTTTTTATTCTAAAAAAATGTAAATATGTAAAAAAACAAAAAACAATTAATAAAAGTAAAATTTAGATTAAAATTTTTAAATATACTTACAATTTACCTTGATTAACCACAATGATATTTCTAATCATGGAAATTGATTATCTGAAAAAAATTAATTCATTTAAATATACACAAAGCAAAAGTTCGTCTTTGAAAATAATTTATAAATAATAATAAATAAATTTGGGATACTTATCTTAATACACATCTCCGTTACTAAAGAGATTCTCGTAGGTTTTCTTAACCTGTAAAATAAAGATCTTTATTAAAAGAAAATTTACATTAGTTAGTACGACTTTACATTGTATAATTGTATATTTTTAAAAAGGAATAATTAAGTTCACGTGCAACCCAATAGAATTTAAAATTATGACACGTTCGCGGTTGGTATTCATGAACCTAACCTCGAAATCTATACAAAAGTAATTTTAATCCAAGAATAAAATAAAATACAAAAATAAGGAATTGCCATTGGAAATGTTTAATGACATATTTAATAGAAATAACATTTAAGTTTTTGAAGATATCATTACTTGATAATTATATAAAAGGGTGACAAGAGAAATTCTAGTGTATCTTATAAGCCACAAGAAATTCTATATTATAACCATTTTTATATTTCAAACACGATTTTATAAAAAAAAGGATAAATAATAAATTTCGAAAATTAAATGTTTTATGAAGTTTAAAATCCAGTCTTTAAATTAAATCTATATATTCGTGTGTGTATGTATATATATATATATATATATATATATATTCTCATTCACAGATTCTAACCATTCTTTCGGCGGTCTACCTCTGGGCATTCTGCCATTTACTTTACCTTTATACACCCGTTTGGTCAGTCGCTCATCTTTCATTCTTTCAACATTTCCGAACCACCTTAACTGATTTCTTTCCCATATATCAACTAGTGTCTCTTTTGTTCCACATTCTCTGTGGATTATCTCGATGCGGACTTTGTCCATCAGTGCTTTTTTGCATATTGTGCGCAGAGGTTTCATGCCAATCGCGTCAATTTTAGACTTGTCCTTTGTTTGACATGTCCATGTCTCGCTAACGTATAGTACAGCCGGTACAAATGTAGAATTATATATGGTCACTTCAATTTTTTGTTTTGTTTTTATTTCTGAGAATGGACCCTGCTCTACCGAAAACCTTGTTACCCTCATTTATGTGCCTATCTAACTCCCCATATATTTTTCCTTCATAAGTGAATAGGCTACCTAGATATACGTATTTGTCAACTTGCTCTAATCTCTCATTCAGGACAATGTTGCACATTGTTTTCTCACTTTTTCCTTCAAACACCATTATCTTTGTTTTATTTATGTTAATTTTGAGGTCCATGTTCTTCATGCTTGTATTAAGTTTATTCAGCACTCTTTGTAAGTCCTCGATTGATTATGCCATAACAATCTTTTCATCTGCGAAAGCCAAACCACGCACCTTCACCGTTTCGATATCTACACCTTCTTCGTCGAAGAGGTGCATTCTTGGACACTTATCCATAAATATGATAAATAGCCATGAGGACATAACGCATCCTTGTTTCACACCTTGCATAATATCGAACCAGTCAATCAGTTTCCCATTAATCCTTACACTCGCTTTACTGCCTGCATATATTGTTTCTATTGCTTGTAGGAGCCATCCATGGACTCCGTACTCCTTAAGGACTTTCCAAAGTTTACTTCTGTACTTTCGTTCAATTTATCCAAATCAGCTTTAAAATTAATAGAAAACTTTTTTTTCATATAAAGCATTTCCATGAATTCTCTCTGTCTCTCACTACATTCACTATTTAAAATTTTAACATTTTCCCAGTCAAACTCATGGTCAACATAAAAAAAAACCTCTCGTATGTCTATCAAGAACACTCTTATAACAACGTTCTAAACGAACATGACTTTTGTGCTCCTTCATCCTAGTATTAAGAAGTCTGCCAGTCTGTCTCACGTGAGTCATCTTACATATCTTGCAAGTGATCTTCTAAACAACACCACATTTTTCAAATTTATCTAAAGGATCTTTACAAAAAGTTATTATTGAATCAATTTTAAATGGTATACGGACTTTCTCTTATTTCTTGTTTGTTTATGACGGATTTGCCTTTTGACCCACACTTAAATCTCAGGTATTGAGGAGATAGCGTCGTGGTTTTTTTGCTCTTCCCACCTATTCTAAATGTTCTTACCTGGATAAGGGTGCTGTGTGAGCACCGAAACGTTGGTAAATATTATAAATGCTTTTAGATTTAGATTTGACAATAATAAAAATAAAAAAGACGAAAGAAATAAGAAAGAGAAGGAAGAGGATTTGGTTGGTTGCCTCCTCATTTTCTTTCCTCTCTTTTATTTTTGTACAAAGAAACCATTTTTGTTTTGTTTTTAGGAATTGCAATAGGAGCATTTTCTTGTGTTTGTCCCAATTTGATCGTTACATTCTTGTTTTATTTTCAGGAATTCTATACATTACTTGAGAGTTGGACGTTAAATGAGATTTTGAATTTGATTTTAATCTAATTTAAAATTCTTAAATTTCATTTTGAATTTTTATCGAATATAGCTGGCTAACGAACTTGATTATACCATCATTAAGCCATTTCCCTTTCGGGGTAGGCGTGAATTGCTCGGTTGAAAAACAGTAGTATGTGAATCGGTATATAGGTATAGGGTAGATAGGTATATAGGTGTAAGGTATAGATATTATAGATTGATCTAGAATTCTCGTGTCATTTATTTAAATTACACCACGTGAATAGCCTCACGAAATTGTTATATGTGGTTCCCCAATTGAGACCATTAGTATCCAAGGTCTTTGCTTCAGGCGTCATTCACTCTACCCACTTTCATTTTATAAACTATTTGTAGAAAAAAACTTTTCTGTCCTGACATATTACTCTAGCTTCCTTCACGTCCATGCATTTTTGCATGCTAGCTCTCGTGTTTTTATGGCTTCTTATGTCTCTTCGGATTAATGTCTCATTCACAGATTCTAACAATTCTTTCGGCGGTCTACCTCTGGGCATTCTGCCATTTACTTTACCTTTTAGCTCTCTGCCATTTTAACGATTCAAGGCTTTCTATTTTCAAACAATTCTGTTTTAAATAGTTTAGTTTAGAATATTTGATATAAATATGATTATTTAAAAAAAGCAGTCATATCGCTAAATATAAAAAATAGTTCATTTTTTAATTACACAATTTCAAATTAAAATAAAAAAATGTGAGTAAAAATGAAATATACTAATATCCACTTACTTGATATGAAAGTAATCGTAACCTTAACAATTCCTCCATTTTCCGTGTCTATTTTGTACACCTGTGAGGGATTATGAATAATTTAGGCAAAGTGATGCACTCGGTCGATTGGTACTTTAAATGTATCTTCTTCTTCAAGGGCAGGATTCATCCGTTTTGCACACGCGAACTGCGCTAAATTTTCCATAATTAAAGATTAGCCCGTTGATTGTACGTTACACTGCACTAAAAAACGTAACTTTCGTCGAAAAACGAGAAACGTTGTCACGAACGACGCTGATCACGGACGAGCAACCACGATCTTCATTTATTTCACTTTTAGTTGTTCATATTTTCTACTTTCGGTTTTGTCTTATTATGTGTTTTGGAAAGTAAATATCAATAATTTACTAAATATCCTTGATTTTTTGTTATAAATGCGTGAAGTGTTATTGAAACATTTAGTGATAAATGTGTTTCTTGTCCACTCTGTGCGAAGCGGTAATTACCCGGTAAGAAGGCTTGCATTGAAAAGCATTCGAAAATTTCCTGTTCAATGGTGGCGCCACAATTATTTAATCCTTTTCGATACCGTTTTTGTCCTCGCGTTTTGAATCCTCAGAGCAGCAGAAGTTACCCCTTAAATTGAATCCCTTCCTGTACGCAGTGGCGACAATATTTTTCTGGAAACTTTTGGATACCCCAAATCGACCACAAAGTAGAACATTTTTAATCCCTTTCCACATGCATATTTCGCTGTTCTTATTTATTGTTTTTCGAATAATAATATGGGTAAAGGCATTTAAAAACACAGTGTTAGTCATTTTGTGTTGTCACGATTGATTGCTACACAGGTAGTTGTGATAAAAACTGATTTTTAAAATTTATTCATCATGATTTTATATGTTGTTAATTGATCACAGTTACATAAAGCGAGAGTTTTTTTATAAAGTAATGTATTGTTATGCGCAACCCTACTAGATTGGCAAATTTTATGCTTTTGACACGCCTTCTAATGCGTTAAACGAAAATGCCGTTTTTAATTTATTTCAGGTTTATCTTGACAGCTCTGATCGACTTTAAAAGGGATTGAAATCTAAATATTTTCGCTGCCTAATCGAGGATTCCAAAACTGAGGACCAAAACGGCATTCCTAGGTATTACAAGTTGTAATACCTTTGAATGCAAGCCTTCTTACTGGGTATAATATTTGTTTTGTGAACAATTTTTCACATACATTTTCAATTTTAACCTCAAAACTAACATTTTTCATGTTGCTTATCATTTTTTATAGACTTGCAATCACAAGAAATCTTTTCTTGCGAAGTATCCGTGTTACTGAAATTCAGAAAACTGTTACTCTGCAAGGGACAATCCACATTTAAGAATCAATGCAAGGATTTTAATGAAAATAGTGATTTCACCCCGCAACATTTCGTAAGTTTTGTCTTACTTATTAACATATTCAAAAAAACTTATTTACTTTCACAGGAGTTTTAGTTAAGTTGTTCAATATTTACAATACCAAACCCTTCTTTTCTTTTCTCATGAAAACTTTTGCCGGAGAAGTGCAGGTTTTATATCCTTCGAATTTTCAATGAAATATAAGTTGCGAATTGTTCAAGTTTGAATTTTAAAAGTTGACTTAATTTAATGTGATAATTAAATTTTTATTGAAATTGACATGTCACTCTAGCAATAACAAATTTATAAAACTAGTCTTCTTTCATATCATTTCACAGTGTTTATTTTGGAAGCCTTCAATTTATATTAATTTATATCAATCTTTACAGTTTTTTGAATTGAAATTATTGAACGTGAAATGCTTGAAAATAAAAAAAAAATCGTTTTCAAAGCTTTCCTATTAAAAATACCTTAAGCTTTGACGATTTCTGATAAGCAACCTTCTTTGTCGGTCACAATGAATAAAAAAGAACGACAGATTCTTAAAAAACGTTACAAATTGGTGTTTGGTCCTAATTATCAATCAGGAGTGACGAAGAGGCGGGACAAAGCATTGCTGGATACATAGGGGAGCGGCGCTGAATGCGGCGCGGCGGCTAATGTGGCGCGTTCGAGTTTTCGAATATTAACGCATTTTCTGCTTTATGTGCATGTATATACGAATTATAAAAACTGATATTGTCATAATACAGACTATGATGAGACCCAAAACAAACTTTTTTTTTTCTTCTTAGGCTATGTTACATCATTTCATTTGCGTTAAAAGGTAAAATTCTGCAGGTGCATTGAAAGGTTATGTTATCCATATTTCTTCCACATTACAAGGATAAGATGTGATATATTGTTGAATATTGTATATTATCTATGGCACAAATTACATTGTTTTCAAACTAACTTTTTGATTTGCAAATTGTACAATTTCATTATCTTTTACTTGAAATCTTCGCTCATGGCATTTACGTAATTTCAAATATACTTCATTCTCGCGCGCTCATATATCTAATATGGCTGGCTGCGGTAGAATTGATTCCTATTAGTTAACTTTTTTTTTAGTTGCGCGTGGCTAGACCATGTATTTTTTGATCATGGTTTACATTGTATTTTTTTATCATGGTTTACATCGTTTCCATTACTTCTTTCTGGCAACAAATAAATATGCATTTATGTTGTGAAGTTAATGTATTTCTTCGGGAGTAGTGGAGTTTTATATTTAGATAAGATTTCTTTTACAAACAATTTGCCTTAAAGAAAGGCAAGAATAATTTCAGGTAAGATTATTTCTTTATTTATTTGGATATTTGTTTTCGCCCTGTAGGGGGACGTCTGTGTCTTCGCCGGACTAGCCACTACCCGGACGAATGTCTTTCTATTAACCTACAAACCAGAGAACATTATATCATTTTAAAAACGAAGTCAGACAAAATTCTATATCTTATTAAAAAAAAATAACGCACTGTATATGGTCACAGAATTTTCCGTAACTCTAACCCCTTTTTCAGCTCGTTCAGGGCGTAAATCATGGCTGCGGCTAGCCCCTACAAAGTTAAGGCAAGGGACACGTATAGTGCAAAAAATCCGATGCAATTCCCCTTAGCAATCATTGGTATTTTTTGTGTGTATTTTTACACTTCATCTAAAATTTTCAGAATTGTGTAAAATTCCTTTACTAATTTATATTAATTGGCACAATATGTGTAAAATTCCACTGTCTTTAGATGAAATACTGTCCACTGTTAATGAAAATTTACATCGGAGTTTTAAGAGTACCCGTGCCCCTTGCCTTAAAGTTCGAGGCATGTTAGATTTTGCTGCTGTACTTTTAATTTGGAGGCACTTTTTTCTCGTGATACTAGCCCCAGCCTTCATATTGATCAAAATACTACTTATTCTCCTCTTTGACAAACAGCTTCATTCTAGTTGAGTTATTGTGTATTCATTTTTATTAATCCTACTATGCTCCCTGCTCAGCTATAATCTACGTCACTTGTGTGGGGCCGTACCATTACTCTGACTGTTCTGAACTGGTAAAAGTATGGATTTGTAAGGGCAAAGATTTCTTAAGGATAGGAAAGTTTAACATGCATCCCTGGCGAAAGTATCGGATAGGAATTCATTCCAAAGTCATTCGAATCATTCCGGAATCTGTATCTGAAACAATGCAAGTTAATCCGAACCAATCCGAAAAAAGTTCTAAATTTTGTTTGATCCAAATCGTTTAAAAATTAATCCGACTCAATCCGAACTTCCATTCCGAACCAATCCAAACCAAGTTTTCAATCCAAATCAATATGAACTCGGATTGACCTAAACTGATTTTCAATCCGAATGAATCCGAGTTCGGATTGATTGGATTCAATCGGATTGAAAGTCGGTGTAGGTCAATCCGAGTTCGGATTCATTCGTATTGAAAAATTGGTTGATTTTGATTCGCATTGGAAGTTCGGATTGAATCGGATTAATTTTTAACCGATTTCGATCGAACGAAATTTATAACTTTTTTCGGATTAACTCGGATTGGTTCAGATACAGATTCCGAAATGATTCGGATGACTTCGGATTGGTTAGGAATGAATTCCTATCCGAAACTGTCGTCAGGGATCACAACATCAAGACCGCACTTCCGAAAATAATAATAAATAACGAAGTGTCTAGCCACGTCGAAAATATTTGAGAAAAATAATGCAATACACTATCGAACAGGCATCGAAGGTCGAATTTTCGATTGAGGTATGATGACAAATTAATGACAACTGCCAGAGTATATTGTAAGGAAAATTTAGAACTACCCGAACGGCACCTTTCCGGGGAAGCAAAAAAAAAAGGGGGGGTTCGTTTTCCCGCCGAAAGTGATATTTGACCTCGCTCATCGAGATATTTGTACCATTTCTGGGCCTTCCAAAGCACAGGTTAGGCTCTACTTTTCTTTATAAGACTACATAAAAATGCAATTGTTTTGTTGAAAGTTTATCCTTTTTGTTTGAAAATTCAATTTTTATTGTAGAAAATTTACTTTTTGTTTAAAATTCATATCTTAGCGTTAAAAATGCAACAATTTTGTTAAAAAGTGATTCTTTTTTATTTAAAAATTCCACTGTTTTTGTAGAAAAATCACTTTTTGTTTAAAATTCATATCTTAGTGTTGTAAATTCAACTGAAATCTTTTTTGGATAAAAATTAAACTTTTTTTTTTAAATTTGTCCTTTTAATTTGAAAATTCATCTATTTTAGTACAAATTGTATCTTTCTTGGAAAAAATTCCACTGTTTGGTTGAAAATTCAACAATTTTGTTAAAAAGTAATCCTTTTTGGTTGAAAATTCATCTGTTTTAGTAGAAAATTTACTTTTTGTTTTAAATTCATCTCTTAGCGTTGAAAATTAAATTGAAATCTTTTTTGGATAAAAATTAAACTATTTTTTCTTTAATTTAAAAAAAAAAAATTTTTTTTAATTAGAAAATTCATATATTTTATTAGAAATTGCATCTTTTTTGGATACAAATGAAACTGTTTGGTTGAAATTTAATCTTCTTTGCTTGAGGATTCAACTGTTTTGATTAAAAATTTCATTTGAACCACTTTGTCAACAAAATTAACAGCGTGGATTTAAAGTTAAACTATTTTGTCGAAATTTTATTTTTTAATGAATGTTTATCTCATTGGTTGAAAATTTAACTATTTTGTTAAAAATTAATTTTTTCCTTTATTTGTTGAAATGTCTTTTTGGTTTAAAAATTCATAAAAAAAAAATGAAATTAGATTTTTAGGGTTGAAATACTAACTATTACGCTTTTTTGTTGAGAATTCATCTTTCTTCATCTTTATAGGTGGAAAATTCAATTATTTTCTTGTAAGATTAATTATTTCGTTGCAAATTAAGGTATTTTGTTAAAAAGTCATCTTTATAGTAGAATTGTTTGTTTACAATAAATTTGAAAACGTTAATTTTGTATCTGAAATATTGTTTCATTCCGATTATAAAAGAACCTATGTTAAAAATATTACAAGATTAAAATGCTGGTATTGTAATATTTAATTTATTTTTATTTTATTTTTTAATAATAATAATTTGTGACCATTGCCTGGTCGTCGCCTCGGTTCGGTCCTATTGCCACTCCCAACTGAACCATGGCCTCCATCCGAGAGAGGCCTATTGTGTGGCCGACTGCAAGAGCCGTATTGAAAAATAAATAAAAATAATAATAATGATAATAATTTGTGAATGACCCTGAATAAAAATCGATTTAATTTTTTTTTCTTTTTATAAAGATTATGTCTTACCTGTAGGAGTACAGAACCAAGTGCCGTCAAAAATACATTCAGTAAAACTGAACGTGTGTGAGTGATGGCTGAGAAAAGGCACCCAACTTTATAAATTGTATCTGGATCTTGCGAATCTTCCGTTGAGGCCACTTTAAAACATGACCAAGGAGGCCCTTGGAAATCTGCATAATCCGTTTTTCCATGCAAACCGCAGCATCCTAACTAAAAAATTATTTTCAAATTAGGGTGGTTCAAAAAAAAATTTTGATATACTTCCGAAAAGGTCACCCAAGAATATTGACTTGACACTTGGCGCAGATCAATATAAATTAAGTTATTAATAATTTTGACTTTGTTTAAAACTTAGTTTTTTTTTAAATCTCGAAAAATGTTGATTTTGGAAAAAATTTTGTTTACAAAAGTTGTTGATCTCGTCGAAACACATATTTTTTATGTTTATACTTTTTTTCTAAAATTAATATGTTTCGAGAAAAATGGAGAAAAAAATTTTATCTAAAATGATCAATCTTCAACCGAATAAATAATTTTTATACCAAATAGTTTAATTTTGAACAAAATAGCTGATTTTTTTAACCAAAAATATGAATTATTAACCGAAAAGATTTCTTTTCTACAAAAAAGTCGAATTTTCAACAAAATAGTTGATTTTTTAACTAATTTTTTGAATTTTCAAATAAAAAAAAATACTTTATTAACCAGAAATAAAAATGATCAATTTTGAACTGGAATAGTTAAATTTTCAGTAATAAAAATATTTTAATAACCAGAAATCGAAATTATAAATTTTGAACTGGAATAGTTAAATTTTCAGTAAGAAAAATGATTTTTCAACAACAAAAAAACAAGTTTTCAACAAAATAGTGAAATTTTCTACCAAACAAATGAATTTTTAACTATAATTATGAATTTTAAACTGGAATAGTTACATTTTAATTAAACAACTATTTTTCTGCATTTGTTGAAATTTTCTATGCAGTTTAAGCCAAAATACAACTCTCTACTACGTATATTACGATAGATAGCATAGTCACGTTCAAATTCATTTTACGTTAATTCTTATTAATATATTGCAGTTTTGTTTTCACGTATGTGTAGTCAAAATATTAATGCATCTATATGATTTTTTCAAATTTTTCAAACTGTTCAGTTCAAAGATGTCGCCATGGAAAGTCAAGCAAGGACAGAGTGACGCGAAAAACCCACGGTTTTCATCTTTTCGCTGAAGCTATTTTCCAAAGCAATTTTATTGCATAAACAAATGGAGACTTGTTTTAAGCGCAGTAAAGTAAGCTTTATCATGGTATAGGCTGTCTTTTTGTGCGATTTTTTTCTTACGAGTAAATTACCAAAATGTGCAACAAATTTATTTTTGCTAATAGAATATTCGGCAGAATGCTGATTCGGCATATTGGATTTGGAAAGACTAGGAATTATGGAAAATATTAACTTTCCACAAATAAGAGTATTTTCTTAATAAATTACACATCTTAAAAGTCTGTTGGCATAAAATTTGATAAGAAAGTTCACGGGTACATTTTCTCTAGTAAAAGTTGAAGTTATGTTTCTAGAAACTTTTATCTGTTGATATAACTGATGAGTATTTAAAGAACAGACCCACGTATAATTCTCATTTTTAATGAATTAACTAAAATGATTTGATTTTATGAAATTATATTTATTTGCCCAAAATTAAAAGTTTTCTGCATTTTAAAATTAGCTTCGGAATTCAAGTTTACATTTTATTCGCAAATTAGTTTCGAAAGTCATGAGATCCGAATATTTAGAAATGTTACCATTAAAAGCATAAAGAATGAAGATCAAGAAGTTTGCTGGTGTAAGTTATTTAGGAATTATTAGAGATGGCGTCTTGAGGATAATAGCCTTGATTTTTCAGAAACTTTAAACAGTTTTACTTTCTCTTGAGCAAGTTGGTTAGCAAAATTGTGATAGTTAAATTTCTGAATCCTCAAATAGCTTTCAAAGTTTTCGAATAATAACCCTTAGATTCCTTTAATTGTGATTAAATTTCATAATTATTGTGTCAAATAAATATACGAACTTCATAACCTCAACTGTGAATCTATGAAGACAACCTGAATTTTGGAAGTAATTTCGATTGTCACTTTGAGGTTCATATACACGTAATTCTTTCAGGGCGATGGTTTGTTCTAGGGTAATTTTGTACTCCTCGGTGGGTTTCCAAGATTAGTAGGAAACGTGGAAGGAACTACAGGACACTCCTGAGGCGTTTCTCCTTTCTTCAGCGTGCTTTGCGAATTTAAAAGCCTCTTCCAGAGTTTCGGGATTCCTTCCGTCTACTGAGAAGAAGAGGTCATCAGGCAATCCCCTAATGAATAATCTAATGGCGACCTGATATGTTAGAATTAGAGTAACCGTAACTATCGTATGGTTTTGGGCCGCTTCTAATGCTGCTTTAGCGTCACCGATATAGGAGTGTAACCGGTCATAATATCCGTTAACCGATTCGTTCCTTTTCATTTTCAAATGGGAGATTTCACTGAAATAATATTCAAAGGGTTTCGCGGGTGCGTAGCGTTCTTTTAGTAAATCGATTAACTCCGTGATTCATACAAATTGCTTGTTTCTTGTACACTCTCTAGCTGGGCCAGTGAGACTGGTTGCCTGCTGGATTTACATAATGTCGGTGATTACTTGAGTTATGCTAATTGCTACATTATTTGTGCTAGGAGCCGCATTTGGATCTTGCCCATTAGCAAAATCCTGTGTCAGCTCGTGAGCTATACATTTTAGCTACTGAAGTCTAAGAAAGTTCGTTTTTCAATCACTCAATTTCAACCTTTCCCTTTTGCCATTTTATCAACTTGAGATATTTTCAGTCGATTCCACTTTTTTTTTTAACTGAAAATGGTGTCTAATAATTTTTAAGAAAAAGCAAAAAACGTAATTTATTGATTTATTGCAAATTTTTTAATCTCTTCCTTGAAATCACTTGATATGTTTTTACTAAACTGGAAGAATCTACGGTTGTTAATTAGTCTTTAAAAACGCAATACTTACTTCGAAAATTAACTCTACAACTCCCCCTTGAAAATCATTAGCATTAATTTCCACTGAGTTAGGAATTCCAAATGTAGTGTGACCGTTAAGTTCGGATACGAAGGGAGGCATCTGTCAATCTTGTAATATAACTAAAGTCGGTTCCAAAGGTATAGGCCCCTCACTTTTTTTGATTGCAACTCGCACAAAAAAATCTCTGAAATATCGACGGTGTGCTGGAGGGGGAAGCATTCGAGCGAGATGAGGGGCATGGAACTACTCGGAGTGGTCTTACTCGGAAAGAGCACTGTAAATGTTTGCAACAACTGCAAAAAAATTTTGATCGATCAAAATGCAAACGATATTCCACAAGAATTCCGATGTTTCGCCGATTATGCTAATATGGGAGGTTTGAAATTTGTCGGTTGCACAACTTATAATTTCATTGTTCAGTGCGAATTATTGTTAATGGCTCAAAAGGAATCGCTTCTAACAGAAACGAAGATTGGTTTGAACGGAATTTTTCAGAGTTTAAGGCAATCAGGTGTATTGGAGACTTTTCCAAATTGTTGTGATATTAAAGGAAAATTAACACGCCACTATTTCAACGTGCGTTGTTACTCTATTGGAACCAATGAAAAAAACTAAAGGACATAAGAAAGTATATGGATCAGCATCAGCCAAAACTTCTTAACTTTAATTGATATTATGTATAGTAGGGCGGAACGAAAAAAAAACAAATTATGGAAATCGAAATTGAAACTATGTGGAAAAGTGGTGTATTAGCAGCCTACGAAAGTATAATTAATTTCGTGTTCATTTGTTAAAAGCGTTGAACTCGAGCGTTAGCAAAATGTGCTTTAAAAAATTCTTATTTTTATATTTTTGTCCAAACATGTTGTCTAATAATGTTATTTGTATAGTATGTCAATTTTTAAAAATATTTTCGCAGGTTTTAAAAGTTTCTCCAAATTCTTTCAGCTTTTTGATTAACGTTCTCTAAGTAATAATTTATGTTTAATGGACCACTGTTTTCAACAAACAATTTAAAAATCTGCAGGAAAGGCTAAGAAATTTTTCAGGTATTTAAGGCTTGTGTACTAGTAAAAATAAATTGGAAAAAATCTGACACGTCTGGGAAATCCTAAATGTAAGGACAGTAAATTTTAGAAAATTTGAGTTTTGAGTTTTTTAACTTATCTTTTTTCAGCTGGCTATAGAAAATATGTATAACATCTGAGAGCTTACTTATAAAAATACGGTAGGAAAAAAATTGATAAGTGTATGTAACCAAAAAACAAAAAGATAGCCTGTTTTCAAAAAAGTTTTTTTTATAAATGAATCAATGAACACCAAATTAATTATACTTTCTCAGGATCCTAATACACATATACTTCCAATTTCTATTTCTATAATGTGGTATTTTAGACCTATAAGAGTAGTATGTAGTATGTAGTATGTGTATCAATGACGCTCGATTAAAAAACCAGAGTTATTGATAATATTCTAAATAATGTTAAGTGTTGTTCGATATAAATGAAAAAGGTTTTGCTCGAAAAACGGGTTTATACAAAATTTGATATAGAACTTAAGTTTTAGATATCTAAAAAAAACGAGGATATTTAAGTATAGTTATATTGAGCATTCATTATTTTAAATACCAAATTCGAAAAATGGCTTTATATAAAATGTGATATATAGAGTTTAACATTTAGTAAACTAAAACAGAACGAGGATATTTAGGTATTTAGTATTACATTAGTTGCATAGTACATTCCTCACTTAAATATCAAGCTCCAAAAAAGGCTTCATACAAAATGTGATCTAGAGCTTAAGTTTCAGAGAACAGAAACAAAACAATGATATTTAAGTTATAATATTACATTAGTTGTATTACACATTCATCATTTGAATATGATCATTGAAAACTGAACGTTAAAAAAAGTATTTGTTTTTGTTTTTAATTTAATAAAAACATATTTTTTACTATATCGGTCAGTATACGTCAGAAATGTAGGATATGCAGTTGGTTGTTTGTTTTTCATAAAACTTGGTGAAATTGTAATGTTATACAAAAGAAATTTCAGCCCTTCAGGATTTTCAAAAATGTTCAAAATTACGGAAGTTACGCCATGTTGAATTTTCGAGTTACATTTTATTGAATTATCGATATTTCTGGAAACGCTGATTGGATTTTGATCAAATCTGGACATGTTAGAGTTCAAATAATATATTTTAAGAATATAATACATTTAAGAACAAAATTTTTTTTTGCCCGGAAAAAAGTGCAAAAAAAATTTTGATTTAATTTTTCGTGAATTACTCCCCTTTTAATTTTTTTTTTAAATATCGATACAATGATTCATTGTGAAATCACCTTTCTTTGAAAAAAAATCATGGAGACTCTCATAGGTTCCAAGATATCGTCATTTTAGCGAGGCCGTGCGCCGCCTCTCCACTGCGGTGCGGTGTCAGTGTCGCGGCCCGCCAGCAGTTGAAGCTCTTTTGTTTCAGTATTACACTTGTAACAAGATTATACCTTACACCTATATACCTATCTACCCTATACCTATATACCCATCCACACATTACTACTATCAAACCGAGCAATTCACGCCTACCCCGAAAGGGAAACGGCTTAATGATATAATAATAATAATAATAAAGTAAAATTCCTAAATTCCATGAATTCCGTGAATTTCAAAAATTCAGTAAATTTCGTGAATTCTGTAAATTTCATGAATTCTGTGCATTCCATGAATTTCGTGAATTCTGGGAATTCAATCAATTCCGTGAATTCCATAAATTCAGTGAATTCCGTGAATTCTATTAATTCCATGAATTCCATGAATTTCATGCATTCCTTGAATTCCGTGAATTACATGAATTCCTTGAATATCGTGAATTCCAACAATTTCGTGGATTCCTTCAATTTCATGAATTTTGAAAATCCCGTAAATTCCATAAATTCCATGAAATCCGTGAATTTAATAAATTCTATGAATTTTATGAATTCTGTGAATTTCATAAATTCAGTCAATTCTACGAATTCCATGAGTTCTGTACATTTCATGCATTCCGCGAATTCTGTGAATTCCATGAATTCCGTGAATTCTATGAATTCCTTGAATTCTGTGAATTACTTGAATGCCAAGAGTTCCTTGAATTCTAAGAATTCCTTGAATTCAAAGAATTCCTCAAATTCCAAGAATTCCTTGAATTCCAAGAATTTCAAGAATATCTTAAATTCTTTGAATTTCGTGAATTCCATGCATTCCTTGAATTCCATGAATTCCTTGAATCCCATGAATTCCTTGAATCCTATGAATTCCTTAAATTCCATGAATTCCTTGAATGCCATGAATTCCTTGTATTCCATGAATTCCATGAATTCTTGAAATTCTTGAATTCCATTTTTTTGTTGTTGACATTTTTCTGATCGACACGTGTCGAGATGTATAGTAAAATTCCAATACATGTGAGGTAACATACCAATGCCAGTATTTGGAAACTACAACAGTATGTATTGTAGTGTTACCTTACGTTTCGGAAATAAACTTCCAATACATTTATTGGAAGTACCCAACAGAAATTCTTAACAGTGTAGGAGTTACTACTACCTTGTCTCAATTTCCTCCATTTTTTTTATCCCTAAAAGTACGTACACCATTTTCGAATTTTTCCCCTATTTCCAACTTTTTAGTGAGATACGTAACAAAAAAAATATTTGAAAGAATCCAAGCTGGATAGAATCTAAAGTTTAAAGGAATTCTAATTCCACCAAAAACATTTGTGATGCAAATAATCTGCCAAGTATACAACTAGATGAATTTGTGAACTCAAAGTTCGCCAAATAATAAAGAAAAAAATATTAATAGTAAAATGTATTAGAAATTTTTCTTATAAAGAACCCTATAGCTATTTTTAACGTAGGCAGAGGTTTAAAATTTCTAAAATAACCTTTTAAAATTTATGTCACAAATATCTGCAGGATTCTTGATAAAAAAAAATTTCTCAATATATTTCATTAGGAATATTTTTTTCTTAATTACTTGGCCAACTTTGATTTTACAAATTAATGTATTTGTACTTGGCGGATGTTCTTGGCGGGATTCCATGTTCAATTAATTTGAGTTTAATTAAATTACTGATTTACTAAATTTTATTAATTGATTTATTCCTTCATTTAATTTAAGGTAGTGCCTACCTGTACCAAATTTCGGTACAAATAGCCGGATTTTTTTGTAGACACTTCCTTAATTTAATGACACTACTATTTGATGGAACAATATTATTCAATGGAAAGGGTGGTATTCAATTTCCGACATCTTGTATAGTTTTTAAAATTTTACCATTCAGGGTAAAAGCAACCATTCTCCCCCCCCCATTATTGACACCTTTTTCTATATTATTAGATGATACGGCTGTTTATCTTGTTTTGCGTCAATTAATTTAATTATTCCATCATTTATACGTATTATACATACTTCAATTTTGGTTTTCTCCTCCCCCATGCATTCGCTCTTACCTTTTCTCTTCTAAACTCTTCATCCACTTCATCCATTCGTTATACAGTGCAATCAATTATTTATCCAAAATTAAATGAATTCACCTTGGTTTTTGGCATGCCAATAATTAGTTAAGGAGCCAAGAATTGATGCTCTTAGCCTATTATATTCTAGAAAAGTATTCTTGGATCTACCACGAATCTTGAATTGAAAAAGATTGATGTATTTCAAATACAGTGGAGTCTCACCTATTCTCCAACTCCCTTATTCCCTAACGCCTTTTATTCCCCGTCGGCTGTAGAAGGTTATCCGCAAAAATATCGATTTCAATGAGAGAAATGCCGTGAGGGAGAGATGCCGCTAGGTAGAGATGCCGCAGTTGTGACTTGCCGCAGAGAGACTTGCTGCATGTGAGATGGTATGTCCCCATTCAAAACGTCCCGTCTGCCTCCGCCATCTTGCGATCGCAGCGCCATGAGTTCGGTTCGCAATAGCAATTATGATACATATATTTGTATTGATAAATTTATTATTTTAGTTTACACACACGAGTGTATCTATACTTCATATGTTTGGATTTGAAATTGTTTTTGTTGTTGTTTTAAACTATTGGCAATGTAAATATATTCGTGTGGCAATAGAAATGAATTATGATTATCTTATAGCGGTAGAGTTTGTAATTATATTCTTAGTAATCGAACATGGTTAACTTATCGACATTCTCTGAGTTCTTATCCGTTCATGACAAAATTTTAAATATCTTGTGTTTTCTGACTTACCGCCGTAGCATAGTTACCATAGTTAGGTTTAAATTCAGAGAAGATCGGTAAAGTGCTCGTTCATAACTGGTGGCGTTATCCTATATCACGTGGGATAAGGAAGATTATGCTTGGTTATTGATGTTACATAAAATTTGGGATGTAACAGTCCTCCTTCCTTAGAATCATCATCGTCCTCGATTATTTTTTTATTTGTTCGAAAATTTGTATTGGGGTTGAAAATTTCTTGCTCAAGGTTTTAACCTTGGTTACACAAACCTGCAATGGTTGTGTGTTTTAACATTTGATTATTGATTGCTATGTATTTTCCGGCGCTGAATCTGAAACTGACCTTCGTTTTGCATCATCACGTCAGGATTTTTTGTAAGTCACAAATTTTCAAATGACCAAAAACCCAAAAATCGTGAAAATTGTATATGAATAAGAAACGTTGAATGGTGTCTATTTTACGATTTTTTCACTGTTTTTAGCTTATATTATATATTATGACTGACATTAATACACTGAAAAACATTTGAGTAGGCTGATGAGAGGGGGGGAGGGGTGACCGATTAGACTTTTGAGTTCTCTATTATGATCAACATTTCTATGAAAAAAGATACTAATTTATTTTATAAATTAATTTTTTACGTACTTATTTCAATTTTTTCCCCTGTAATTTCAGAAGGTACTATACAAGGCTATTGGTCCATGTTCAACCCCCCCTCCCTCCAGCAAAGTACATAAAATACTCACGGCTTTAATCCGCGTGTCGAAGTTTCTTCTGTCCTTTCATGCTCTGCGCTGCACTTTTCCTTTTGTGCTCCTTATTGAGTTCATCACGGTGTAAGATCCAGCAATAATCTGCCATCATCGTACAAGTCCATTTTCCTTGATATCTTCTTTGCATTTCTTTGATGTCCTGATGAAATCTTTCGCCCATCTCTTCACTAACAGCACCCAGATTTCCAGGAAAATAGTTCAGATGTGAATGCAGGAAGTGAACCTTCAAGCTCATTAATGCAGCCCAAATTTGAAACTTTTGCAGCATATTCTCAACGATTGATTTGAAGTTCGGATCCTTCTTATTGTCAAGAGACTTAGTTACTATATCTTTAAAGGCTCCAGGTTATAACGAAGCTCTGCGTGGCCAATCTTTCCGTTTCCAATGATTTTTTCTGTTTCTGCTATCCCATTCGCATAGAAAACAGGGAAGTTCGTATAACCTCCTTGCTGTCCTAAGAGCATAGATATTATTTTAATATCGCCTCATATAATCCATTTATGATCCTCGTACTTGATTTTATCGAGAATAAATTCTAAATTCACGTACCTCTCTTTTAAATGAACAGAATATCCAACGGGTATTGACGGAAACACATTTCCATTGTGAAACAGTACAACTTTGAGGCTTCTTTTAGAAGAATCTATGAATAGTCTGGAATCAGTGCTTACGTAAGGAATGTTAAATTCATTCATAAGTCCAGGGACATTATTACAGAAGACTAAGTCTCTGTCTTGCGAAAAAAAGGGAACAAATTTTTTTTCTCCATTCCTGAACCAACAAAATGAAGTGCCAGATGCAAGAAAATTTTTCTCTTTAAGCCTCGAACCAAATAACTCAGCAGCCTCTTTGGTCAGATGTAAGTCTCGCACTAAATCTTTTAGCTCAGACCGAGAAAAAAGTTCTGGTGCGCAGTTTATTGCAGGCTCGTAATCCTGGCTGTTATCTTGAAAATCTTCGTTCAGATCACTTGTGAAATCGTCTATTTTAGGTAAAGTGTCAGGTCGAGTGGGCACCTTTATGTCTGGACCATGTGGGACTGGGCGTATAGCGGATTGCAGACACAGAAAGGATCAACGAACCCCATATATTTTTGGCAGATTTTTCATAATTTTTTTCAGTGACTTACAGCCATTCAATGTTGAGTATTCTGATGTGATCATAGGATTATTATGCTTCTTCACATTTCACTCGCTCGGAAATAATCGCTAATCATCATAAAAATTTGAAACTTGGTATCAGTATTGGAAAAACCTTCACCTACAACATGCATGTTGTCTCATATTTTTAGGATTTTTTTTACTGACATTTTCATGAAAAACTGCACGAAAATCGAGCTGCCTAAACTTTTTGGACGGATAGTATACACATTACACGCATTTTTTTGGTCTCGCGTGGGTTTATCTCCTATTGCGAAAAGGGCAAAGTTTTTTTTTTCATGTGAGAGCTTTCGTTTCCGGTCGATATCGAGATTCGCTCCCGCGTCTTAGTTTGTCTCGAGGGTTGTCGACCTTATTTCAACCCCCTCGCGAATCGAACGAATCTCGTCGCGACGCCAAGGAGGGGTCATGCATTTAGGTACACTTTTACACACACAGGAACGTAAGGATTATTATTAAGTCCCCCCACCGGAAAATCCTAATCAACCCGTCAATTGTCACCAAATTTATTCGCAGAACATGGTCAAGTAGACTCTAAATTTAGATTTTTGTATCTCTTTTTGCTATTTATGATTTATGTTAAATACAATTCTACTTTAGAGTGTATTAAAATGTAATTTAAAACTTTGTCTCTTGTATACATTATTAAAGAATACAAGTCTGATCTGAAAATGGAGAAACTTTAATTTTCATATTGTTATTATATAAATAAATGGTTTTTACAATGAAAGAAGAAATATTTTTCAATAAACATTTTTAGAAAAACAATATGATCACGCCCCAGTTTACGCATTGACGATGCATACATGTACACTTCCGCGCAATACTATGACACATGCGCGCGCATTGAACTCAGTCATGACTGAAGCCCGGGAATCCACGGCAAAGTTCACATTTTAACCCCGGGGTCATGTTCGGGCTCGCGAAACGGATATAGCTACCTTTTTTTAGTGCGAGCAAATCTGTCGCACTGCATAGAGAGTCATGCGTTCCTAAAACTATAATTCGCACTGCTGAGTAACTTATAAATAAACAGGAAATTTAATATGCTATATCCTTTTTCAGAATTTCAACTTTTCAAGAGAAATAATTAGTCATTAATTAATGTTTTATTCAAGAATGTAAGTAACAAATTGATTTCTAAATTTATATTTCCGAAAGATTTTCACATACAATAAAAGCTATTTGTGATATAAGTGCGCAGAATAGGCCATTACCGAAGAGTGCGAAGAGCTGAAGGCAATTGTTGCAATCACACGAATAGCAGTCTACTATACGTACGTGTATCACGCGATATTTTTTTCAACAGCCACCCGAGAAAATTATTTAGCACTTTTTTCCGCTTTTCACCAAATTCCCGATCCCGTATGGCGTGGTTTTGCCAAATGTCTGTATATTTTTTTTAAATACATTTTTCAGAATGTTTTCATTTTGCCGTTGTGCAGAGTTCATCTCTAAAGGGCGCATGAGCGTCCATTGTGTCGATTCGCAAAGTACACGTGTTTCAAAGTGCTCATGCGCCATTATTATTCCCACTCAGTCTGTTCAATTGAAGTACTTTGCATATAATTTAGAGGCATGGAAGTCCTCACTTACGAGGTGGGTGTTGCAAACGTGGTATTACGTAATCTCGATATATAGAAAAATTCTTCTGTCTAATAAAATTACAAATTCAATTTATTAGTTACCATCTCAGATTTATATATTCTTAAAATCGAATTCGAGGGAATTCTCGATTGATTTTAATGGTTTGAAGGAAGTTTCAAAGCTTTTTTTTTGCTCTTATAAAAATCGTGTCATTTTTAGGACTTTTTGACAGGTTCCAGAGATTAATTTAATGGTTTTCACTGAATTTTATTGTAATGTTCGAATATTTTTCTAATCAATTCATAGTGATTTGAATTTGTTATTCTTTTTGAATTTGATGGAATTCTTGATTGATTTTAATGGTTAGAAAGAAGTTTCAAAGCTTTTTTTTCCTCATAAAAATCATCAAAGTGACTTTTTGACAGGTTCCAGAGATTAATTTAATGGTTATTACTGAATTCTATAATAATGTTCGAATATTTTTCTAATTATTTTACTCAGAATAAATCAAGACCTCCACAGTATTTCAGGATTTCCTTCTCTTTTCACATTTTCGAGAATATCTCAGAGAGGTCCACTTAAAGCACTCAATATTTCCAACAGTTAACTTGATGTGCAATTGTTACTGAGGGAAATTGAAAATTCTTGAATTTTTACATTTTACAATGAAAAATTCTTTACTTTTGATGATATGCACCTGAAGATTCTTCGACGTTTAATGTGTATGATATAAAATGATTGGATTTCAAATGTTTTCCTAAATTGTTCAATTTTGAAGATTTCAAATTGAAAATTATTCAATTCTAAAGATTCAAAATTGTAATTTTTCCATTTTTATGGATTTTCAATTGAAAATTCTACAATTGTGAACAGCAAAAGTAAAAGCGTATATTTATTTTCTGTAAATTCTTATAATTTTTTACATGCCTAACATATATATATCTCTCTCTTTTTTTTCAATAACGTAACATATACCGGGGGAGGGAGGTCCAGACTATTTTGTTGAAACTTTTGACATGGGGACGGGCAGGGGTAAGAAATTTTCAGAAAAATATATTCCGTAATTTATGAATGGCCCTTAGTAGTTATGTAGTTTATTTTACTTAATCTAGTTTCTGGTTCCGTAGTTATGAAAAATTCCGTATCAATAGGGAATATTTTCCGAATTCCATTTTTATAACACACACATTCTGAAATCGCCTCGAAATAAATTCAGATTAAATTCGTGTTGACAAACTCCCATAGACTTTGGAAAAAACGCAATTAGAATGCATATTACACCGGACAAATTTTTATTTGCAGAAAGCTTATATATGATATACAAATAATGATAGATATATTATAGTATTATATTCACCAATAGAATTAAAGATGACCACTGAGGTGAAGACAAGAGTATAGAAGATGCTCATTTTATCCAAATAGGGAAAAAACTAATTAAAGCGTTAAGCAAGAATTTGGTTAACATTCGATCTAAGAAATATTCTGGTCGTTTACTAAAGTATATATGTATGGTATCTCAATCAATATCTTGTGAATTCGAGCCGTCAACTTTATTCTTCTGAGATATTTATATTTACATTTCATAAATCAGTCCAAGAAATTTGGTTACGTCAACCGAGGCAGGTAAGCATTTGAAACATTTGAAAATGTTTTGAATATTATTTCAAAGGTGTCTGCTAGGTTGTAAAGGAAACGAAACTTTTTTTTAGAGTCCTGTAGAAATAAAATCTATCCCATTATAGCCTTGTGGATGGGTCTACTACGGGAAAAAGTATTTGTTTCTCAATAAATTCGTTAATTAATTTTTTCTTGTACCTATAGCACATGGATCTTTATAACTAGGTATCGCAGAGTAAAACAAACCGAGCCTTATTTAACAATATTTGTTTTTAAATTAATTTAACCCTAAGAAAGGAATTGAGCTATTTCACTTTTTGTGAAGATTCAGTTTCAAGGTAGTGGTCGTTATTGATCGCATTTTTCAAAAGAGGAAGAATTTTTTGTCGTGAAAAAAATTTGAAACAAACGAAACTTTTAATTCTGATTACTTTTTTTATTCTTATCGCTGAATCATAAGATTTCATAGTAGAAACTTATTTGCTAGAGAAAAAGAATTCTCTACTAATCATACCTTCTTTAAAAACTCATTAGAATATTTTTATTTTCTAAAGTATTATAATATAAGAAACTACAGTTACATCAATTTAACAATTCGTGAGCAGGTGAAGAAGGATACTTATAAACATGCTTTCAAATTTATTTGTAATTTGGAAAATAAACTATTTCACTATTTAATCTTCAGTTTGCACAGATTGTATTCAAGCGGCACAAGCCTCTTCAACATTATACAAATAAATCTTCTCAGGGTATCTATAGAGAACAGGCAATTTGAAGTTACACGTGTCAAATATTTTTTTCAAATATTCTTGTTTAAGCTGTGAACGCAGTGCGACATGCAAGAAAATAAGTAACAAAATTGTACGTCTGAAAAAGATTTGATTGACGATAATAACTTCCGCTTTCCTGTCGAACTATGCAATATAAGAAAAAAATTAACAAACAAAAATTGTGCAGTCGAAAAAGATTGACAATTTTCTTATTGACCATTTCTTGACGAGATACGTAGTTTCAGTTTTAATCGTGGAAAGTACTATTGAAAATAACAAATTTCTATTGACAGCAAAATGACACAAGATACAATAAAATATACGAAGGCTATATTTTCCGCCTAAAGCAGTAGTGTAGGACCGAGATTTACACATTTACCTGACGCTTGAAGCTTGTTTCCTCTAGGTTTTCGCACTTCGTGTACTCGCTATTACGCCCTTCGCCGGCAAATACTCTCTTAATAAGCTTCATCGTTATGACCTGCTTTTGTTTTAATTATGCCAATTTTACATAAGTGTTGGCCGCGACCCTGCCCTGCCGAACGCTCCAAGGGAGATAGAGTCAATTGTCCAAAACGAGAAGTGCCAAATTGTCTGGAACATCGATTTTCGGACAGCAGTCTCCGTTGCACACTCGGGTCCTGACATTGTTCTCCAAGACCTCGAGAAACGCACTATATTCGTGATCGAATTCTCGGCTCCTTCCGAATACAACATCACTGCAAAGGAGAAAGAAAAGGAGGAAAGGTTTCAAGACCATAAAAGGGAGCTGCAACGACTGTACCCAAAATATTCGGTACAAGTAATTGTCCTTGTGATACGTGCTCTCGGAGGTGCGAAACTATCACTGGTTCGTCACCTTAACGCCATACCGCGTTGTGAAACGTGGCCATGAGTGAGATTTACCGCGGTCCTACTTGGAGCTGGTGTTATTTGTAGATGGCAGTTGTTCCCAGTGGGACCCTGCGGTGGTTGTTTAACCTTATTTTTTAATTATATATATATATACATACACACACACTATATATCTGTAGTATATGTATAAGAAAACGTAAAATGGCGGAGCCAATCAGCTAGCAGTGCACTAGGTTGCCACACTGTCTCTGGACCCGCTGCGATTGATATTATTATTTTAATAATCGCATCTGCGGCGGGATTAAGGTGACTTGCAAACTTTCGAATCCGAACGGACCTCTCTTAGAGCGTCTTATATAAAATTTTTAAAGAAATTTACTGTATGCGGTATTCCTAATTTTATTAAAAATTTACATACCAATTTTGGACTTCAAATGAAATAAAACTTTTTACGGCACACGCATTTTTTTTAATTATGACATACTTCATATTTTTGAAAATCACACTTTTTCAAAAATCCTTAAAAATAGGTAAGAAAGTAAAATTACATTATTTGTATCAATAAAGTCTTACATCCGTAAAATACTACTCATATAGATTTTGGGATGTTGATTATTAATGTAAGGTGGAACTATTTAAAAATTGCGAACTACACAGAGATACTTTTGGTTGTAAAATTTGATATTATAGTATTAATTTTTACAATAAACAATAGGAATCCAGGATACAGCGTCACTATTTCAAGAATTAATATTGTGATTATCAAACTGTGAAGGTACTCAGTTTATTAGAATATAATAATAAATAACTAAGAATAATAATACTTATACCAAAAGATAGTTTCTATGATCCCTAGAAAAGACTGAAGTTTACAAAATACAATAGGAAAGATATTCTTCCTATGTTCGTTCTACGTTTTACTACTTTTTCTTATAGAAAATAGGAAAATATACCATGGTCGGAGAGCAAAATATAAATAAATTCGCATTTACTGTTTAGCTTATATATATATTACAGTTGCAACAGAAAAAATCGTGTTAGTATAAAGCAGCGTTGGCGGGAATCAAACACGGTTCCCCGGTTAGGGCTGAAGTTCGAGACAAACGCCATTGACAGTTTCGATTTTTCGAATTTCACTTTAAAAAAAATTGGAGCAAAAAAGCAAATTTTTTCAAAAACCTGAATTTTCTCCTAACAAAAAATAATTTTTTTGTGTTTTACTTTTAATTTCTACACAAATTATTGACGAGGTGTAAAAAAAGTTCAAAATTAATGTTCCATTACCAAAAAAGTGTCAAATCCGAACAAACGTGCCCGGGAAATCCTCTGAATGCACCTATACAGACAATTTTAAGATCGAATTGTAAATTTGTGTTAACTTTCAACTGCATACTAATAAATATATCACCTCAATTAAATAAAATAAAAAAAGTATCCAAAATCTATGGAGCGGACAGGGATCAGATTCGACCAAACGTGACCCGATTATCCTCTCAATGCAACTATACGGACACTTTGAAGATGTACCTTAAAACTTATGCCAATTTTAAACTGCCAATAGACCTATAAGGACAATTTGAAAATGTTATTTAGAATTTGTACCAATTTGAAACTGTTTATTATGAAAGTTATCACGTCAAGCAAATAAAAGCCAAAAAAAGATCGAAAATCCATGAAGCGGACGGGGGTGGAATCCGACTAATCCTGCCCCGATAATCCTCTCAATGCACCTACGCGGACAATTTGAAGATCGAATTTAAAATTTGTGCCAATTTTAAACTGCATTTCATTAAAGATGACACCACAATTGAATAAAAGCAACAAAAAATATCCAAAATCCATAGAGCGGACGGGGATTGTTAGCTTCCCGGTTGCAGAAGAAACGATCCCTAGCCAGAGGAACAAAGGTGACATATTATAGAAATAGGGATAAGCCTTTTCGAAAATACTTCTGCGAAAAAAGAGTGTAGAGGTGCACATCGGGAATCTGCTCCAATCGATCCTGTATATGATGGAGTAATAGTAAGGAGACAAAACGACAATATGGGTGCGAATGAAAAATGAACTTTGAATTTTTGAACATAGCTTGGGGAAGGGCGTACGCTGAATTGTAAAGACGTTCGCTTCGTTTTGAGTGGAATATCTGCAAGAAGTTTTTGATTGGTGGCTTCTTGACGGTAAATTTGAATCATTACCAACCGACCAATCAGAAAGCTCGAGCAGATATTCTATTCAAAACGAGGCGAACTCCTTTACATTTTAGCGTACGTCCTCCCCTAAACTATGTCCGCAAAAATGGCGACAAATTTTTCACACACAGTGTTGTCTCCTTACTATTACTCTATGCTGTATATGAAGCTGACAAAAAGACATTTTACTGTTGTTCCACCTGCGGTAAGGCAGTATGCGAAGAACACCCTATAAATTTCTGTGAAAATTGTGAAAACTGAATGTTTTTGAGTAAATTTTACTATTTTTGTACAATAAACATGCATTAACATTCAATATCCTGCTTTTTCTATGAAATTACCTGCATGAATCACTGTAAAATATTCCCATTATTCAGGTCTTCAAATAATTCAACTTTTTGAAGCCGCCGCCAATGGGCCTTCATTTTTTTTGAAGGTCATAGTCTAAGCTTTAAAACCTTGCAACGATTTCTTTTTTAAATTTTATTATTGCAAAATTATGCATTTTTTAACAAGTATCGATTTTTTTCTATACTTTTACCAAATTTCAATTATTAGTTTGAAAAGTTTTTGACGATTGACACAAACAACAATTGGATCGTGTAGTAGACAATTAAAAAAAATAACACTGAATTTTGGTCGATTTTTTGAAAACCAGAAACAGTTCAAAAACTGAATAGGACTTAAAAGACCCCATGTGTGTAAACTGAAGGTGGGAAAAAGAAGTGTGTAAACGGAGGGTTGATGTTTACGAGCGTGCGTCATGACAACAGCGTCTACGGTGACCAGATCTTCACCGCCCCGCGAGTTTTTAAAACATCCTTTTTGCTCTTCTGTAAGGTAGATCTTTTTTGTATGAGCAATCATTGAGAATTCATTTTTTGTCTTATCTAGCATAGTTTGACCGCAAAATGGAATTTTTTATTTTTTAGTATTTTTTTTGTGGTGACAACCAGAGCCGTTGGTCAAAAAAAGCTATTTACGGAACTCGACCTTTCTTTTCGGTCCCTGAAAACGTGTGACAAAGCTTAATTCAATCTGATTAGTTCCGATTAGTCCTCCAAAAGTTTTTCGGTATACAGAAGACAACGTCAAAAATAACGACAACAACGAAAACAACAGACAGACAGACAACATCGTGAAACCTATTTTTTTTTAGATTCATAGGGTCTCGACATATGGAGATTGAAAAAAATCCGCGATAGTCAGTTTTCACATAAAATTAATACCTTCGCATTGGGATGATAATGTAATATAGAATCATTTCATTTTCAAAACATTATTCAAAAGCATTGGATATTGAAGCCGAATTGATCTCTTACATATAATAAATATTATAGAATAAGAAAGTGAAAGTGAAATAAATTTTATGATTAGTTAATGTGTCTATTATCATTTATATTTGAGTAATTTTCTATGTACTGTTGTCACTCACGAACGAATAATCTGAATTTTATTATTTCTCATAGAGTTTATTCTCCATATTTGAACAATCAACAATTTGATAAGGTCATAGTTTTGACTGTAAACTAAAACGTGTATGCATTTCGAGTTAGAGCATTCGCTAAAAGTAATTTTTATTTGATCGACTTTCTGTAAACTGAATTTTACACATACCAGAAGAATTATTTAGCTGTGTGCTGAACAAAATTTTAGTATGTAATTTTATTATCAAATTTTATCATGTGCCCACTTGTTTTTCGAGGCTAATTAGATCACAATGGTTGCGATATATTGTCTCTATTCACATTGAAATGTATAATTCATTTGCAAAATAGAGCAAATAGAATAATTATATATCGAGTAAATTTCCAGTGACGGAAATGTACTTAACGTAATTGTTAGTAATAATAATTCATGCCCGATGTATAGAATACATGGAAGCTTAAAGATAAGGCCTTTTTAATAGCCATCAATTACTCTAACAGCATTTCTCTTTGACGGATTGGAAACATTTGTGTGATGAGTAATAGTCATGTCTACTAATCACTAGGGTCACTAAATTAAAATATTTCAACAGAATGATAGAAGAACCAAGCTGCTTTCTCCATTTCAATAATATCTAGTGGTTATTTAGTGCTAATATGTACCGCACAAAATAAATTTTGTGCTAGGTAATTTTAGTCAAAAACATGTAATGCTGGCTTCAGGCGACACGGGTATGTTAAACTCGGAAAATATAAATGGAAACAAATTCTACTTTGCACAGAAATCTAGTGGTTATTTAGTGGTAATATGTACCGCACAAAATAAATTTTGTGCTAGGTAATTTTAGTCAAAAACATGTAATGCTGGCTTCAGGCGTATCGGGTATATTAAACCCGAAAACTATCAGTCGTCTCAAATTCCACTTTGCACAGGATTGAGTGCTCATTTAGTGCTAATATGTTCCGCAAAAAAATAAATTTTAGTGCACGGTAATTTTAGTCAAAAACATGTAGTGCTGGCTTCAGGCGACTCTGGCATGTTAGACTCGGAAACTATTAGTCGTATCAAATTCTACTTTGCACAGGATTTAGTGTTCATTTAGTGCTAATAAGTTTCGCAAAAAATAAATTTTAGTGCCGGTAATTTTAGTCAAAAACATGTAAAGCTTGCTTCAGGCGACTCTGGCATGTTAGACTCGGAAACTATTAGTCGTATCAAATTCTACTTTGCACAGGATTAAGTGCTCATTTAGTGCTAATATGTTCCGCAAAAAATAAATTTTAGTGCCCGGTGATTTTAGTCAAAAACAAGTAATGCTGGCTTCAGGCGACTCTGGTATGTTCAACTCGTAGATTAATGATGGCGTCAAATTCTACTTTACACTAGAATTTAGTGCTTATTTAGTGCTAATATGTACAGCACAAAATGAATTTTGTGCCAGGTAATTTTAGCCAAAAACATGTAATTCTGGCTTCAGGCGACTCTGGTATATTGAACTCGGAAACTATTAGTCATATCAAATTCTGCTTTGCACAGGAT
This sequence comes from Andricus grossulariae, assembly GCA_011634705.1. Taxonomy (NCBI): domain Eukaryota; kingdom Metazoa; phylum Arthropoda; class Insecta; order Hymenoptera; family Cynipidae; genus Andricus; species Andricus grossulariae. Next base: position 108,579,847 of record JAABKJ010075445.1, on the reverse strand, counting down.
TTAGTGCTCATTTAGTGCTAATATGTTCCGCAAAAAATAAATTTTGTGCCCGTTAATTTTAGTCAAAAACATGTAATGCTGGCTTCAGGTGACTCTGGCATGTTAAACTCAGAAACTATTATTGGTATCAAATTCTACTTCACACAGGAATTTAGTGCTTATTTAGTGCTAATATTTGCCAGACAAAATAAATTATGTGTCCGGTTATTTTACTCAAAAATATGTAATGCTGGCTTCAGGCGACTCTGGTATATTCAACTCGTAGATTAATGATGTTGTCAAAATCTACTTCACACTAGAATTTAGTGCTCATTTAGTGCTAATATGTACCGCACAAAATGAATTTTGTGCCAGGTAATTTTAGTCGAAAATATGTAATGCTGGCTTCAGGCGACTCTGGAATGGTAAACTCGGAAACTATAAATGGTATCAAATTATACTTTGCACACAAATCTAGTGGTTATTCAGTGCTAATATGTACAGCACAAAATAAATTTTGTGCCAGGTAATTTTAGACAAAAACATGTAATGCTGGCTTCAGGCGACTCTGGTATATTAAACTCGGAAACTATCAGTCGTCTCAAATTCTACTTTGCACGGGATTTAGTGCTCATTTAGTGCTAATATGTTCCGCAAAAAATAAATTTCAGTGCCTGGTAATTATAGTCAAAAACATGTAATGCTGCCTTCAGGCGACTCTGGCATGTTGAACTCGGAAACTAATAATGGTATCAAATTATACTTTACACAGGATTTAGTGCTCATTTGGTGCTAATATGTTCCGCAAAAAATAAATTTCAGTGCCCGGTAATTATAGTCAAAAACATGTAATGCTGGCTTCAGGCGACTCTGGCATGTTAAACTCGGAAACTATTGATGGTGTCAAATTCTACTTCACACTAGACTTAAGTGCTTATTTAGTGCTCATATATACCGCACAAAATGAATTTTTTGCCAGGTACTTTTAGTCAAAAACATGTAATGCTGGCTTCAGGCGACTCGGGTATGTTAAACTCGGAAACGATTAGTGGTATCAAATTATACTTTACACAGGAATTCAGTGCTCATTTAGTGCTCATATGTACCGCACAAAACAAATTTTTTGCAAGGTAATTAGAGTCAAAGCATGTAATGCTGGCTTCAGGCGAAACTGGTATGTTAAACTCGGAAACTATAAATGGTAACAAATTCTACTTTGCACAGAAGTCTAGTGGTTATTTAGTGCTAATATGTACAGCACAAAATAAATTTTGTGCTAGGTAATTTTAGTCAAAAACATGTAATGCTGGCTTCAGGCGACTCGGGTATGTTGAACTCGGAAACTATAAATGGTAACAAATTCTACTTTGCACAGAAATCTAGTGGTTATTTAGTGCTAATATGTACCGCCAGGATTCAATAGTCGCAATATTTCTCAAATAGTTTACGCAAATGTTTCCAGCGTAACAAAGCCGACGCTTCTATCTTATAGTCACTCCATATAATATAATCACACAATCACCATAACATAATCACTTCATCTAATAATTCTGTGCCACAAACATTCTCAAAACAAGAACTTGATGATTTAATTAGGGATTTCGGGTTATCGAGAGGCAGAGCCGAGTTACTAGCCTCAAGTTTGAAGAAGAAGAACTTACTATCTAGTGAAACAAAAGTATCTTTCTACCGAGACAGAGATACGGAGTTCAGAAAGTATTTCTCACGGGATGCAGATCTAGTTTATTGTATCGACGTAAAAGGCTTGATAAGTAAGCCAATGAAAAATTCGTACATACCTGAAGAATGGAGGCTGTTTATATATTCATCAAAAGGTAGTCTGAAGGCAGTGTTGCTCCATAATACGAACAGATATACACCGATAACAGTAGCGCACTCAACATTATTGAAAGAAGAATATGTCAATATCGAATCAGTTCTGAAGAAAATTAAGTATGAAGAGCATAACTGGCAGATTTTTGGGGACCTCAAGATTCTGTCTATGATTCTTGGGCAACAATCAAGCTATACTAAATTCCCATGCTATTAATGTCTCTGGGATAGTAGAGATAGGAAAAATCATTATAAGCCGACTGATTGGACACCAAGATCGGAGTTTGTTCCAGGCTCACCCAATGTGATAAACGAACCACTTGTCGATCCTGCAAAAATCCTTCTGCCGCCCCTTCATATGAAGCTTGGATTGATAAAACAATTCTGTAAACCACAAGACAAAGACGTTCAATGCTTTGCTTACTTAAGTCATAAATTCCCGGCGATTTCTGACAATAAGCTGAAAGAAGGTATTTTTGATGGTCCACAAATTCGCACAATAATGAAGGATGACAAATTTATGGATGTAATGAATGATTTCGAAAAGGCGGCATGGGTCAGTTTCAAGAAAGTTGTAGAACACTTTCTAGGTAATAATAGAAGTGAAAATTACAGGGTGATAGTGTCCACTATGATTGTAAACTTCAGGAAACTAGGTTGTTTGATGAATCTCAAATTGCATTTTCTTCATGCACATTTGGATTACTTACCAAGCAACTGCAGAGATTTCAGTGAGGAGCAGGAAGAGCGATTCAAATCAGGATATCATGACAGAAGAGCTTTGTTATCAAGGACGATGGGATGAGCATATGATGGCAGACTTCTGCTGGATGCTGAAAAGAGATTGTGAGAGAAAAGGGCGAAAGAGAAGAAGAAAACCACTCTATCGATCTTACAGTGATAAACATGTGCGCAAGACCAGAAAAACAATATAATATAATTCTAGTTCCAGTATGGAAACCTAGTCTAGTGGAAAAGCCTGACGGGATGAGGGTGAAATAACGTCATATTTGTATTAAGCGAACCAAAATATATGAATATATTATGTTTGGACCTTTCTACAGACGATGTTAAAAACAAGGGCATTCACGAAAAATCTAATTTTCTAGGGACTTTTCCGCGTCTAGGCAAAATTCCGATGTGATGGCGGGACATTAGTCTCAGTTTCCTACTCAGCGCCCCGAAATACATACAAATATTATGCCCGATCTTTTTCCAGACGATTTCAATAACAAAGGTTATTTCATACTCGACAAAGCTGATCTGATAGGGCTTTGTCCGCGTCTAGGGGTACATCCTGATGCGCTCGGGAAAAACTGATATCGAGTTTTTGTTTAACAAAGGTTATTTCATACCCGACAAAGCTGATTTTATAGGGATTTGTCCGCGTCTAGGGGAACATCCTGACACGCACGGGAAAAACTGATGTCATATTCGTGTTGAGCGTCCCAAAATACGTAAAAATATCATGCCTGATATGTTTCCAGATGATTTTAATACCAAGGGTAATTTACACCCAGAAAAGTTGATTTACTAGGGACCTCTAGACCATCATTTGCTCAGTTTATAGTTCTGCGAGAGCTTTGGCTGATTCAAATCGAAGGCTCAAACCGACGATAGATCAAAAGACAAAAAGACGCTTGCATCAACTGAACAAGAAGATTGAATGGCCAAGATCGAATGCGTCCCGTGTTCCATGTGTGATTGATTACATAACATCTGGTAGGCCGTTCACAGAGAGGGTTCGAAAGTTCGCCCAAGAACTGAGGATCTTGAATCATACATTGAACAAGTTAAAGCTGCTGACAATCAAGCAGCATATTGTTGACAAAATACGGCTGTTATCTGACGCAAGGAGGAGAATACAGAAGAAAAGAGTGATATATCTGAAGCGTCTTCATTTAGCTGATAAGTATCTCCATACACTTTCTCCCAGAAGACTTGAATCTTTTCTCGACTAGGTTGATGTTTAACGGCACGTAACGTTTCATTGAACAGACGGGAAGGATGAGTTGAAAGGGTGGAATTTTCCTGAATCCATTTTACGCACCGTTCAAGGTGCTGTTTCGCTGTTGGAAGAGATCTTATTTTTTGCGTCTAATTCTGCTTGATGGTCAACAGTTTACACTTGTTCAGCGTATGATTTGCTTCCCTTAAGTTTCGAGCAAGTGTCCTAATTTTTGGAGGGAATTTTTGATTTCATGTTATGTAGCTAATCACGCACTGAATATTTGATGCATGCCGTCTTGCCGTTTCAATTTTGAACTGAAGCTGTGCAATACGTTCGCGAGTCTTACTCAGGCGTACTGAAGTATCGTTACTTCTATTGTCGCAAAGCAGGGAGACCGCCTTCTCGTAAACTACACAGTTCATATTTCAGAAATTAAAATTTTCGAGGAGCAAATCGGGGAGAGCATTATTAGCTTCAGATAATTTGTCCATGCTGAGAAAGACTTTTTGGTGGATAGATCTCCTACACCTCATGTTGGCATTATCGGCTATCTGTAAAGGTGGTCCTGCTGGAACGGGTGGTATGTTCGCATATTGACCCAACGTTCATGTAACCTCTCCATGAATCCTCTTCGCGCCGGTGAGCTTCTTTGCCAACAGGTAAGGATGTCCCTCCTGAGTTGGTCCGATCACTTAAATCGATTTTCTCGCGTTCGTCCGGGGCCATTGCCTGGTCGTCGCTTCAGATCGGTCCTATTGCCACTCCCATCTGAACCATGGCCTCCGTCTGAGAGAGGCCTATTCTGGGTGGCACTGCGCGATACTGGTGACGTAACCGCATAATACTTAGCATTGGGGAGTTAAGCAGGGCGCAAACTCATTTGCACAACGAAAAAGCACAAGGCACAACGCACCGGAGAACAAGCTTCAACGCACACGGATCCGCATAGCTACTTCCTATGCACTAGGTTTTAACGGGCTAGCTTTAGCTGGCGCCAACCAGCTTTTTGTAACCTCCAAATGTGAAGTGTTGACGTGAGAATTGTGAACACTGTGTTTATCGTGGATAGTTATGGTCCATTTATACCTCTGTCTGTCCGACCGGTGCAGGCAGAAAAGTCATAAGAGTAAAAGAGATAGAGTACTTGTTGTCAAATTTTCCGCTCTCCAACTCTTTTACTCTTATGGACTTTCTGCCAGCACCGGTCGGAGGGACAGAGGTATAATTGCGCCAATAATCTAATGATGGTCACTCCCCATCTCTAGGTACAAGTCGTACTTAGAATGTAGCTTTTATTTCATTTCCGAACCCCTGTTTAATATTTCGAAAGCGTAGTATTCCCGATGATGCACTTAAAATGCATATAACAAAAAATCATTTGCATTTACTCATGTATTTTGCAAGCTACATGTATTTCAAAACTGACAACAAACTTATAATGACAGCTATTAATTCATTTTCAACTGCATTTCTTTGCAAATGCTTCAGCAACCTTTTTTTTATATGGTTTTATCATTACATATAACTTTGCTTTTATGAAAAGCACTATTATCTACTGTTTCAACTATGCCACCATACACGATGTAAACATAACCTGCATTGTACATAGCGGTCAATAAGTTGTTGCTTTTTCCCTTTGGTACATTGTTTACTGCACCTAAAACAAAATTTTAATTTGCAAATAGTGTGTTGGTCCACCTTTTTATGCTGTAATGCAGCACCTGGTCTATCTTTTTCATTCAATTTCACATTAAAATTTGATATCACAATGTACATTTTAACGACATAGTCCGAAACCTTTAAATGCCCGCCAAGTATCATGGCAGCGCCTAAGCTTCCGCTCCTAAATGAAAAGGTCTATCTAGGGGTGAGACTTCGATACCTTAAGTCAGGCCTGCCCAGACTGGGAAAACTGCACTGTGAAAAAAATCAACGAAATTTTACATCGTCAGGCCAAAGATATTATGCACCTAGATGCGGCAAGTGGCGGCGGAGTGGGGATAGAATTATTAGTCGGGTAGGATAAATGTAGACGGCGCTGTCGGTGAAAATCCTAACCTACCTCGCTGTGTCTCTCTACCCGCTGAAGTATCCATCCCCTCTTAACAGTTGCCGTGAGTAAAATGGGCGAAAGAGGCGCTGTCGCCGAAATGATTTTCAGTAGATAATATAGTTTTCTGAAAATATTCATGATCACTAGAGCAATTCGAACTCTGAATACTAAAATATGAATTTGAAAAAAAGTAAATTTTCTACGAAAATAGTTGAATTTTCATCGAAAAAAAGATTTTAGTTGAATTTTCAACACTAAGATATGAATTTTAAACAAAAAGTAAATTTTCTACGAAAATATTTGAATTTTCAACCCTCAAAGACGAATTTTGGTGTTGGTAAATCTTACGGTTTCTCATAAATTAACAAAGTAGTTGAATTTTCAACGAAAAAAAAGATTAATTCTCAACAAAAAATGTGATATTTGATATTTTAACCAAGAAAAGATTTTCATTTAAAGTAAAAAATGGTAAAATTGAATCAAGAAGAACTTCCGACAAAATAATTGAATCCTCAACCTCAACAGATTAATTTTTAACCAAACAGTTGCATTTTACAGAAAAGCAAGAAAGATTTTTCAGTCAATACAGAAAAAAAATCTCATCAAAAGTGTTGAATTTTCATAAATAATAATTTATTTTTAACTAAAAAGATGAATTTTCAACCAAGAAGATTAATTTTCATCTAAAAAAACGATTTCGCAACAAAATACATTAATTGTTAAACAAAAAGATGGACTTAAAACCAATAGGTTAATTTTCAGACAAAAGAATTAATTTTCATTTCGAAAAAAGAATTTGCAACTGAAAAATGAATTTTTAATAAAGTAGTTCAACTTTTGACCAAATAGTCGAATTATCTTCTAAATCGTTGAATTTTTTATAGAAAAATACGAATTTTCTACAAAATACTAGAATTCCCAACCCAAAAAGGCCAATTTTCAAGAAATTTTCGACCAAAAATGGAATATGTTAATTTTCAGTTAAAAAATTAATTTTTATTAAAAAAACAAACGAACTTTCAACAAAATAGTTAAATTTTCCACCAAAGAAATTAATTGTTAACTGAAATGATGAGTGTTCTACAAAAAAGTTGCATTTTCAGCCAAAAAAACTATGTTTCAAGTAAATTAATAAATTTTTAAGCCGATAGTTTAATTTTCTACTAAAATAACTAAATTTTCAAAACAAAAAATGAAATAGGTTAATTTTCGATTAAAAAGTTCATTTTCATCCAGCAAAAAAAGAACTTTCAACAAAATAATTTTCATTTTCAATCTTAATTTATACAAATGAAATTAATTTTAAACTAAAATTATGAATCTTCAAATAAGAAAATGTATTTTTTTTAAGTAGTTTAACTTTTTACTAAATAGTTGTTGAATTTTTGATACAAAAATACGAATTTTCTAGAACATTGTTGAATTTTCAACGAAAAAATTGATTTCTGAACCAAAAAGATTATTCTTTAACCAAATAATTGTTTTTCAACCAAAAAGACGAATTTTCAACCAAGAAGATACATTTTCAACTAAAAAAAAACGATTTTAAAAAAAAATACACCAATTTGAATCCTCAATCAAAACAGATTCATTTTCAACCAAACAGTTGCATTTTTAACCAAATAAGGTGAAATTCCTACCAAAAGAGGTAAATTTTTAATTATAAAAGAAGAATTTTCAGCAAGTGTTGAATTTTCAACCAAACAAAATTTTCAGTCAATAAAGGAAAAATAATTCATTCAAAATGTTGCATTTTCAAGTTAAAAAGATGAATTTTCAACCAATAAGTTAAATTTTCATTTAAAAAAATTAATTTTCTGCCAAATGGTTGAATTTTCAGCAGTCAGTTAAATTTTCAGTGATCAATCTTAATTTTTCACGAAAACAACGAATTGTCAACTAAATAGTTGAATTTTCAACAACAACAAGAAAGATATATTTTCAACCAAAAATGGAATAGTTGAACTTTCAGTCGAAATAATTAATTTGCAGCAAAAAAAAAGAATTTTTAACAAAATAGTTTAATTTTCAACCAAAGAAAATTTTTCAGTCAAGAAAGAAAAAAAAATTCATCCAAAATGTGGAATTTTCCAACCAAAAAGATGAATTTTTAACCAAACAGTTAAATCATCATTTAAAAAAATGAATTTTCTACAAAATACTTTATTTTTGCCAAATATTTGAATTTACAACCAGATAGATAAATTTTCAGTTTAAAATATTAACTTTTCACAAAAAAAAATGAATATTCAACAAAATACATGAAGTTCCCACCAAAAATAGAATAGTTAAATTTTTCGTTAAAAAAAAAATTAATTTTCAGTATAAAAAAAAAGAATTTTCACAAAAATAGTTCAATTTTCTAAAAAAAAAATGCATTTTAACTAAAACGATAAATCTTCAACTACAAAAAATTTCTTTTGAAGAAAAAAGTTCAACTTTCTACCAAATAGTTAAATGAAAAATAAACACCTAACTATTTTGACTATAAATAAACAAATTTTTGTGAAGTCTTTTTTTTTATTATTCTGAAAGTCTGTTAACAATCTCAAGGACCTTGTAATATTAAAAATATTAATAATATTTTTCTTTGATTTAAAAAAAATATATATGTAGATAATATTTTCTTTCACTAATGTAAAGAGGAGGTAATTTATTATTAAAAAATGCAATTGTTATAAGTCATGTAACAACCCTACTCAATCCAATTTACATATATTGAATATTCTCTCTGTAATTACTTCGAATTTCAAATTAAAAAAAAAAATTAATTGTTGCAATTTTTAAAAATCTACCGGTTCAACAGGTAGAACAGATTCAACAGAGAAAATGAAAAAAAGGATCCCAAGTACGAATCGAAAAATACTAGAAGGTCAGCTGATAATTTACAATTTTATAATTTATTAATTGAATAAATGACCAAATTCGAAAATAATTATCAATTTTTTAGTTGACTTCAATTTTAATTTGACCGAATGATTTTTTTTCGGACATGCTCTGCAATTTTTGTTAATAATTCATCTTTTTGCTTTGAAAATTCAAAAATTTGCTAGAAAATTCAAGTATTCGATCAAAAATTCAACTTTTTTAATGGAAAATTCATATTTTCGAGTTAAAAATTCGACTGTTTTATAAAAAATAATCTAATTTTAATATTATTGTTTGTTAATAAAAATTTCATCATATTATTTTTGTTTAAAAGGTGATTATTTCAGAATAAAAATTCAACTATTTCGTGGAAGATTAATCTTCTGGATCGAAAATTCAATTTGTTGAAAATTCATATTTTCGTGTTAAAAATTCGACTGTATTGAAAAAAATTCCAATTTCTAAATTTAAAATGATTTTTTTTAAATTAAAATGTAATTATTCCATTTTTGTTCAAAAAGTGATAATTTTAGAATAAAAATCTAACCAGTCGATTGAAAATTAATCTTCTGAGTTGAAAATTCAACTATTTTGTTGAAAATGCATATTTTCGTGTTGAAAATTCGATTGTTCTGTAAAAAAATTAGTTTTTATGAATTTAAAATAATGGTTTTTCAATGAAAATTTAATGATTCCATTTTTGTTTAAAAAGCAATCATTTTTGAATGAAAATTCAACTATTTGGTTGCAAAGTCGTTTTTTTTTTGGTAGAACATTAATCTTCTTGTTTGAAAATACAACTATTTATTAACTATTATCAAAAATATTATTATTCATCAACTATTCAATAAAAATGTATGTATTTTGTTGAAAATTCGTTGTTTTTGGTAGAAAATCAATTTGTTTTCCTAAAAATACAACTGTTTTGTTGAAAATTCATATTTTCGTGTTGAAAATTTGATTGTTTTGTGAAAAATTGTTTTTTTATAAATTTAAAATCATTGTTTTCCAAAGAAAATTTGATGATTCCATTTTTGTCCAAAAAGTAATCATTTTAAAATAAAAATTCAACTATTCGGTTGGTAAGTTGTTTTTTTGGTAGAAAATCAATTTGCTTTGTTAAAAATACAACTGTTTTGTTAAAAATTGATCTGTTTTAGTTTAGAATTCAACTATTTTGTTGAAGATGCAATTGTTTTATAAACTATTCGCTTTTATAAATTTAAAATTATTGTTTTTCAATAAAAATTTAATAATTCCAGTTTTGTTTAAAAAGTAATCATTGTAGTATAAAAATTCCACTATTTGGTTGAAAAGTCATTTTTTTTGTGTAGAACATTAATATTTTTGTTTGAAACTACAACTCTTTATTAACTATTATTAGAATATTATTATTTATTAATTATTTATTAAAAATTTATGTATGTGGGAAATTCATATTTTTGTGTTAAAAATTCGACTGTATTGAAAAAAATTGCATTTCTAAATTTAAAATGATTTTTTTTCAATTAAAAAGTAATTATTCAATTTTTGTTTAAAAAGTGATCATTTTAGAATAAAAATTCAACTATTTTATTGAAAATTCAATTGTTTTGTCAAAAATTGGTTTTAAAAATTTTAAAATCATTGTTTTTCAATAAAAATTTAATGATGTCATTTTTGTTTAAAAAATAATCATTTTAGAATAAAAATTATACTGTTTTTTTTCAAAAGGCGTTTTTTTTTGGTGGAAAATTAATCTTCTTGGTTGAAAATACAACAATTTATTAAATATTATTGAAAATATCATTATTTATTAACTTTTGTTGCGTTTTGTTGAAAATTCGTTGTTTTTGGTAGAAAATCAATTTGTTTTCCTAAAAATACAACTGTTTTGTTGAAAATTCAAAATAAAATAGAGAAATTTTCAATTAGAAAAATTATTTGTTGAAAAAAAATTTTAATTTATCAGTAAAATAGTTCACTTTTCAACGAAAGAAATGAATTTTCAAATAAAATGAAAAATCTTCTACCAAAAAAATGCATTTTCTACAAAGTAGATTAATTTTTAACAAAATTAACAAAACTTTTCAAACAAAAAGGAAAATTTTTAACAAAATCATTCAATTTTCAACAAAGCAGATTATTTTTCAACTGAATATTTGTATTTTTAATAATAATTTTAACCATAACAGGAAGAGTTACATTTTCAATTTGAACAATTATTTTTGTACCCGAAAAAAAAAATTCTCGAAAAAAAGTTTAATTTTTCCCTAAAACAGTTCAGTTTTCAAACAAAAAGATGAATTTTCAAGTATCAAGCTTAATTTACTAACAAGAAAAGACAAATTTTTAACATATTACATAAATTATCAATTAAAAAAAAAACAAATTTTCACCAGGAAAAAAGGTTAAACTTTGCGTTCAAAAAATTAATTAACTAAAAAAATCAAATTTTCAAGAAAATAATTAAGTTTTGATACAAACTTTTTTCAACCAAAATCAAGAATCTTTATTTTTAAATTTTTAAAAAAGAAAATTTTTTCACGAAAGAGTTCAATTTTCAAACAATATTATCAATTTTGAACGAAGAATATTAATTTTCTACTAAAAAAGACGAATTTTACACCAAAAAGAATAATAATAAACGGAATTGTTTAATTTACAACAAAGCAGATTAATTTTTATCCTAATAGTTAAATTTTGAACAAAATTATAAATTGTTTGCCAAGAAGATTAATTTTCTACAAAAAAAAAACGAATTTTCAACAAATTAAAAGAATTTTTAACCAAATAGTTGAATTTTCAACTAAAGAAGATACATTTTTTTACAAGAAATGGAATAGCTACATTAAGAAAATTCGTCAGTTGGAAATTAATTTTTTTGTTAAAGATTCATTTCTTGGGTAAAATATTTGACTATTTTGTTCAAAATTCAACCATTTTGTCGAAAAATCGATTATTTTGGTTGAAAAATGATTTTTTAAACTGAAAATTCAACTGTTACATTTTTAATTCAAAATTGATCTTTTTCTGCCAAAATTTTAATTATTTGCTTGAAAATTTATGTTTTTTTACTCAAAAGTTCCACTATCTTGTTAGAAAATCATCTTTTTGAGTAAAAATTAATTTTTTTATACTGAAAATTAAACTATTTTATTCTTAGTTGAAAATTTATCTTTTTTACTAAAAAATCCAACTATTTCTTTTAAAATATCTTTTTATTAGTTAAAAATTTCACTATTTGGTTAAATATTTGTTAAAAATTCATTTTATAGGCTCATCACTTTAGTAGAAGATTTAACTATTTTGCTCAAAATTCAACTATTTTATTGACAATCGTCTATTTTTTGTTTAAAAATAATTTTTTCAATTAAAAGTTTATCATTCTTAATCGAAAATTCAACTATTTTGTTTAAAATTTTCTATTTTTTATTGGAAAATAATTTTTTTAATTCTTTCAATAAGAAATTTATCTTTTCTAGTCGACAGTTTTTCTATTTGGTTGAAAATTTCTTGAAAATTCATTTTTTTAAATTCTAAACACTTTAGTAGAAAAATTAACTATTTTGTTGAAAATTTGTCTACTTTTTGTAAAAAAATAATTGCAAAATTTTGTTTAATTCGAAATTTCTCTTTTTAGTAGAAAATCTCACTATTTGGTTGAAAATTTATTGAAAATGCATTTTTTTTCAATATTTCTCACTTTAGCAGCAAATTTAACTGCTTTGTTCAAAATTAGACTATTTTATTGATAAACGTTTATTTTTTGTTGAAAAATAATTTTTTATAGTTTTTCAATTAAAAATGATCTTTTTTAACCGAAAGTTCAACTATTTTGTTGAAAATTCAACTATTTTGTTGATAGTTGTTCTATTTTATGTTAAATTTTTTTTTTAATTCTTTCAATTAGAAATGTATCTTTTCTAGTCGAAAATTTGTCTTTTCAGTTGAAAATTTGTTTAAAATTCATTTTTTGAATTCTCATAACTTTGGTAGAAAATTGAACTATTTTGTTTAAAAATCGGCTATTTTTGTTGAAAAATAATTTTAAACAATTTTTTAATTCAAAATTTATTTTTTTTTTTAGTCAAAAAGGTCAATATTTGGTTGAAAATTTGTTGAAAATTCATTTGTTAAATTCTCATCACTTTAGTAGAAAATTGAACTATTTTGTTGAAAATTCAACTATTTTGTTGACAATGATTCGAATCCTGCATACTTAAACAAATTGCATTAAAATTTTCTAAATTCATTTCTGACCATTTGGGAAATCTATCGAAATGTTTTTAAATGTGTTTAAATATTCTTGCAAAATTAATTTTTCAAACCTAGAAAATCATTAGAAATTTCCCCAGAAATCTTAACAGAATTTTTGTATTTTCTTGAAACCTTTCAAAATTCTTAAGAAGTTTTTAAACTTTTTGTTCAAAATCTTCAACAATCTACATTTTGTATAAGTTTTTTTGTAATTTTGCCAAATTTTTTAATTTTTGCCTTAAAATCTTCTACATTCTTTTTCAAAATTTCCAAAAATATAGATTTTGTTTCAAATTTTTTCAAATCTTAAGATTCAACTTATTTTCAAGACGAAAAGAAGAATTTTCTACAAAATACCTGAATTTTCAACCAAATTTTACAATTTTCAACCAAAGAGGTGAAACTTAAAAAAAATTTCGTTTAAGAAAGTAGTTCAGCCTTCAAGAAAAAGTTTTCAATTTTCAACCAAAAATGATGCATTTTCAACCAAATAGTTAAATTTTCCACGAAAAAAATTAATTTTCTAGCAAACAATACGAATTTTCAACCAAAAATGATGATTTTATGACAAAATTGTTGAATTTTCTACAAAGAAAGAGTTTAGAGTCAAGAAAGAAAATTTTCTTAAACAATTGCTGAAAAACAAAAAGAAGAATTTTCTGCAAAATACCTGAATTTTCCACCAAATTTTTTAACAAAGAGGTGAATCTTAAGAAAAAAATTTCAAGAAAGTAGTTCAACTTTCAATCAAGTAGTTGAATTTTTAACCAAAAACGATGATTTTTTAAGCAAATATTTAAATTTTCTTCAAAAAAGATGAAGTTTCTACCAAAAGCGAAAAATTTTGAACAAAAAACCTGAATTTTCAACCAAATTTTTAAATAAAGAGGTAAAACTTGAAAAAAATAAAATTTCAAAGAAAGTAGTTCAACCAACAAGGAAATAGTTGAATTTTCAACCAAAGGCGATGCATTTTTAATCAAATAGTTAAATTTTCTAGCAAAAAGGACGAATTTTTAACAAAACAGTTGAATTTTCAACCAAACGTGATGATTTTATAACAAAATTGTTGAATTTTCTACAAAGAAAGAGTTTACAGACAAGGAATAAAAAAAATAAACAAATTGTTAAAAAACAAAAAGAACAATTTTCTACAAAATACATGAATTTTCCAGGAACTTTTTAAATTTTCAAACAAAGAGGTGAATCATAAAAAAGTATTTAAAAAAAAGTATTCCATTTTTCAACCCGGTAGTGGAATTTTCAACCAAAAAGAATAATTTTTAACCAAATAGTTAAATTTTTCATCAAAAAGATTAATTTTCCATCAAATAGTTAAACTTTTAAATAACTACTTTAATTTTCAATCAATCAGTTGAATTTTTAACCAAAAAAGATGAAAATTTTACCAAAAGAGATCAATATTTGAATTTTCAACAAAAATATTAATTTGTAACCAAATAGTTACATTTTTTACTAAAAAGATTGATTTTCCACCGAAAAGATTCAGTTTTTATCAAAGAAGACAAATTTTGAACAAAGACCTGAATTTTCAAACCAATTTTAAAATTTTCAAATAAAGAGGTGAATATAAAAAAAGAAAAAGAATTTTTAAGAATATAGTTTAACTTTCAACCAAATAGTTCAATTTTCCACAAAACAGATTATTTTCTACCAAAAAAGACAAATTTCATACAAAAAATTTGAATTTTCAACCAAAAAAGATTCATTTTTCACAAAATATCTAAATTTTCAATAAAAAAGATTAAATTTCCACTAAACAGTTAAACTTTTGAATAACTAATTTAATTTTCAATCAAGCAGTTGCAATTTTAACCAAAAAAGACGAAATTTTTACCAAAAGAGATGAATATTTGAATTTCCAACAAAAAAGTTAATTTTCAACCAAATAGTTTAATTTTTTATTAAATTATTAAATTTTCAAGTCTGAAAGACGAATTTTCAAGTTGCAGTATTTTTCTGCTTGAATTAGAATTTTTCGTCCATTTATAAATGAGGAGTAAGCAAACAAAACAGGATAAGTATATCTTTTGCAAAAAAATGAGCTACAAAAATGAATTGTTTGATGTAATATTTTTACCACATAATCTAGAGGCTTATACATGTGCATGAGTAGAGCCCTTTTTCAAAAAATGATCTTGTTGGTTTTTTTTTCTTTTTTTTTTTTTTTTTTTTTTTTGTATCAATTTAAAATATGCTAAATTTTTTGCGCCTGGAAACCAAAGAGATTAACCTTCAACAAAAAAAATAAATGTTTATCAAAGTGGTTCAACTGTTACCCAAGTAGTTAAATTTTAAATTTAATAAGATCAATAAAAAAAATCAATTTTTAACCAAAAATTGAATAGTTGCATTTTCAGTTGAAAAATTTATTAGAAAAAAAAGAGTTTTCAACAAAGGAGTTGAACTTTCAACTAACGAAGTAAATTTTCAACTTGAATGATGAATTTTTAACTAAAATAGTTAAATTTTCAGTTGAAACAATTAATTTTCAACCACAAGTTTTCAACCAAAGAGATGAATTTTTAACTAAAATAATGAATCTTCAACAAAAAATTATTTTATAGCAAAGTGGTTAAACTTACAACCAAGTAATGAAATTTTCTACCAAAAAGACAATTTCTAACAAAATACATGAATTTCCATCCAAAAAAGATAAATTTTCAACCAAAACTGCAAAAGTTAAATTGTCAGTTAAAAAAATTACTTTTCAGCGAAAAAAAAACGAATTCAACAAAGTAGTCGAATTTTGAACTAAAGAAATTGAATTTTCAAATAAAACTATTAATCCGCAACAAAAAAAGGAATTTTTAATAAAGGAGTTTAATTTTCAACCAAATAATTGAATTTTTAACCAAAATCATTAATTTTCTACCATATACTTGAATTTTCAATTAAAAAAGTTAAATTTTCAACCAAATAGTTGAATTTACAAATAAAAAAAAATGAACTTTTAAAACAAAAATGGAATGGTTAAATTTCAGTTAAAAAAAAATTTACAACGCAAAAAAAAATTCAACAAATTAGTTCAATTTTCAACGAAAAGTTGAATATTCAACGAAAAATGTAATAAATAGTTTATATTTTCAACCAAAAAATATTTTTATTTGAAATGAAAAACATTTTTCAACCAAAAAAGACAATTTCCAACAAAATACACGAATTTTCAATTAAAAAAGATCAATTTTCAACTAAAAATGCAAAAGTTAAATTTTCAGTGAAAAAATTACTTTTCCATAAAAAAAACGAATTCCACAAATTAGTCCAATTTTTAACTAAAGAAATTGAATTTTCAACTAAAATTATGAATCTTCAAGCAAAAAAAAAAAAAGAATTTTTAATTTTTAATGAAGAAATTTAATTTTCAACCAAATAATTGAATTTTTAACCAAAATCATTAATTTTCTACCAAATACTTGAATTTTCAAATAAAAAGTTATATTTTCAACCAAATAGTTGAATTTTCAAATAAAAAAAAACGTTGAAAACAAAAATGAAATAGTTAAATTTCAAGAAAAAAATGTTTACCATGCCAAAATAAAACAAATTTTCACCAAAATAGTTCAATTTTCAACAAGAAAGATGAATATCCAACGAAAAAGGTAATAGCTTATATTTTCAACAAAAAATATTTATATTTTAAATAAAAAACAATTTTCAACCAAAAAAGACAATTTCCAACAGAATACGCGAATTTTTAACTAAAAAAGATCAGTTTTCAACCAAATAATTGAATTTTTAACGAAAATCATTCATTTTCTACCAAATACTCGAATTTTCAATTCAAAAAAATTAAATTTTCAACCAAATAGTTGAATTTTAAAATAAAAAAATCAACGTTTAAAACAAAAATGGAATAGTTAAATTTCCAGTGGAAAAAAATAATTTTACAACGGAAAAAAAAAGAAATTTTCAACCAATTAGTTCAATTTTCAACGAAAAAAGATGAATATTCAACGAAAAATGTAATAGTTTATATTCTCAACCAAAAAATATTTTAATTAAAAAAAAAAATTGAATTTGACCAATAAAGACGAATTTGCCACATGCGTTGCATTTTTGACTAAAAAAGATTTGTCAGTCAAAATAAAAAATTCCACAAAACTGTTGAATTTTAAAACAAAAATGACGAATTTTCAACAAAATATTTAAATCCAGTAATATAAAGCTTCTTCTACAATTGAGAAAACATTGTTATTTAATCGAAAAAATGCCATGACATTAAAAAAAATTCCCTAACAGTCCTCTTTTTCATTCAGCAGAAAACATATTTAAAAACCATTTTTTTTTCTTTAAGGAAATAAGGATTTCAGGTCCATCAGTAATTGTTAAGTGAATTAGGCCTGAAATGAAAAAGACTTTGGATACTAATGGGCCCGAGTGGAGAGCTTTAAATGGTGACTTTGTGAAGCTCTTCGCCTGGGGTGATTGCTACAGATTGATCAGCAACCTGGGTCGGAGCAGTGTTGCGGAACGAACATGTTATTCAAATGACCAACACGGAAATTCTAGACCGAGAAAGATTCACATGAACAGATAATAGATAGGATGAGATAGAGAAGTGGGATTGGAGAAAATAGACGTGAATTTAGATTGAAAAATAGATATAAAGACAGACGGGAATTTAGATTGACAGAGAAATAGAAAAATATTGAAGTGAATACATAAAGGATATGATACGATAAGATGGAAAAGAGGGGATTGAAAAAGATAAAGTTAAAATTAAGAGTGACAGATATAGAAAAATATTGAAATGAATAGATAATGGACAGGATGAGATAGAGAAGTGCGGTCGGAAATATTAAACGTGAATTTATATTGAAAAATAGATAGAACAAGACAGATGAGAATTTATATTGACAGATAGATAGAAAAATGTTGATGTGGATAGAAAAAGGATATGATACGATAAGATGGAAAGAGGGGATTGAAAAGTAAAAGACGGCAATTTAGATTGGAAAAGACATATTAAATGATTGACGTGGATATATGAAGGATAGGGTGAGATAGAGAAGAGGGGATTTAAAAAGATTTACGTAAATTCAGATTGACAGAAAGATAGAAAAATATATACTTCGATGGATGTAGTATAGTATGAGACAGAGAAGAGAAGATTGGAAAAGATAGACACGAATTCAGATTAACAGAGAGTAAAATATTGACGTGGATATATAAGGAATTGGATGAGATAGAAAAGAGGGGATTAAAAAAGATAAGATGGAAATTAAGATTGGCAGATATAGAAAACAATTGAAATAAATATATACTGGATAGGATGAGATAGAAAAGTGGGATTGGAAAAAATAGACGCGAATTTAGATTGAAAAATAGATAGAAAGACAGACGGAAATTTAGATTGACAGAGGAATAAAAATATTGAAGTGGATAGATAAAGGATATGGTACGATAAGATAGAAAAGAGTGGATTGAAAAAGATGAGATAGAAATTTAGATTAATTAAGACATATTAAAAGATTGACGTGGATATATGCAGAATAAGATGAGATAGGGAAGCCGGGATTGAAAAACGTAAGACGGGAATTAAGAGTGACAGATATAGAAAAAGATTGAAATGAATAGCTAATGTATAGGATGAGATGGAGAAGTGCGATTGGAAAAATTAAACGTGAATTTACATTGAAAAATATATAGAAAAAGACAGACGAGAATTTATATTGACAGAGAGATAGAAAAAGATATACGTTGATAGATATAGTATAGTATTAGATAGAAAAGAGGAGATTGAAAAACATAACCGGGAATTTAGATTAACAGAGAAATAAATATTCAAGTGGATAGATAAAGAATAGGATGAGACAGAAAAGAGGGAATTGAAGAAGATAAGTTGGAAATTTAGATTGACAGATATAGAAAAAGATTTGCATGAACAGATAAAGTATAGGATGAGATAAAGAAGAGGAGATGGAAAAAATGGACGGAATTTAGATTGACAGAGAGATTGAAAAATATTGACGTGGATAGATAAAGGATGGGGTGATATAGAGAAGAAAGGTTTGAAAGGGATAGACGTGAATTTAGATCGACAAAGTGATAGAAAAAGATAGACGTTGATAGATGTAGTATAGTATGGGATAGAAAAGAGGAGATTGAAGAAGATAGACATTAATTTAGTTTGACAAAGAAATAGAAAAATATTGACGTAGATAGCCAAAAGATAGGAAGAAGATAGAGGAGAAGATATTGGAAAAAAACGTGAATTTAGGTTAACAAAGAGATAAAAAAGATAAATGGGAATTCAGATTGACAGAGAAATAGAAAAATATTTATGTGGATAGGTAAAGAATAGGATGAGGTGGAATAGAGAGGATTGAAAAAATCGATGGAAGGTGAGATTGGCGGAGAGATATAAAAATATTGGCCAGGACAGACAAAGGATAGGATGAGATAGAGAAGAGGAGTTTAAAAGGATAGACGGGAATTTATATTGACAAAGAGATAGAAAAATATAGACTATGATAGACGTAGGATAGGATGAGATAAAGAAGAGGATATTGAAAAAGATAGACAGGAATTTAGATTGACAGAGTGATAGAAAAAGATTGACGTGTATAGATGAAGGATATGATGATAGAAAAGATGGTATTGGAAAAGTTAGACGTAAATTTAAATTGACAAAGGGATAGAATGGGATGCATTTTCTCTATCTCTTTCTATAATATTTAAAATTATTTAAAAAGATAGGATTTGTTTTTTACTTCCAGCAGGGAAGTTTAATAATTTGAGTGAAGAGTTTTTTCTTCTGCTTTCAGATTCAGATAGCGAGTATGTGTATGTGCATCAACATTTCAGCTCATAATATTTCAATAAAACTAGCGATTTATAGCAATACATATTCCCCGAAATTGCTTAAACCCGCCAGCATCAAGACATTAAATTTGTATAGTAGAAGAAGATGAGTAAAAAATGGTGTTGATTCTAAGCCTGCAAAATATTGTTGTTGCCTGGACATTTGCTGATCGTAATCACTAATGATCTAGGTTTGCAAAAATACTAATCAATGCCAATATGTTAAATAACTTACGATGTTTCAATAGACAATTGTAAAATTCTACAACTCTACACTTTAACCCTGAAATTAAAGTGAAGTAAAGTAATTTGATTATCTCAGATTAAGTTGCTAATAAATATGGAGTTCAATAACATTTTTTAAATTTTATTAGTTTTTATGAATTCTTGAGTCAATATGTTTTCTAAGAAAAAGAAAAGATATTATGTCAGGTTAGCCCGACCGGCAAAAGATAATTCGTGGAGAAACCTCCTGGATAAATATTAGACATCTATGATTACATTTAATTCAATATAAATTTTCCAGATAATTATGACACGTTTTATTTGTAATGTTACATCAAATAACAGTTATTTTAGCATATAACAGTTTTTTCAAGTTATTCTTGAATGTAAAATAGATTGATAAATAAATTTTAACTAATTGCAAATAAAATCCTGAACCGTTCTTTACATAAACCAAAAAGTTTCACGAGCACGCTATTCTCCTTCAGGTAACCCAACTCTTTTCGTGATATATTCACACGGGTCACTTTCACTTTCATGGCCCTGATTCTCAAATAACACAATGAAGAAAATTTCAAATCTTGTGATAAAACGTATTTGTTGGCATGCAAATGAATGATGCTCACACAAGTACGTGTTTCATACAAAGAATTGCAGTTTACACTAATTTTTCCCGCGTAATTTCAAAATATTTTGGGATTGGACGTGCGCGACCTACTGAAATTTCAGAAATTTCGTCTGCGGTCAACGGGTCAACTTTACTGCTTTCCATGTTTATTTTCGCTCGTCTTTTATTGTGACTGCAACAGGTATAAATTCCAGCAAGAACATATCTAGTCTCCAATATTGCAAAGACGTCACCATCTGCTGTTGATAGAACAATTTGTTCTTGGAATGTCATAGGCATATATATATCCCGCCCTGTTCTCAATCTGAGTTGTGTACCGGTGGGAAAAGTGTATCTTCGAAACTCGAATATCCTCTGCGGATTCGCTTTGGAAGTAAGCCGAATGAATAGCAGATCTTTAAGTCCATACCCATGTCCTTTATTAGAAGGAAGCCTAGTAGGTGGAACAATACTTCTGGCAGGAGGAGAAGCCCTGGCATAAGAAGACTGGTACCTGATCCGAGAATGACCAGGAATTGTTTCACTATCAGGTAATGACTCGGATTGTGAACTTAATTCTGCAACAAAAAACAGAGGATTACATTCGTCTGAAGTCCGCAAGGCAAGAGGGAATGGAGATTTTATTCTAGACGATCATATCCTACTCTATCCTATCCTATTGAGAAGAGAACAAATGAAATGGTTACAAAATATTCGCTTTTTTCATACTGATAATGAAGCCAAGTTTTGGCTTTCTTTTTTCTTCTTTATTGGAAGTGTTGTCATTATAAAAAGGGTTTAATTCTCTTAATAGTGCAGGCTTCTGGTTGGATGAATTATTAAGGAATCAAATTTTCAAAAAAGTTCAAAATTTTCAAATATATCACTGTAACCCAAGTATGCTGCTCATTTCCAGACCAACGTTCTAATTCTAATTACTTTCTAATGATACAACTTTAACATAAATTTTCTATCCACAAGAGTTTGTATAAGCTCTAAATAGAAATTCAAGAATAATGTTAAAATATAAATCGAAGGAATTTAGTTTATGTTTTCATTTCATTTTGAATCTGCTACACAATCACTAAGTATTTCAATTCGGTAACATGCCTTATCAGTAGATACAATTATTGAATTCCCTTTTTTATAACACAGACATTCTTGTCTACGCGGCATAAATTCAGATGAAACTCGTAATCATTTGTCATGAATTGTCGAACCATGTGTCATGAATGAAGTATACTTCTAGCTTGGCCTCGTGAGTTATTTTTATTTCATAAAATATTTTTAACGCAAAAAGTTTGATTACGTTAACCAAGCTTAGTTTGGAAAAATAAAACACGGACCACGTGAATCTCTTTCACTAATTATCGTAGATTAGAACGATTCTGAAGCCATTGTGCTTCAAGCATTGTGGTTGATTTTTTTTCTAACAGCCTTCACCATATTTCAAGATTTCAAAGATTTTATTTTCCTATTTCATATATGAACTATAATTTTATTTTCGAAAATTCCCTATTCCAAATCACAGATATAATTTTTCTTGAAATTTTTGTCTTGAAATTCAGAATTATAGTTATTTTGAAGAAGTCCCAGTACCAAGTCAGAATTATAGTTCATTTCGAAAATACCTTGTTTCAGGTTTGAATTAGAATTTTTGTTCGAAAATTTTTTGTTCCAAATCAGAATATTAATTATTTTTTAAAATTCCACGTTTCCAAGCCAGCTCATTATTTCTATATTCACGTTGAAATGTTTATAAACATTACAGCCTCTTTCTTATTAAAAGCTAAATTAAGCAAGAAATTTTCAAAAAATATAATTTTTTTCCTGATGCTAAAACTGTTCCTAATTTTTTTAGAATAAGTTTTTCCAACGTATCGAAAAATTTACTAACAAAAAAACACCTTTCTGATATATTCTGCGAATGTACTTAAAGAACATCTCTAATTTTCCATGGATTCTTTCCATAGAAAAAAAATGTATGTAAAATATTTATCATAAAATTATTGAAAGTATAAAGTATGAATTTTATTTTTTAAATCCGAATGTGTTAAATAAGTAATGATACAAAAAAGTTGCACAAAGTATTTGGTTTGCATCGTCGTACTTATGTGGCTTTTTATGTCTATTTTTGTGAAGCATTGTTTTCATCTCATAGTTCAATTTTGTTATTAAATTCTTTATCGTTATCATCTTTATAGTTGAAAATTTAAATATTTTGTTGAACAATAAACAGTTTTGTTGAAAGCTCATGATTTTAGCTTGAAGATTCAACATTTCTTAAGGCATTATCTTTATTAATTGAAAAATCTATCACAGTTGATTAAATGAAATTGCTTTAGAATCTTTTTAAATACTCTTGAATATTTCAAATCCTCTGTAACCATTTGAATATTCCTTAAAATTTTTTTAATACTGAAATCAATTGAAGAATTCTTAGCATCTTTCAAAATAACTTAACGTATTTAAAATCCTTGAAAATATTTTGAAATTCCTTACATTTTTTTAAGCTCTTAAAACTCCCTTGAAATTTTTAAGAGAATCCTTCCAATCTTTAAAAGTCACTTGGAACTGTTTAAAGCTTTCCAAAATGTCTTAGTATCTTTTCAAATACTCCAAAAGTTTTCAAATCCTTTACTATTTTCTGAAATTCCTTGAAATTATTCAAGTCTCTTGGAAATGCCTTGGAGCCTTTTCAAATCCTTAAAAATTTTTTCAAATTTCTTGAAACTTTATAAATTTCTTGAAAATGCCTTGGAATTTATTAAAATACTCTTAAATATTGAAAATTCTATGAAATCAATTACTAAAATCAATTAAAAACTCCTTGGATTCTTGAACTTCTTTAGTCTCTTTAAAATCAAATGAAAATTTTAAAAGCAGCCTAAAATGTTTTAAATCCTTTGAAATTCCTTCAAATAATATTCAAATAAAACAAAAAATTTCTTGAAATTTCTAAACATTCCTTCAAACATTTTGAGCCCTAAAAAACCTTTTAAAATTCATTAAAATTATGAATATCTCTCCAAAATGCCGTAGATTATTCTTGAATGCACTACAATATGCCGAATAATTTAAAATTCCTTGAAATTATTGAAATAAAAAAAAATCCTTGGAATCTTCTGAAATTGTCACAAATATTTTCCAAAAATATACAATAGATATATTCAGTTGAAATCTTTTGAAATCACTTCATATTTGTCAAATCCTCTCAAATCTAATCAAATTACTGAAATCAACTGAAAATTCCTTAGAATCTGTAAAATACGTCAAAACATTGCAAATACTTTATACTCTTTTGAAATTCATTAAAGTTATTCAAATCTCTTCCAAATGCCTCATTATCTTTCAAAACACCCTCTAATATTTCAAATCCTTTGAAATTTCTTTAAATTATTAAAATAAATACAAAATTCCTTCGATTTTTTTTCAAGTTCTTCGAAATCTTTAGAATCACTTGAACTTTTCAAAGCTTTCGAAACTGAATTACAATCTTTTAAAATCATCAGAAATCAATTAAATTCCTTATGTTGTAGGCCGTAGGCCTAAACTGAGAACCTCTGGGAATCAAAAATCGTTTACGTGACATTCCACTCATGTTTTCTCATGAAAATTTGAGCGAAAGGGGCCTACGACTCGTTTGATTCTACTCTCGCTACCTCTGCCACGCTTTCATGTGGAGCAACGATACGCTTTTCCACCACCAAACATAACGCGGAAACGACAGCCCCCGACAGTGCCCGATCTGACCAACCAAGACGCGTTGCACATCGTAAATTATTGTTCAGGGAATAAAATAATCCATTGTTAATTTTGAAATTTAATGAAAATTTCTACTCTTGTCTTACATGGAAGCAAAAACTCTGAATATGTTCGAAGGGAAACAATTAGAGAGACTCAAGATTTAAAAGATTCATAAGTTACGTTAGTTTTCAAACAAAAATTTCAAAAACAGTTTTCAAAATGTTCAAAAAGTAATTTCAATTCCTACAACCATTTTTTTAAACGTACAACTGTTCCCATGTTTGAAGAAATTGTCGTGGATATTTCAGCTTTTTAGGACGAATTTCGAATCTGTTTCCTGAATATAGTTTGTAAATATTACAATTCATATGGGATAGAATCCGAGCGTGAGTTTATGAAATATTTTCATCAGCTAAGAATTTATATAGGAGGAACATTATAAAATTGTTTGTCTCCTTCAACGTTCTTGATGCGTGGAGGAGTATACACAAAGATAATAAACTCTTTGTTATACTGCTCTACACGGCCGAAAAATTCACCCCTATGTCTTTTTTCGACAAAATGAAAATTATCAGAGTTATAGCATACACAAAATTCAAGAAAATCAATCGAGTATGAAAATTTTGAGGCAAACAACGCACGATATTAAAGAAAAGTAAAGGAAAGAAAAACGTTGCTTTTCGAAAGCCCTACGAGGTGATCATAATGAATCACATTAAAAATAATCAAAAATCAAAAATTCCATTTCGTGGTCGAACTATGCAAGATGCGAAAAAAGATGAACAGAGAATCGTGAAAAACAATCATCAGAATAAAAGAATTACATTTTTAGACAAACGACATAAGCTACGTACAAGAATAAATATGCGCAAGTTGTTCAATTAAAAAAGAGCCATACATTTTTTAATGGTTAGTTTTGGATAGGATGTGTAGTTCTTAATCTTAAAAAATAACATTGGAAATAAAATAATAAAATTGTTTGAAATAACGGCACGAATATCTGGTCAGGACAAGACAATTATCTTGGAAGTATATGGCTATTGATCCCACTAGCATTAATGAATTCTATCTAGCTACTATACCGCCAACGGTAGCATCAGAGTTGCTAATATGCCACCTTTATATACTTTCAACATTGTACATGACTCACAGAATACTTTTACATTGAAGGAAATTGACCTTAGTCATTTTCGTAACGCTATGAGGTCATTCATCGGATGGCTTAAATAGTTCCTCCATTTATCTTTGTACACTCAGTTTTTAGGCAGCCTTGTTCGGCTGGACTTATTTTGGGGTTTTGAGACCCTTGATCATGAGTTGCTTTAAAAAAAATTAGTATTCATAGGAGTGAGAGTTCTTGGTTCACAGGGCAATATTATAATATTCATACACGTGTATGCAGACGCTACACCGGTGTACATCCGTTGTAAGCAGGAAGACATTAATAAGGGAGCAGCCATTTTAAAACCGGTCTTAGATCACACCGCTGGTTAGGCAGGAGATTATGCGCTGATCAATAATTTCTCTTCTTGCTTTATTTTGATAGACATGGTCAAAATATGCTAAAAAATTTATTACAATATTCTTGAATTTGAACAAAAAACCTTCAACTGTGAGTTGCACCAAGAAACGTTTGGAAATTAAATTTTGTTGAAACATTTTTTTTTTTTTTCATATTGAATCCAAAAACTTGAATTTATAAAATCTGACACAAGATTAAGATTCAGCAACCCCAACAACCTATCTGCAACCACTTTCACCAATATTTGTTAGAATCTGAGTGAAGCGTTCACGCATGTATATTTTTCAAAATTTTTGATTGAAACATCACGATTTTAAAAATAATGACGACTTTTATGATGGAAACCAAAAGTAGACTGTCAAACTACACTACTTTTATGCACCGATGCTTGAATAAAGTGTGAAGTCTTCTGGCGATTCAAATGTAAACAAAAATCATGAAAAACATTTTTTCTAAAAATTTTCCATTTGTTGACATAGAAGCTGCCATACTTAATTCCCTGAAGGTGATATTTTAATTTTCAGCTCGAATTCTAAAAGAGGGTTTCCGAAAATAATAGTGAACATGGTTTACGTTTAAAAATTCCTGTTCCTTCATTATAGTAATAAGGCTAAAGTGAAAAATATTAAGTTGAGACGATTAATTTTTTACAGAAAAAAATGAATTCTCAACAACATGATTCAATCCTAAACCCAGAAGATGAATTTTCTACAAAAAAAATATACAAGCAAACAAATAAATACATTTTCAACTGAAAAGGATAACTTCGAACTAAGCTGTTGAATTTTCAAAGAACCCTTCCAAATTTGAAGCTTTTAAGATGAAATAATAAAATACTTGAAATTTCATTACTTTAATTTACCACTAATTGAAGTTCATCTGATTGGAATAAGTTTTTTCTACGGGCTTCGCACTTAGACACTATTCTTGAATAAGGATTCTGAGTTTGGGTTATTAAATAGTTACATTTTTAATTACATTTTGAAACAACAAAATTGAAACTCACGTGTCTTTTTCTTGTAACTTGTGTTGTTTTTTCAAGAACTAATGTTTTTTAGTGCTATTTTTGACTGATTAAAAATTCACCTGCAACACATTTCTTGATTTAATAAAAATGAAATAGGGGTGCCAATGAGGCCGTTTTTAGCCCTAAACCGATTGGGCTTAAATTAGCTAAAATTGTTCCTTTGAATATGACTCACAAAACCCTGCAACTATTTTCTGAATGAGCGTTACATTGAGGAGAAAACACGGCCTCTATGATAGCATTTAACAGGATATTTCGAGCTCCTTGACAAATAATATGTATGTTTTTGATGTTTTCTCTGCACGAATCTTCAAGATATAAACATATTGTGTTATTGCAACATTGACTAATGTGAAATAATTTAAAAAATAGGAACTTTATACTTTCATATTGTTTTTTAATATTGTCCCACGCTCCTGCATATCTTCTCACGCTATTTCATATTTTTAGCGCCACATTCTTTTTTCTTATGCTATTTCATATTTCCTCAAGCTATTTTTCATATAATACTATGCTCTTCCTATTTCCCGCCGCTAATTCAGATTCCATTACGCTATTTCATATTTTTCTGCGACCCTACCTGTTTCCCTACGCTTTTTATATATTTTTCCACACTATTCAATATTTTCCCACACCCCTTCCTTTTCTCCACTCTATTTAGTATTCTCTCACGCCATTTTTTTCATAGTTTTTCGTATTTTTCCGACCTTGTTTTATTTTTTCTTACGCCCTGCCTTATTTTCCTACACTACTTCATATTTTCCGAAACCCGCACCACAGGGAAAATATTAATAAAGCATGAAAAAGTCTAAAATAGCATGGGCAAAAGCCAGGGGCGTGGGAAGAAAAGAAGAGGGCGTGGAAAAATATGGAATAGCGTAATAAAATAGTAAGTGGTGTGTGATTATATAAAACATCGTAAGAAAGTATGAAATAGTAAGAGAAAACCGAAAGGTATGCATGCAGGAAATATGAAATAGTAAAATGCTATCATGAAGACCGTTTTTTCTCCTTAGTGAAACGCTCTTCCAGGAAAACATTGCAGGAGCAAGCAAAAGTTAAGCTGTCAATAAAAGTATTTCCAATTTAAAAAAATTTTAATGTAAATTATCCAAGTTCCAGAATTTGAAACTGCGAATAAATTGAAAATATTAAAAGTCTCAATAACCTTTACATGAATCTTGAATGTAAACGTTAAATAATTCATAATTTTTGTATATACAATCTGAGAATTGAAAAATACTTAACGTTAGAAATTTGATATTCCAATTTCTACAATTTTGAAGAGATACAATTAAAAACTTTTGAATTTCAGAGATTTGAGAATAAAACTTTCTAAACTTGGACGATTTTGGTATTCAAAAGTAGAGTTTTTGATACTATCTTCCAAGATGACGGAATTACGTCAATTTTGAGTATTTGCAATTGAAGACTCTTGAATATTTGAAGCACATGGTAGAAAATGATGCTATTCTGAAGGCTTTTATCTAACAGTTCAATTTTTAAAATTGAAAATCAAACTTCATTCAATTTTATGAATTTTCCATCGAAACTTTTTTGATTCTTAACAGTATATATGGCAACATTGATTTATTGTTTTGTATGTTCTTATAATTTTTTATATGTGCAACATATGTGCCTGTATAAAAAAAAAAGAAACTTCGCAGGAACTTTAAGTAACATGAATCTGTGACTCTATATAACAATATATTGTTTTAATGTTTTTTCATGCAGTAGCTGCAGTTTTAATGAGGAACTTCTTCAGAAACATTCATAATCCCGCAAATAATTTTTAATCAACCCCAAGTCACATAAGAATGATGGTGCTTTTGATCTAACGCGATGATAAATTTATATTATAATCGAAACTGAAGGATTTTCATTCAATCGCAACGATTCCGAGCGAAAAGATACATTTATAAGATGTCAAACTGACGCACTCTGATGAGCTGTCCACCTATGTATCAGAAAAAAAATTAAGATACTAAAGTAGGCGGAAAGTGATCAGAAACACAGAAGCTTCAATTTTGACAAAGTAAATGAATGAATTTGAAGATCATTATTGCCCCACATCGAACACAAGTAACTGATGAATGAAAATCCGAGAACTGAGCGTTTCGAGAAAAGTTATCATTTTCTCCTAATAATGAATATACTTATTTTATGAAAATGTTTGTTATGACATCTTAATAGAATTAACACAATTTGAAACTACACATTTTATTATTTTTCTGTTAACTGAACAAAAAAACAATTGATTTGAGTGATTGAAAGAAAATTTGTATATTCGTTTATAAACGTTGCGGACTCTAGTTACATGTCGAAATGTTACGTTGCTGCATCGTTGCATGGCAGTTTGCATGTTATAAGCATTCGAATTCAAAGCCAACGGAAGCACTCTATTTTTTCAGCTAGTGTGAACGAAGGCCAAATAAATTCGTACTTTATTTAATAAATACTTTTGTATTATAGGTATTTACGTGAAATCCTTAAAAATAGTTGTAATCAGAGAGCGTGCATTTGAGGAAGGCAGAAAGACAACTTCGGAGCTGCATCTTCCCTCGCCCTTTCTCTGATGCTGACTCTCGAAATCTTTAGGTTTCAAATTTCCTTCTTTTTTTTATTCAAAATGCAATTGTATCCTTCAATATCAACTTTCTTGCTGCAAAATGCACATTTCCGAATTGAAAATTCGACTGTTGTACAGAAGATGTCTTGCGACTTGAATGTTCACCAATTTATATGCATCTATGAAAATTCATGCCAGAAAATATAATATAATTTATGGAAAACCCACTTCCGAAAAAAAGTGAAAAAAGACATTCTTCTAAGCTCAAGAGAATTCTACAGAATTCATAAGAATGCTGTCTGATTTGTTTGCTTGAGGGAAAAGATATTTTTCAAATTTTGGTATTTCGTCGTAATGCGAAGCTGAACCAGAGAGTCACAACCCGCTGGAAACGCGAACGGTGGGGAAGTTGTACAAACGGAACTTCTTTTTAAATACTGGGACACCCTGTATTTATAACTGTCATCTGTAAAAATGATACTGGCTCCCAGTAGAACCACGGTAGGTCACACCGATAGCCACGTCTCACGACCCTGAGATGAACTGCGACAGGGCTCATGGAAATCATAACGACAGGCCGATGAACCTTGTGTGTCTTAAAGACACAGCGCAGCCTAACGATGAAAGCTTTCTGCAGCTATCTAGCAAGTGCCTTAGCTTGTTTTGGGCACAATTATTTTGACTGAATATTTTGGATAAATTTGCTGCGGCTCTTTTTCAAGTTCTTGACACCTCTTTCCTTGCTTTTTTAATGTCAGTGATTTTGTAGTCGGCCGGAGCCGAGAACTTGATCACAAATATAGTTACATCGTTTCTCGATGTTCTGGAGAACGATGTCAAGCTTCGAGTGTGCAATGAAGACTGCTGTCTGAAAACAGTTGTTTCAGAAAATTTGGCACTGGCACGATGTTTCGACCAACAGTGCCAATCACCCTATAGTTCCGAGTGCTGAAAATAATTAGGACTGGACTGGTCCGATGTTAGTATTATCCCTATTTGTGAAGGCTTTACGGCTCGTATGAACACTTTGTAATGCCAGACATACTTAGATCCTCAGAACGTTTCGCATCAGTCTTTGCAAGATCAAGCTTCCTACCTCTCGAAAACTAGACATGAACGCAGAGCGGTGACAGCTTTGGCTAATTCAAATCGAAGGCTAAAACAGACGATAGATCAAGATAGTTAAAAAAACACTTGCATCAACTGAACAAGAAGATTGGATGAAAAAGACGGAATGCATTCCGTGTTCGGTGTGTAATTGAGTTATTGATCTGATGCAAGGAGGAGAATAAAGAAGTCTCTTCTGCATTTTCCCACCCCTTCTCCAATAAATGGGTGAGTTAGGGAGAATCAACAGTTTCTCGCCGACCCATTGCGTCTCTACAGCGATCTGCCGGTTTCTGTGAATGACTCAACCAAGCACGACGAGGTAGATACTTTTTGAAAAGAGGTTAACAAGATCTCAACACTGGATTTGAATGAAAATTAGGAATATCATCCGCATCGAGGAATTTTGCGATGAGCTCTCAAGATCTCAGGAATAATGTCCGCCATTCACTACCAAAGAGGTGAAGAAAGCTTTTTGGGGCACAAAGAACTCTTCTTCTGTAGGACCAGATAGTATCAAGAAAGTTTTGGTGGGAGCAGTTCACTTCTACACACCAGAAACGGGCCTTTATTTTCACGTCATATATCAAGTCAGCGACGCTCAAACAACAGGATTGTTCGAACAATTAGGCCTATGTTGAGAGAGACGCACGAACAACGTAGCTCGCAATAAGGATTAGTTTGGTTGAAAATTTATATTTTTAGTTAAAAAATCAACTATTTGATTGAAAATTCGTATTTTTCGGTAGAAAATTAACTTTCTTGGGATATAATTCGTGTTTTCTGTTGCAAATTTCACTGTTTGGTTAAAAATGAATCCTCTTTGTTGAATATTAAACAGTTTCTTTCCAAAGTATTCTTTTTGGTGGAAAAATCAACTGTTTTGTTGAAAATTCGTTTTTTTTGTGCGATCATTCAAATATTTTCTTCATTTGTTAACTGCAAATTTAACTATTCCATTTTTTGTAGAAAGTGTATCATTTTTCGTTAAATTTGTATCTTGCTTAGATCAAAAATCAACTATTTGATAACAAATTTATGTATTTTGTTGAAAATTCGTCTTTTTTGTTAAAAAATCATTATTTTTTGTTAAAATTGCATAATTTTTTTTCAGATGTCGGCCTGCCCTGGTTGTAGGAAACCTTTGCCCAGATGTGCGATTTGTTTAATGCACATGGGAACTGTAAGTGGATTGCAAATGACGACGAATGCAAGTAGAACTGATGACGATAGCAAACTGACTGAGTTTAATAATTGGTTCACCTGGTGCCAAACCTGCAGACACGGCGGCCACGCGAATCACATAACGCATTGGTTCCAGTAAGTTTCACTCGCCATAAGTTTTACTTCCTAGTTTAAAAATTTCATAAAATATTAAGAAATATATTTTCTTGTAGACAACACTCGGAATGTCCAGTCACGTCCTGTACCTGTCGCTGTTTTTCGTTGGACCCCTCCTGTAAGGTGGGAGTCGGAAGCTCCTAATTTGTAAAATGTGTACATTATTTTTGCAATAAAGTTTTAAAATAAAAAAAAAATAAAGTAAAAGAATAATTTAGTTTCTACTTATTTTTTTGGCTGTATCCTACAAAGTGCGGTGGTACATATAACACTTTAAAGTTTTTAACTCACTTTGGACAACAAAATTATGGCGAATTTTTTTCAAGTTAAGTTTTTGTGTTAAACAATTATGAAAATTAAAAACAGAATTCATTAAAAAATTAAAATTTTAATTAATTTATCAGATTATATTGAGTATTTCAAAATAAAACATTCGTAAAATTAAATAAATTATAATTCGAGTCCACAACAATTGTACAATCTCCAAATGAGAATAAATTAAAATTTTCTTTTATTTCAAACCTAAAAATGTGAGTACTAAACAATAGAAACTGCAAATTTTTCATTCAAGTGTTTCCGATTAAGAAATTAAAATGAAATAATTTTCAATTTTAGATGCTTAAAATAGATATTTGAAACCTGAAAAATTTACAATTTAGTGACGTATAAATTTAATTTTTCTGAAAAACGCTATATATAATTAAATTTGTGACGTTCTTGGTTGTAGATTTAAACATTAGTCAAAAGAGATCAAAAATAGTGGAAATAGTGTCATTTTTTTTTTAATGGTGTAAATATAGTGTCTCAAAAGGGTTGAAAATTCAACTGTTTTATTGAAATGTCCTCTTTTTGGCTTGATAATTCAACAGTTTGATTAAAACTTAGTTTTTTTCTTTACAAAAATTTTTTAAATTGAAAATTCACCTATTTTGTTGAATATTTATCTTTTTAGTTCGATAATGTATCTCTTTCTGTTGAAATTTCATCTTTCTTTGGTTAAAAATTGATCTGTTTCGGTTAAAAATTAACTTTTTTGTTAAAAACTCACATTTTTTAGTTGAAAATTTAACTGTTTTGTAAAAAAATTCGTATTTTCGGCCCGAAAAGTGAACAATTTTGTATAAAATTTAACTATTTGGTCGAAAATTGGTGTAATTTGTTGAAATTCGTATTTTTTTGAAGAAAATCAATTTTTTGGTTAAAAATGCAATTGTTCGGTTGAAAATTAATCTATTTTAGATAAGGATTTAAGTATTTTGTTCAAAATTTGTCTTTATCGGTTAAATCCCAACTATTTTTTATTTTTAATTAAAATATTATTTGTTGAAATATCAAATATTATATTTTTCGTTCATAATTCATATTTTTGGAATAAAAGTTGAACCCCTTGGTTGTAAAAGAACTTTTTTGATGAAAATTCATATTCTCGGTTTGAAAGTTCAACTGTTTTGTAGAAAAATCGTCTTTTTGACTGCAAAATTTCACAATTTGGTATAAAATTCAACTGTTTTGTAGACAAATCGTTTTTTCATTGAAAATTAATTTTATTGTAACATTGTTTTTTATTAAAAATTAATTCAAATAAATGAAAAAAATATAGACTAAAAATTAGTGAAATAAAATTTTTCCTAACATATGAAACCTCTGCGCATAATATGCGGGAAAACACTGATGGACAAAGTCCGAAACGAGATAATCCTTAAAGAATGTGGCACAGGAGAGACACATTTTACTATTTCAATAAATGAAATTCCAAAATAACTGATTTATCAGTTGAATTCCTCAGTACCGATTTGATTAGTTGAATTCGTACCAATTCAGAGTTAGAGAATACTGTTTAGTTTTGAAAATGAACTCGTATTTTTGAAAATAGCACAAACGAAAATTCCAAAAGAAACTCAATTTCAGATTAGAGAATGAGTCCTTTATTTCTGTCACTGAAAGGTGCTCCTGAAAAAGGAAATTGAAAGAATCTAATCTATAAACCGCAATAGAATCCAATTCTGTATTTGAGATACAATAGAAAAGCCCGTAAGCTCGGAAGAATCAATGACACAAAAAGTAAGTGAATTTCTTTTGAATTATTTCATCTAATGAAGATCTCGCCAGACAAAGTGAAAATTTCTCACGTAACTGTGAAGCCTATTTATCTGGCTAGATTTGATCCCATTTTGCGGAGAACTGGGACCGCCGTTCGGGTCTCTTTGGCTCGGCCACCCGTGATTTTTGCTCAAGTGTGCGCCCTCTTTTCACGGGCATTTAAGAATCCGAGTAAGCGGCTCCTTTGAAATCGACCACGTGCCGGGAAAGATCTGAGACGCTGGACAAACTGAGGGGAAGGATTTTCGCGCTTTTGACCCCCTTTTCAAATTTAAACCCCTCGAGTGTTTCCTTCACATGAAACTCGAATGCAACAAATTCATCTCAGGCTACTTCTGATTCCGAAAATCAATAGGATCCTATTTCTTTGATCCCTGATACCCAAGGCAATTTATCAATTTGAGCGTAACAAGTTCGAGGGCGAATTTCCCAATTTTTCATTATGAAGCAGTTTGTTTCATTTTTTGCAGTTACATCCGTTAGTGGCGGTTAAGGGCTCTTAGATTTTATAACAAATTTTCAATAGAATCTGAAGAAAAGTAAATGTTTCAGAAGTATGATTCATATTGAAGATTTGAAATTCTTTTTTTAGATTTTTATTGTTAACTGAAATTCGAAAATTCCCAATTCCCCTGCCTTTTTCCTCTCTCTAAATTTAAATAAGTACAATATAACTAATCTTCGGTGAAATTCTATTAATTGGTATAGCTAGAATAGTCACTGATAATTAGTAAAAATATACTGATTCATTCAGTGATTATAAATTAATTTTTTGATTTGAAGATTCATCGTTTTTGTTGAAATTTCATTTCTGGATGAAAATTTCAGAAAGAAATAGCTTTTCTGAAAATTAATTTTTTCAACTGAAAATTTTACGATGCAATTTTTTGGTAAACATTGATCTATTTTAGAAGAAAATTCAACTTTTTGGTCAAAAATGATTTCTTTGGTTTGAAGATTCATCATTTTAGTTGAAAGTTCATCCTTTTGGTTAAAAGTTCTTTTTTTTTGTTTGAAAATTAATTTTTTTCAGTTGAAAAATTTAACAATTCAATCAAAAATGCATCTGTATTGTTGAAAACTCGTCTTTTTTGGTTAAAATATAAACTATTACATTTTTGGTTGAAAATTCATCGGTTTGGTTGAAAATTCAACTATTCCAATTAAAGATTCATCATTAAAATTGAAACTTTATCTTTTCGGTTAGAAAATCACATACTCTGTTGAAAATTAGTTTTTTGTTGTTATTGAAAATTGATTGTTCTAACTGAAAATCTAATTATTCAATTTTTTTGGTGACAGTTGATCTATTTCAGCAGAAAATTTAATTATCTTATTGAAAATTAATTTTTGGGTATGAAGATTCATTATTTTTGTCAAAAATTCATTTCTGGATGCAAATTCGTTTATTTTTTTTGTTGCAAATGAGTTTTCTCAACGGAAAATTTAGATATTCAATTTCTTGGTAATAATTTATCTATACTAGTAGAAAATTGAATTATTTTGTTTAAAATTAATTTTTTTGGTAGAAATTTATTTATTTTAGCAGAAAATTGAAATATTTTGTTAAAAATTAATTTTTTGGTTTGAAGATTCATCATTTTTGTTAAAAATTCATTCCTGGATGAAAATTTGTTTATTTTTTTGTTGGAAATTAATTTTCTCAACGGAAAATTGAAATATGTAACCTTTTGGTAGAAATTTATCTACTTTAGTAGAAAATTCACCCATTTGGTTAAAAATTAATTTTTTGGTTTGAAAATTCATAATTTTTATAAGAATTCATTCCTGGATGAAAATTTGTTTATTTTTTGTTGAAAATAATTTTTTTCACTTTACGTGCGGCTCGTTGCTGTACAATAAAGTGCTATTTTACTGCTGCTTTGCAGGCAGGAAAAGAGCGCTTATTTTACCTATTTCAGATAAATAATATAATATGAATTTATTGGAA
Source organism: Andricus grossulariae (assembly GCA_011634705.1). Classification (NCBI taxonomy): domain Eukaryota; kingdom Metazoa; phylum Arthropoda; class Insecta; order Hymenoptera; family Cynipidae; genus Andricus; species Andricus grossulariae. Next base: position 108,543,900 of record JAABKJ010075445.1, on the reverse strand, counting down.
TGATACAGTTTTCAGGATAAATGAGAATAAAATAATATGCAAAATAAGAAGCAAATATTAGAGTGACTATGAAAAATAAAATTTTTACTCCATTTTGCAATATCTGAATGAGCAGTCCCAGACCGATATACAGAAATAAATGTTACATACGTTTGATGTATTAGTGTTGAACACAATTTAGAAAAGTTGACACGTTGGGCAAACTTGAGAGCGAAGCACGAGATACGTGATGAAAATGTGTTTGCTAAGGCCGGAGAAGCTTTAACAAAAGCGAATTCACAATCACCAAATTACAGTTGTAGATGCTTTGACCTTTAATTTTAAATGGTCTGTGCACAAGTCTGAGGAAAATGCAAAGACCGAGCACGAAGCACGAGGCACATACATCATCAAGCACGATGAGAATGTAATCGCACTTATATCTGATTGGAAGTTTTTGTAGAAAATTACGACTTTCTACAAACGCTTATGAACATCAATTGATAAGAAAACCCCTTATTACCTTCTTTTACGTTTTGCAGAACTTAAGAAGAATAGCTCTTTTCTTTTGTCTCTGGTGATATTTATTCGGAATCAATAATAGATGGAGAAAATCTGAAAAATATAAAAAACCGATCATAACATTGTCTTGAGTGCGCATTTCTAAGGAATATGGAACTGTATGGTACAAAAACATGCTGATAATTACTGACAATCCGAAAAATAAAGAAAAGTATGAGGAGAACGCAGTGTGCACCTTCCGTGTCCATTTAGGGGCATTGAAATCAAGACCCGAACTCAAAATTGAATTGCCTTTCTTCAATCCATGAATAGTAGAATTCCATATTTTTAGATGATTAGAAACGATTCCTGATTCGAATTAAATATGTAATCGAAGTAAAAAAATGGCTAATTTTAATAGTTTTTGTGTGAAACGTTGTTTTGTTTGGATACTAACCCGAACATAAAACAAAAAACAACAACAACAAAGTTTTACACAAAAGCTATTCAAATTAGCCAATTTCCTACCCAGAATACAAAATTTATTCAGAAAAGGAATAGGATCTACTGATCTAAAAATAATGCAATTCTAGCATTTATGAAGTAAAATAAGGTGATTCAAATTTAAAGTCGAGTCCTGGTTTCAACGCCCTTAGGCTGGTGATGATTATGAATAATTACAATAACTTACAACATTCCTAACAAAGCCACAAACACACATTTTTTCCGACCTGGGGGTCAGAACATGTTTATTATATGTTTTTTGGGTTGCTAAAACTAAATACGAAGTCCGTTTCACCCCATCATGGCAGGTTCTTAAAATAACCTTAAAAAATCTTATAATCCAAGCCGGATCAGCTTGTTATGCCTAATATATTGCATCTCACAATGTCATAACCTCGTAACCATTTGACCCCTTCACCCCCTGACACCATAACTTCTATACCCTATAACCTAAATTTCTCAGTCTCTTTTGTTGAACTATAACGGGCTAATTAGGCTCGGATTGTGATATTTTCTTAAGCTTATGTCAAAAACTTGACATGATAAGGTGAAATGTACTTCGAGATCGGATTCAGCGACCCCAAAAGCATATGGTAAATATGGCCTGATCCCCAGGACAGAATTATTTTTTATTTTTGTGTGCCTGTGAAGACTTTTTAAGGTGATGTCAAGAACCTGACGCGATGGGGTAAAATGGACTTCGGATTCGGTTTCAGCAACCCCAAAAACATAATAAACTTGTTTTTACTCCCAAGCAAACAATTTTTTTTGGCCCATTTCTTATAAAATTTAGAAAAACTCTGTAAAAGCTGATCTTTAAAAAAGGGCTTGATTTTTTTTTATTCAACTAGCAAAATTAAAAAAGTAGAAATTTCTGAAGATTCAAGACTCCTATTTTATTACAACTATTCATAATTGTGGGGAAATGTGCATAATTAGTAAAAATTAGTTATGAATACTTTCTAAGAATGCTCACTTACGTTGTTGAGAAGATATAAGAAAATGATATTTATTACATATCAACAAAGTAATAGGAAAAAATGAATTTCTTGTGGGTTAACGAGATTCAGATATTTAATTTTATAATGAAGTTTAAACCGCAATATGTGTTAAAGAAATGTTAACTTATGACACATTGAACATTGAGAATAATGTTTAACATTATAGGCAAATCAAATAAAAAAATTAACTTAAAAAAAAGATTTTTCCAAAATTTCACAGTGGTCTAACCCCTTAAGGAAATTAACATTGCGAATTTTTTTGTGAACAAATTTTCAGTTAGAATAATGTAATGCGTTACATTCGTAGTTTCTCTTTCTAAGGTAAATAGGTAAGATTTTCGAATAAGTCCGCATTTAATTACACAGCTCTATAAAAAATTAGAAGTTCCGACGGAATGGACTAGTCAATTTCTATGTATTTCGAGTCGCTGAATTCGAATCGGTAGTCGGAATTCACCCATCAGGTCTTGTTTTTCCGACCTCAAAAATGATCGTTTTTTCGAAATTTTTAATCATCAAAAACATGTTATAAAAAAACGCGACTCAGTCTTGCAATTCTAACCGTGGATTCGGATTCAGCGGCAAAAAGCACATGAAAATTGTCTAGTTTGGTTTGCTTGGCCAACCACTTTGCGGGGCGGAAGGGTATGTACAAAGTTCAAGAGCCTAATACCCCGCCGAAATAAATGGTTTTTTTCGGCTGACTAGACAAGCCAATTCTTATGGATTTTGTGATAAATACAAACAAATAATTTGCATCAAATTATACGGAAAACTAGACGAATATTTCCAGATGTAAGGAGAACACAGTAGAATCAACACGATAGACAAACTTTAAGTAAAATGTATTCAAACATTGTGAGGTAATGTTTCTCTTGTAGCGTATCTATTTTCTTACCTTGAATTACATTATTATGTACAGATCTAAAGACAATTGCTGAGTAATAAAGCTCTGTCTAATATATCAACATCGCAGACATGTATAAGCTATAATATTCTAAAAATAAATTCGAGGCGCGAAGCAAAAATGTATGTACTAGCAACCATCAACAATAGATTACGTCATCTAATAATGCTTGCACGAGTCATGAAGATAGAGGTCTGAAAGTACCTCAGCAATACTCTGAATCACGCAATCGGGCTTAATGCATCTTCCAAAAGCACTTTATGAAGGAACTCAGTGATTTTCGCGTGTGCAAGCGAGTTCCTGTGCTCAGGCAGATATATCATTTGCGATGTAATGGATTTATCAAATATCACATCCTTATTATCACTGTGATCTATCTACTCTTTGTCGCGAAAATCTTTTTTGCATTAATATGGCTTATAACCACTTCCGTCAGAGATATCAGTGAATTTTCTAAATGATCTGGTTTATCAACTCCTATTTGAGGAACCTTTCGTTTAGGCAATACACTTGGCGATGCCCCAACAAAATAACGTCTGGAAAAATTAGAATATTTATATTTACCTAAGAATTTTAATGGGTCTGCTATTCAGGACGTTTATCTCATTTTGGCTTCAGATGTTTTGTTTGTATTTTTTTGATAGTTGCTCATGGTTTTAAAACACGTACTTTATTTTTTTTTTGAATATGAATTTATATTTATAAATAAAAATCCTGTATTTCTTCACTCACGGTCTTCTTCTGATTAACGGGTTTAAAAAATTCATCTGTTGATATCAAGGGAACTTCTTTCGGTGTGAAAGCCTGCTTTCAGTTTTTTCTTCCGTAATTTGAAGTCGTGTTTCTCTATTATAAAAACTTCATAGCTGATCCCATCCTTTCATGCATCGTCATCTAAAAATACGACAAAGGGAGCCAATTCAAATTATTTTAATGACATATCTTATTTATGCCCTACAAACGAAAAACACAGTTAAGCGACATTTTTTCGAGAAATGAGTTTTTTATATCAGTGGAATCGTGGGAGTGAGCTGCTTCTGACTATCATGGTTAAAATTATAATTTTCAATTATTTATAATGAAAAATGAATGTGTAAAATTTGTAATATTCAGCAAATTGACCAAATGCAACATAAAAGTATATGGAAAGTACTTTGCGGTGCCTGAGATTTGTTAGAGAAGTCGAATACGTCACGAAATGCAAGGGAAGAATATACGCAAAGCACTTTGCGGATCTTTTGTCTGGCAAAAGTGGTCGAGCACGCTTCTTTTTCCAAAATCTAAACACCGCACGTGCGGTACGTAAAGTCTCAAGTTGGAAATGTGTCAAGTCGAGCAAAGATGTCACAGCGAAGAAATCCGTAAACGACATCGGCTGAACTCGGCAAGCAGAGGGTCTTTCGGAATAGTTCGGAGGCGCCGCACAACTTCATCGCCGGTAGTCACTGGGGAGCTACTTTATAAGTTAATTGACGAGCAATATCCAAGGCTTGTTTATATTTTTGAACCAACTCATTTCACAAAAGAAACATTGGTCCTTCGAAAGCCGGATTGTTCTATATCGCGCATCAAATAAACCGATATATATATATATATATATATATATATATACAGGAATTACAATTTTTAAAATGATTTTACAAGAAATAAAAATAATTAAAAATATTGCAAGGGATTTCGAGGGATTTCAAATTTTGAAGATTTTGAAATTTAGGCGCTTACATATTTTCAACCAACCGAATCAAACAGCATTCTTATTTGAGAACATTCGCATGAATGGAAAGCTTTTCAATCAAAAACTTTCGGTTATAAAAGCTAGGAACCTAATAAAACGTGTATTTTATATTATTTATGCATAAATCTCAAAAAGAAACTTTATATTCATTTTCTATTAAAAAACTAAAACAATTTAGTGGAAAGATGGTCCTCTATTGAGTAGTTGTGATACTATTTAACGCATAACCTCACTTTCAATTATATTCAATTCCACCTACCATCTTCTAGTTTGATAGTTTATGATCATATAAATGGCTCCGTTTCCGATGTCTCGTGAATCCTTCTGTCAAATTTTATCTCGTGTCTCGGAATCGTGACGTTTATTATTGTAGACGTTTTTTCTTTTAATGTTAAATTTTAATTTGTAGCAATGGTGAATACGGAAGTGATTCGAAAAACGTACCCGCTTCACTGGCTCGTATGGAATAATGATTATGTTCAACTCGATAAGGAGTTGTCCACAAATTTGGTAAGTTATCAGAAAAAAACAATACAATTTATTTTTAATAACAATACTCAATAATAAAAATTAGGAAAGAACAAAGGGGCGAGATTTAAATCTGTTTGTTTAACTACGATTTTCCTCTCTTTCGAAACTTTTCTACCCGGATTTAAAAACAAAGTATATTAAAGTTAATTCATTTTTTACTATACATATTGATAAGCAGCGATAAGATTAGGGAAAAATTTAGTATAATTTGATATTTTACTTTCGGGTGGCAGTTGAGTATGTATTTTGAAACTGCTGTCATATCAGGAAAATATATTTTTGCCTATTCGTACCGAAATTTCGGAGCCACGGCCTATTTTACAGTTAAATTATAATTTTTGTTTATGAAAATTAATTTAGGTTACTTATAGAAAATATTGCTATAATCAAATGATATTTTCTAGATACGCTTGTGTATAGTTAATACTAGTAAATATTTTTTTATTATTTTGAAAATAATTTTGTTAACAAATGATAAGAAAGATACATATTTCAAAAAATGAATTACTAAATGGCTTAATCTTACTTTTTATAAACTTTGAAAACGTGTCTTGTTCATAAAAATATTGTTATATTCATACAATAATATTTTCTAAATACTCGTTTGTATAATTAAAACTAATAAACATTTATTAATTATTTTGAAAATCAAGTTTTCAACAACTTATAAGAAAGATAGATTATTAAAGAAATAAATTGCTAATCTTATTTTTTTATAAACTTAAAAAATTTGTGTTATTCATAAGAAATATTGCTCTAATTAAATAATAATATTTTCTAGATACACTTGTATAATTGATTTTGAAAATCAAGTTTTTAACGAATTATAAGAAAAATAGATATTTAAGAAAAGAATGCGTCTAGTCGTCCTGAAAAATGCAGTAAGTTGGAAAAGGGATGGACTAGTCCCGAAAATTCGGGACTAGCCAAGCTTCGGAAAAATATGACTACTCATCCCGAACTTCGGGTCGAAGAGACACTCTGTTCAAAAAATAAATATCTAAATGGCTAAATCCTATTTTTTACAAACTTTAAAAACTTGTCTTGTTTATTTATCGCATAATACATTTTACTGAAAATTATTCACTAATTCTACTATGTAACAAATTAATATAAAAATACATACATAAAAATTTATATTTTGAAACTTATTTCGTTTAAATTATGAAGATAAATTTGACATGAAGTAAAGAATTGGTAAAACTTAATAGTTTTCGATCAAAGAATTCTTTATGAAATAAAAAATTGTTCGTCCTCGTAAATTATGTCCATCTGCAAACAATATTGAGAAGGGAAATCCACGAAGCCCTACAGTCATGCGAAGCCATAAAAGCGAAATGTTCCGACTTCCCGATATTATGCTAAATCCGTTTTTGCGCCGACTCAATTAATTTTTACTATTTCATCTATCTTCATTTTCTGATAAAATCTAACTCCTATATTTTTATTACAATATTCGATTAAATAGAATTTCATTTTTTGCATTATTTCCCTCTAGTATCTAATTGTATCAATTTTTCATAAGATTAATAATAATGGTTACCATTTTTGTTTTAATTTTAAATAATTATTTGAATGGATAGAATTTTAAATACTTATTCATTTTTATTAATTTAATTTCATTTTGTGCATTCTTGCTTCCATTACATGTATACTAAATCTAGTACAGATTTTTCTAACAGTGTAGTAACTCTAATTAATAAATCAAAATTTCCATAAACATGGCACTGGAGCTTCATCTATGAAATTCATCCTGGAATCTGTAGACGAATCGATTGAATATTGTATGCTACAGGTCGACAAAACTGCTAAAAATGATACATTTTTCATGTTTTTCAAATCTTCTATGTCCAGTTTCTAAAGAATAGACGATATACATGCACAGAAGTTATTTTTTAGAGATTGCATAATAATTCCAAAAGGGTTAAAGCAAATCGATGAGGAATTGTCTGAGATATATGAAGGTCTGAAAAACACCAATTGTTCGAGAAAATATGTTCCAGAGAGTATTATTTACTACATAATTAATAAAAATTATAGTTTGCCGCATATGCGTACTAAAACGAGACATAGTGGTTAGTTTAGACATATGTATACTCCGAGAGAGGTTCTTTTATCATATCGGTATCGATTATCCTGATTCAAAATAAAATCACTTTTAATGTCCCTCTAATATTTTTAGGAGTACTTATCAGGGATAGCTAGTGATCCTGCAAAAACGAGATACACAAAACTTCGTCTTTTGTGTCGATCTTTGGCAGGAAATGGTGTTTATTATTTAACAATCACAGCACCCGCTTTTACTGAAGAATCTCGAAAGAAAAAGGGTATTGTTATCACTGCTCGTGTTCATCCAGGCGAAACTCCTTCGAGTTGGATGATGAAAGGGATCATCGATTTCCTAACCGGGGATTCAAACCAAGCAAAGGTTTTTTGTTCAATCTTCAAGGAAGCATTTTTGCAAAAATCTAATCAAACTGAATTTACAGGAACTCAGAGAAAGATTTATCTTCAAACTGGTTCCAATGCTCAACCCAGATGGAGTGATTGTGGGCAACAATAGATGTTCTCTTTCCGGAAAGGATTTAAATCGCCAATATCGAACTGTAATGCGAGAAAGTTATCCTTCAGTCTGGCACACAAAGCTGATGATTCGAAGATTAATGGAAGAATGTGGAATAGCAATGTACTGTGATTTACATTCTCATTCACGAAAACCTAATATTTTTATCTATGGTTGTGAAAGTAAAAGAGCAGGATGTTACGGCAGACTCACGGAGCAAGTTTTTCCATTAATGCTTCACAAAAATGCAGCAGACAAGGTAGACAAAAAGTATCTACAAAATAATGTATGTAAAGAGAATTGATCATTGATTATTAGGGTGATCCGAAGATGTATTATACTTTTTTTTTCAATTTTGTGAGGTTTCCAAAAAAATGAGCATGCATTCTCATGGCAGGGTGGCGATTCGGCGGCCGATTTCAAATTCCCGGTTTTACCCAGAGAAATTTTTCAATTTTCCCGGTCGAGCAAAAGTAACATTAATATTTGCCGCAAAAACATATTTTTTACATTCATGACGTTCATTCTGAACATCCTTTAACACAACAGAGTAAAAAAATGCAAAATAAATGAATTTTTAAAGAAGTACTTAAATTAGTACTTAAAGAAGTACTTAAATTTAGAAAAAACATAAATCGTCAACCAAAACTTAAATAATTAAATTTTAAATTAAAAAAAAATAATGTTGAACAAAACAGATGAATTTTCGACTAAAACGGTCAATCTTGGACTGGAATAGTTAAATTTTTCACCAAAAAGATAAATTTTCAACCGAGAAGATTAATTTCTACTAAAAAAGACGAATTTTCAACTAAAAAAGAAACGGATTTTCAATAAAATAGTTCAATTTTCAACCAAAATGATGAATTTTCAACTAGAATAGTTGAATGTTAAACGAAAAAGATGAATTTTCAACTAAAATAATCAGAATTTAACTGGAACACTTGAATTTTCAACAAAAAAGATGAATTTTGAAACAAGAAGATTAATTTTCTACCAAAAAATACAATTTTTCAACAAAATACATGAATTTTTAACGAAAAAGTTGAATTTTCAATTAAAGAAGACAATTTCCAACCAAATAGTTAGATTTTCAAACAAAAACATTAATTTTTACTAAAAAAGATAAATCATCAACTAAAACTTAAATATTTAAATTTCAAGTTAAAAAATTAATGTTTAACCAAACGGATGAATTTTCAAATACAACTATGGAATTTTTAATTGGAATAAGTTAAATTTTCAGTTTAAAAAATTACTTTCAACAAAAAAAAACTAACTTTAAAAAAAATAGTAGTTAAATTTTCATATCAAATTGTAAATATTTAACTGGAATAGTTAAACTTGGAACTAGCATTGCCTACGTTCACACTGACTGCGCCTCCCCGTCTACCGTCACCATATTAACACTATGCTCACAATTGCTCCCTCTCTCTCTCCCTCGCACCATCTGTGACCGAATGGCCGACGTCCCCTTTACTTAACTATCGCATAGATACGTAGGTAAAAAAAAAACAATACCAACAAACTCGGGAACCAAAAATAAGGCCTAATACATCCTCATGGTCCCTTATTAAATCTTTTGAAATACTCTTAGAGTTTTCAAATCTTTTGAAACGTTTGGAAATCAATTGAAACATCTTCAAGCTCTTAAAAATGCCTTAAATCTTTTAAAATACCATAAAATAATTCAAATCCCATGAGTAACATTAAAAAACTGAAATCAATTAAAAAAATCCTAGAATCCTTCAAAATAGCCTAAGATATTTCAAAGCCTTCAAAATATTTTGGAATTCCTTAAATTTTTTTAACCTCTTCAAAATCCCTTGTAATTTTTAAAAACGCCCTTAAATATTTCGAATCCTTTGAAATTCTTTCAAATTATTCAAATCCTTTCATTCTCTAAAAATCACTTAAGACTTTTTTGAACTTTCGAAAATGTCTTGACATCTTTTAAAATACTCTAAAAGTTCTCAAATCCTTTACAATTTTTTGGAATTTCTTAAAACTATTGAAATCTCTTGGAAATACCTTGGAGTCTTTTCAAATTCCTTAAATATTTATTTGAATTATTTTAAAATTGCTTGAATGTTGAAACTTTTTAAAGCTTTTGAAAATGCCTTGAAATCTTCTAAAATACACAAAAATATTTCAAATCGTCTAGAATCAATTAAATTACTGAAATTAATTGAAAACTCTCTGGAATCTTTCAGCATACTTTAAAAGTTTTGAAGTCCTTAACACTTTTTTTAAATTCCTTGAAACTTGAACTTTTTTTAATGCCTCGATTTTTTTTCAGGTACTCCATAATATTTAAAATCCTCTGAAATCAATTAAAATCTTTCTCTTTAAAATCTTTAAAATCAAATAATAATGTTAAAAACTGCCTTGAATATTTCAAATCCTTTAAAATTCCTTTAATTTAATCAAATTAAAAAAAAATCCCTCAAATATTTTAAGCTCTTTACAATTTTTTTAAATTTCTTGAAATTATTGACATCTCTTTAAAATCCCTTGGAACCTTATGCAATTCTCTAAAATATTTTCTTGCAACATATATTCAGTTAAAATCTTTTACAATCACTCGATATTTTTTTAATACTCTAAAATCCAATGAAATTACTGAAATCAATTGAAAACTCCTTAGAATCTATTAAAATAGCCTAAAACATTTCAAATCCTTCAAAATCTTTTGTAATTCATTGAAATTATTTTAATATTTTGAAAAACCTTAGATTCTTTTAAAACACACTAAAATATGTCCAAGCCTTTCACATTTCTTTAAATTATTGAAATAAATAAAAAATTCCTTCGAATCTTTAAAAATTCCATAAAATCTTTCAAGTCCTTTGAAATCTTTAAAATCACTTGAGACTTTTTACAGCTTTCGAAAATGACTCAGAATCTTTCAAAATCATCTGATATCAGTTAAATTACTGAAACCAATTAAAAATTTCTTATAATATTTTTAAATACTCTAAAAGTTTTCAAATTCTCTGAACAAAATTTCATACTCCTTTAAATTATGTAAATCTTTTGAAAAGGCCTTGCATTTTTTGAAATTATCTAAAACTTTTCTAATAATTTAAAGTCCCTTCAAATTGTTGAAATAAATACCTAAAAAATTCCCTAAAATATTTGCAGTTCTTTAAAATGACTAAACTTTTTAGAACACTTGAAAATTCATTGCAATCTTTTAAAATTTCCTACAGATTTATTTTAAATGTTTTCAAATAACTCGAAACTTTTTAATGCTTCAGAAAATACCTTGTAATCTTTTAAGATACTTTAAAATATTTCAAATCTTTTTAAATAAATGAAATTAGTAAAATCAGTTGAAACTTCCTTGAAACCTATTAAAATATCCTGAAATATTTCGAAACCTTTAAAGTCTTTTGACATTCATTAGAATTATTGACATCTCTTTCAAATTCCTTGGATTCTTTTCAAATGCCCTAAAATATGCCCAGTCCTTTGAAATTCCTTCAAATTATTAAGATTGATAACAATATCCCTGGAATATTTTCAAATTATTTCAAATATTTTCTATGAATATATATATATTTATGGCACGTATGCATACTCTGTGGTGCCAAAAACACCCGGAGCTTCAGCACGTTTCGCTTCAATCCTTGCGAACTATTATAATTACGTAATTTCTGTCAATGTTTGTGATGTTGTGAAATGATTATACGAATTCAATTTTCAAAATTATACAGACATACGTTTTAATTATTTCTGGAATTAGTACAAGAGGTTATTATGAATTTAAGTTTTCAGAAATGCAATTTTCAATTCAAAAAAATATATAAATTGAAAATGATTTGAATATTTCAATGAAAATAATCTTAAACAATATTTTATTATTAATTCTTTTAATTGTCATTATGCATATTATTATTCCTTGATTCTATTAAGGCTTACATTTTCTAGAATTATTTAAAAAGCTTATTAATAAATAAAATATTCATAAGCGAATGTTAAAATTCAAAAAAATATAAAGTGACAATAATAGTTTGATGTTTTTATGTTGTAAACAGCTTAATTAATTATTATTAGCCGATTCATTTTGTTCAAAATTTGAAATTAAAGAAAGATTGAATCAAATTTGTTTCTCAATTAAGTAACATAAATTGATTATTTACTTTGAGGTTGTGTATTTGAATGTGGGCTATTATTTTTGTAATAAAAGTTTGAATTTTCTTTAAAATACCTCTTATACAATTAATAATAATTATAATTATTAATAATTAATCAATTAAATGTATATAAATGCAATTTCAAATTTAAAGAAGAATATAATGTAAAAAATATTTTTATGTTTTATTGAAAATAATTGTTTAATGCTTGTTATGTTGTGAACTGATTATTCAGTTATTAACTTATTCTATTAAAACTTACATTTTCTGTAATTAGTTTAAAAGTTTATTAATAAATCAAATTTTCATAAATGAAAGTTCAAATGTGAAAAAAAAGCATAGCCGGCATAACCTCTAAAAGTACATTTAAATTGCTTTTTTCCGTATGAAGATCATATCTTGCGGTTCCACGAAATAAAATACTATTATTAGCATTATTATTACTATTACAGGCTGAAATGGATTACATGTACGACGGGGTAAGTGATGTTAACTTTTTGTTTGCCAAGACAGAACGTAATTGTAAACATCATGTATTTTTCGGGAACTCAATTAATGCGTGAAAAATTAAAGTTTTGAATGATTCTTAAGGGCATGTGATACTCAGAAAATTATCGATTTTAGCAGTGTTAGGTTCCTCCGGCTTTTTTCCTACAATAATACAGATTTTGCCTTAAAAATTTGGGGAATGATAGCGAACATGCTAAAGGACGTCCCCGAACTCTTCTGTCGTGGAATAATTTGAAAAAATTTAATTTTTCTGAATTAGATTAATATGTGTGTATTTTGAGGTACAACAGAGACTGACATTCTCGGAATGGCAGAGACCTCAAAAACGAATCCTAACCTCCAAATAGCGCACATAGAGAACATTTTTATTTAGCAGAATACAATTTTTGCTGTTATCCCTCAAAAAAGAGTTCGGGGACGTCTGTTGTTCAATTTTATAGCATCTCCAAATACAGTTTTAAAAATTTTTTATTCCTGTGCACAAAAACCCAGGGGAACTAAACCCGATTTACCACACGACGAAGTATCACATGCCCTTGAGACCAGAAATGTATGATTAAAAAAACTATCTAGTTTAGAGAAACAGAATGTGGAAGTTTACTATCTCAAAGTCAGAGGAACCTAAAATTGGAACAGGCTCGGTTGCGAATAACAATAAAAAATTAAATTTTCAATTTAAACAAAAAAAACGTCTGAGATTTTGAATTGCTAAATTGAGAGAAGATGAGTTTCACTAGAAAAAGTTAACCAATTCCGAGCAAATCATTCTAGAATTTGGACGTTCAAATTTCATGGGTTTTGAAAGTCGTCTTTGGATAGCGACTAAACATCTATTTTTGAATATAAAAAAAAAACTTTCAAAAAACTTGTAAAAAAACTTGCTCACGATATATGAGGAAGCTGAATAAAAATAAAAAAAGTTTCCATCCAAACAAATTATTCTGTTCAGGGAAAATAAATATTTCGTGTCACGGTATCTCTCTGTAACATACGAGTTTTCGCTGAAAGGTGCATAAAGAGAAGAAAGGTATATATTTATTATTAAATAAATAATAATATTTTGAAAAATATCGTTTCTGATTGCACGGCAAGAAGTTGAGTATAAAAACCTTATGAAAGTGGCTTTTTGTAGAAAATGGAGATTTAGGATTCTAGGTTGGAATTTGGGTTGGATTGCAGAATAGGGGCGTCACCCCTATTTTGGCTGAATTTTTTTTTCGGCAACAAACTATTAGAATCTTTAATTGAACGATAAATGAAGCGATTTGACAAGGCAAAAGTTTTAATTGTCATTGTATTTTAAAAATTGTTTGTATTATTTTGTAATTTTGTATTTTTTGTAAATTTGTATTTTTAAACTGATAAAAATGAAAACTTTAGTTTGGCTATTATTTAAAAAATCACTAATGCTTCCTCTATGAGGAAGCAAATACATTTGCTAACGTGAAGCAAAGCTCTCGTGAAATGAGCACCATATAATTATAAATAGAAAAGTGGATAACTCGAGATCGAATTCACAGCTAGTTTGTACTGGACGGGACACTATGGTAATTTCTAATTTATGACAAATGTTTTGTAACAAAATATTACATTAATGATAAATCAGAACGATTTTAGTACAAAATAATGTTTGCCTAAAACAAACTGATACGCTGGATTATTTTTAAAAATAAATTGTCAATAACAATTAAGCCATTTTCTTTTTGGAAAATTTGAGTCCAGATTCGGAATCAGCCAAACGAAAAAAACATATATAGGCGTAACTATTAAAATTCATTTATGTATATTTGATTGGGTTTGCCTATGAAAAATTACGACTTCCAAATTAAGGTTTAGTTTTTCATAATTTTGAATAAGGTTTTGTAGAAAATTACGAATTTCTATAACGTTTAATGAATATGTAAAAAGATATTTCTATGAAAAATTAGAAAAATGAAGAATCATAAATCGATAATTTTCTACTTTTTACATGAAAACGTCACCTTCGCAAACAATATTTTTCCAGAACTGACACAGTATCTACGAGAAATTAATCCCTCAAAGTGTACGCCATTCTACGGAAAATCACGAAAATCTATGAATTTGTATTATCGCTTTATACGAAAAAAAACTATTCAGAGGTCAGAATGCATACATTTTTAAAAATAAACTTTCATCAAAACTCATTGATATTTTCGTACAAATGCAACTTAGAAGTAGGTGCGAAAAAAAAATCCAGTCATTTTTTTCAACATTTCATGACTTTTCCAGGTCTTGTAGCAACCTGAAAGAAGTATAAGGAATCGCAACATGTGAATAAAAACTAAGAAAATCGTGAAAAAAAGACAATTTGAAGAGCCAATTTACTGAAAAAGAGCTTTATTGCTGAAGATTCTAAAAATCACTTAAAACAAGCAAGTCCTATACGTATAAAATATTATTCTAGAATTCCACGACTTCCTATCATTTCCGTTTACTTAAGTATTTGTACAACGAGCAGTATATAAAATAGAGTATCATATTTTTCACCATTAGGTATAAAAATAGTAAAAAAAACACTTAGGTAAAACATTGAAGTCCTATACATAATTTCATTCCACAAAAAGTAGGATGTAAGTAGAGGAAATTCCAACATTTGCACAATACTAAAGAAGCTTGCGAAAGATTTTGTTCCTTGTAAATTAATGGAAATGAAACTTTAAATCTACATTTTTATACTCGTAAATTTACTCCTGGACTCCAACGCGTCAGACTGTAAAAAAAATGGACGAAAAACTTATCTTATTGATCAAGAACGTAATTGGGATGCACTACGAGTACGGGATCTTGGTCTTCCGCCATCGGATCTGCTCCTCGACCTCTCAACTCTGATTCCGTTAAAGGAATGATTACTTGATCCTGAAATAAAATAATAGTAATCTCTTTGTTTAATAAATATAAATAATCTCAATGAATTAAGAAATCGAACCAAAAAAAATACATACGTTGTATGTCAATCTGTCGATGATGTTTTCTATCAAAGCCTTTCGTTCCAGCAAATCTTCTTCGGATTCAATCTCCTCTTGTACAAGATCCAGATACCAACTAACTAGATCAGATTTCCTAATACCTTGACCTAGTCATAAAAAATTAGCATTACTGTCTGGCATTCTCGGTTATGCAAGTCAAAGATTAAAATTTAGAAGCATTCTCGATTATGCAAGTCAAAGATTAAAATTTAGAAACTAACCTTCATCTTCGGTTCTATCCTCAAAACTTCGCAAATGAAGCACCAGTATATTTGAGAGTTTTTTATATTCCTCGAAAGACATTGACATTTTCTTCTTTGGAATAGCAGGAGTAGGAGGAGCCTCACCGTTAGCTAAAAAGGAAAACATGGCTAGTAGTTGCACAGAACAAGATGTGATCAGGGCTCGGATCGACTAGAAGGCTTAAAAAAAGTCACACATAATTTGTAAAGATAATGAACAAAAAAACGAGTATCAGACATTAAATGACTGAAATAATAACTTTAGTTGTTTAGAAATATATAGCACATAATTCTCATTGATTTTCAAATATTCCTTATACATTAAATATATTATATAATATATAATATAATATAGAAACGAAAATGGAGACGCGTTCTCGCACTCGAAGTGCTGCAAACATATTACAAAACGTGGTACCATGAACATACGTCAAAACTCTGCCAATATTGCGCACACTAAAATAAGAATTGTATGTCCGAAAATTCAATAAATTATGCGATTTTGTATGCATTTCCTTGATTTTCTAAAATTTTGACCCCATTTTATACACACTGCATGATTTTGTGTCAAGTAATATTTTTTTACGTTTTGCAATTTTTCGCAATTTTCACACAATGAGGTAATTATACTTTTTAAAACCGATCATTATGTCACGTCAATCACCTAAAAGGGTTACTCTTGAGCTTTTCAAATCACTAGATATAAACTCTTTTATCTTTATTTGACTCAGAATTTTGTGATTTTGAAAGAAAAATATTCCAAGATCTTGTAATCAAATTTTTTTTTAAATACCGATACAACTTTTACAATTTTTATTTTACAATTTTTTGTGTAGCAGTGCTTTTAGAGCACAAGAAACATTTTTAGCAAAAAAATTGACATCAATTTACCTATTTGTCGCTGAGATACAAACCTGAGAATAAGGACCGGGTCTCTTGACCCCCGTGGGATAACAACGTATACTCAAATACGTGGGGTAAATGAGGGTTAAAATGGGTAAGTTTTAGTTTGATATTGAAGAATAAGCGAATGGCTTAATGAGCACTGGGAAAGTGTCCTTGAAAAAAGTTAGGTTAACTGAAATGTATTTTCATAAAAATAAAACATCTTCCAGGCTTATAGGGCGCAAACATTGTGAAACGTACTGCAGAATCATCATACTCGACTTGATTAGAAGGAATATTTATGTACCTTTCCTTGTGCACAAATTTAAAATAATATAAGAATGTTGAAAACCTAAAATTTCAGGTAGCGGGTTAGTATAGTTATATGTAATTTGATGTATCGCTCGTACAATCTTCATATTTCTTGTATTTTTCCAGATATTTAATTATTTATTACTTGGTTCCAATAAAATTCTCTTCTTTGTACAATCAGTTTCTAATATGATTTGAAACTACCGATAAAATAGTGAATAGCAATAAATTTACCATCTCATGTAGTAGTAGCATTACCAATTACTTTAGTATATATAGTTCCCAATTTATTTAGTCGATTATTCTTACACATTGAATTAGTAGATTTTACTAATTAGCTGTGAACAACAAATTGGCCCTAATTGAATTGGTAGAAAAGTACTACCAACCAGTAGTTTACTGGTAAAATAAAATGACTTATTGTTATTTTGTAAAGCATTTCATAAACTTGTGATTTACATTTATATTTTCCATTTTCCATGCCCCTTCACTTCATTGGAAAGTTTGCTCTATGCAGAACAGCAACTCTTATTGCCTAATAACTTAGGCAGTTTCGCGAAATCGTGCTGCATATCGTGATAGAGGCTGACAACTACATTTGTATCTATAAATTTGTTGCTGTATAATAAATCGATTCGTGTGTAATAACTATAATTATTGATACACGTTGCATAAACTGTCACTTGCAGTTAATATGTTAGCGTCAGTGCTTTAATATGTCAATCAGATTATCACTCTAGCGATAATGTAACTGAAATGTTTCTCTCTTCAAAATCAGGATTTTTTTGAAAATTTTTTTAAATCCAATAATAAAAAGAAACACATTTATGAGGATGCTTCTTAAACCCATGGAACGAAATTTTCTGACAGTTCCACATTTTTTCCTGGTATCTCAAGATTTTTCCAGATATCATTTTTATAGTAGTCTTTAAATTTGCATTAGTAAAATATCACTGACTGTCAGTTAAATTCTACTAATTAAACTATTTTCTTGAAAATTCTGTTTTTTTAATACCAAATGTAGAATTCTAGTAGAAAGTTTATCTCTTTAGTTAAAAATGTAACTACTTTGGTAAATCTCAATTTTTTATTTGAAAATTAGATTTTATAACTGAAAGTTTAACTATTCCATTTTTGGGTAAAAATTTATCTTGTTTAGTTGTAAATTCGATTGTTTGGCTAATAATTGCTCGAGTGTTTGCTTATTAAGTGATTCAACTTATACGGCTGAATATCGTGATAGAGGCTAACAACTACATTTTTATCTATAAATTGGTTGTTGTATAATAAATCGATTAGTGTGTGATAAGTATCATTATTGATACACGTTGCATAAACTGTCACTTGCAGTTAATATGTTAGCTTCAGTGCTTTAATATGTCAATCAGATTATCACTCTAGCGATAATGTAATTAAAATGTCAGAACAATTCTCCATTCAAAATCCAGATTGCCCTTTCGGGGTAGGCGTGAATTGCTCGGTTGGAAAGTAGTGATGTGTGGATGGGTATATAGGTATAGGGTAGATAGATATATAGGTTTAAGATCCATTTTTTTACAGAAACGATATTTAAAATTTAATTTTTTTGCTTTTCAGCCTTCTGTTTTTCTCGTAATGCATTTATAAAGTTTCGGGCATATGTTTTGTGTTAACTGGGATCTAAAAAACGAACAAAAATTCCATGGACTTATATGGTTTGGACAGCAGTCGATTTTTTACGATCTGAATATCGAAAAATATTAACTTTTTCAACATTTTGTTTATTGAGATCTCTAGAGCTCCATCAAATCTCAAATGCATTTTCTCATTTTTTTTTTTTTTTTTTTTTTTTTTTTTTTTTTTTTGAGAATACGATTTTTGAGAAGGTTTTTTCTGTCTCCTGAAAAACTTGTCCCGATGAACTTACACGCTTTGGTCGCGACACCCTTTATTTTCGTTTTTTTTTTGTAGATCCTGCTTTCTTAAATATCACGGCAGCATGTCTAATAAAAAGTAAGTCCTAGAGAAAAGATTTTGAATCGAGTTCAATATCTTAATTTTCTAATTGTACTTATTTATTATTTAAATATCACTTTTCTCATATGAACTCTTTGATATCCAACAGTATAACGAGGCTAGAACCGAGGGAGTCACGCTTATCCCGAAAGAGATTTGGCTTAATGATATAATAATAATAATAATAAATAATAAGATATAAATAATTAATGTTAGGTATCATCCGGACACAAGCCCCCTTCCCTTTTCCAGTTCCCCCTTTCCCTTGCCAGGTCCGTACGTTTAGACTCGGCCTTAACAATAATTGATTATTTTTTATTGATTTTGGAATTGGCTTTAGAATTCATAATAATAAAATAGTATCAAAAGGATCAATATACCCCCCCCCTTCCTCCACAAGGATGACTAATAATAATAAATAATGTCAAGATCTTTTTTCAAAATAATAGAAGTTTCTAAAAATGGCATGTAAATTTTTCAAGATTGGCAACTCTGTTATATTTAGTGACTGTGGTTATAAATGGCAGGTATAATGGGTTAATGATGACATTTTTTTCAGTTGCAGATGTCGAAGACATGTTGAGACTATTGACGATTTACGTTTCACTTTTCGAGTCCTTAACAAGCTACAAAAACTGAGAAGATTGAGGGAACCTTTCGCTGATTCTTAGACGGAACCATAAATTGCATTTCCTGCAAATTTTGTTCCCTGAAATCCCCAACATCTGCCTCTCGATCTGCGTTTTGGTTGACTGGAGAAAAAGACAAATTACAGATTGCAATTCCAAATAATTTTTATTTCTATTTAATAAAATGTTCATTAACCAAATAAAAAAAAAAATTTGTTGCGAAGAGATTTTTATTAATAAGTAAATAAATAAGAGAATTTATTGCATAAAAAGCGTCTCTTTTTTGGAATACGAAAGTTACTGGAGTTGCTGAATTCAGATTTCCAAAGGGATATAAAAAATGAACGCCCTTGGCTTCAGCATTCTCGTAAACGCAAAAAAGTTAGGCGTGACGGGAATTTCTGCCGGCGCTTGCTGCTTAACTGACACTTTGTATCGCACGGTGTTTCCGGATTGTAGGCCGCAATCCTTCTTCCCAAAGTCTGAATAGGAGGGAGAGTTGCTTAGGGAGAAAAAAGAGGGCTAGTTAGAAAAAATCAAAAAGCGTGGCGAGGAATTCGACTTTTCCTTTGGGCCACACGCACGCTATAAGCTCTTTGAATGCTGCGGGCCAAAAGCAAGAGACGGATCATACTTATAACCCACTGACACACATGGCGGCATTCAAAATAAGAGATATAATAATTATCGATCACTAATTGCCATCAATTATCTCAACATTTTTTGTACCGGGTTTTCATTAGAAAAATCCAAAAATTTATTTTCTAATAAGGTAACATTTACATAATATTGTGTTCAGCGTTGAGAAATTTACTCGGAAAAAGGGATTAGTTACAGTTACGTAGTAACTCAGATTATCGATTAATTATTTTCTAAGTATAATTAAAGATGTTTAAAACAATTCTGAGCTGCATATGTTTAAAAACTCGGAAGATTCGATTTTTTTAAACTTTAAACAATTTTTTTAGTATTTTGAGAATTTTATGTCTAGGACAAAATAATAGTATATTGTATATCGAGGGCGTAAAGAAGGCTATTTTGACGAGCGTGAATTTGCTGCCCGAGCGAAGCGAGGGCGACAGTCACACGAGGCAAAATAGCTTTACGCCCTTGATACACACCATGCATACCTGGTGCAATGGTGTGATGTTCAGACTGTGATTTCCGAGAGCACAGCTCATCACCGGAAGTCAAACTTTGTACAAAATTAGTTTGTAGAAATGTTTGTAGAATCTCCGCATGTAATGCACATGTGGAATTTCTGTAGAACACTTTCCGTAGAATTTTTTCGCGTGGGAAGGTTTATTTGCGCAGACCAAATTTTATAGTTTCAACAAACAAATTAGGTTGAACAAACTGTTTTGTTGAATCATTTCAATATTTTCACTGAGTGTATGATTTGAGACTAAAACTATGCTTATTAAAAAAAGAATTGATATTTTGAAATAGTTATTTCGTATTCGAGAATAAAATCAGTTTCTCTATTTAAACTAATAATACAGCAAGGGTAAAACTCGCCTCATATTACTATGAATCTAAAAAAAATCTGGGGAAAAATGAATGGTGCCCTTTTTCACAAAATTCATTGTAGATACATAGAAGTCAGTGTAGATTGCACTACAGAATGTCGCAAAAAAAATTAAATTATATCAATTTATTTTCAAGATACAACTTTTCGAAGAAATTTTGGTCTATTTTTCATACCAGCTCCAAACAATTCCGTGACACTACCAGGTCAGTCTGCTCGATAATCAAATAAAATCAGTTAAAAAGCCTTTTGTAAAAAAATAAAACACCTTTTTATTCGTTTTTTAAGTACGAAGCGCGTATTTTCGATCTCTGTAGAGCCTCCCGAAGATATTTCATACACTTATGGGTGAAAATTACCCCCTTCACAATTTAATTCTAAGTTTGTTTTTTCACTTTATTATATTTAATATTATTTCCAATTACGCATAAATAGTGCTTTCATTGTGAACTATACGTTAATAAATTATTAGCATTGTAATTTGAATTTTTCATATAATTTGCAAATAAATTTTTCACTTTATGCCAGTAGGTCTTCTACGCAAAGTATAAGAAAAACTGCAAAAAATATATATTTATGATATGCCCCTTCAGAGTGATATGCATAATGATAACTTATTTTTCTCAAGAATAGTTTCTAAGCCATTAGATACAAAACATGAAGGAAAGAAATTCATCTTTCAAATTCTTTAAACATATTTTGTAGAATTTATATTAGTTTTAACAAGGCTTATCAATATAGAAACCATATAAATTTGCTACGTATGTAAAACCAAGCTTTCCCTAGAATTTAAAGGATCATATAAATTCTTCGGACTTCTTTGAAATGGAAATATCTCTGAAGGACAAGTTTCTTGCCTCTACTCTAGGAGATAACAACTAAAGTATGAATTGTATAAGATAATGAAGCTGTTGAATGTTCATTAGCGACATTTCTAATCAAACTCATCATTTAGACATCCAACAGTTTTTCCTTTGATTAGAAAATATGAGGATTGTCTCTACTCCGGTCTTCTCTCCGGCGATTGTACTCAATTCTATTGGTGAATAATAATTTGTATATATGTATTTAAGAAAGCTAAAAAATATTTATGATTATGTGTCTCTTCTATATTACAGATATGTCGATGATACGATCATATGCGTTCGAAAAAAACATGTTGATGTAGTTATCAAGAACTCTAATTCTTATAATAAAAATCTACAATTTACCTTGAAATTGGAACAGAATGAGAGTATTAATTTCTTAGACATGACGTTAATTAGAAATGATAATCATATTATCACTTATTTGTTCCCAAAGCCAATCTCATCAGGCAACCTAATTAACATGCTTTCACATCATCCTATCAAACAGAAGAAAAATATCGTTTACAATCTTATTGACAGAGCAATATTATTATCTCATAATAAGTTTTACTTTAAAAATTTGAAAATAATTAAACAGTCACTGATCAATAATTATTATCCGATTCGTTTCATTAATAAAAACATAAAAATCTGCATGAGCAAAATTGAATATCACTCTCACAACGAGGTAGTAAACAACATTCAGATTCATTTAAATGTACACCTACCTAATGTTTACCTTTCTTTTCCTAATAATTTTACATAACTGTCGAAGATATTAAGTAGTTGAAATATTGCTACGATCCTTACAATTAAAAAAATCTGCCCGCTGCATGGGGACGTTCTCATTGCGCGCTTTGCGCGCGGCTCGCTTCGCTTGCAAGTTTGAGCGCGCCTAGGGCGCGCGACTGTTGGTTCTCGCGATTGGCGCTCGACGATATATTTATCTCGCGCTTCGCACTCTATGATCACGTATCTCGTGCTTCGCACTCGATTTTGTCCAAAATCTGAACTTTTCTACACTATGTTCAACACTATTATATCAGCAAGTCAGTCAGTGTCTTCGGTGTATAAAAGAATGAGGTTATGTTTATTTTCTATATAAGCGCAGTCGCCATCTTCAAAACGTGAATTACATGTAAAAAAACTAGTGACGTAAATAACGTAGGTAATTTACATGTCAAAAACTACGTAAATGACCTAAGGTATATTACGTACGCAACCCTGGTCTGGACCCACTGCATGCAAACTAACTAAATCCGAATCTATGCGTCCAAGTTTTCCAAAGGCCGCATGGGAGTGCGGTCTCCTTATACTACTTCGCGGGTGTCGTAAAGACGTCGCCAAATTTTGTGCCCACTGGGAAGCTATTTTCAGTGTCAACCCTGATTGAAATAGTTTCTATGCTTTTCCACGAAAAATTTTACTAATATACATGAAATTTGTATGAGAAATTTCACGAATTTTCAGTAGCTTTTTCTTATTAAGAAAAATATAATCTATAATATCTGCAATAAATATAATTTTTATAGATATTTGTATATATACTAGTGATTTACATTAAATTGTCAAAAAAAGGATGCAATCTTACAACGGTTTGATGATATCACACGAATTTTGTGATTCTGTGAGCAGTTCGCGCTTGTATTCTTCAATTTAATTCTAGCCTCAAAATCTCAATAAGCTGCTATCGCATTTTACATGTGCAACGGATATTCCATAAAAAAAATTATAAACAAATTCAATGCTTCACAGGAATATTACTTTAATGTTAATCTTCATATTACTAGCAAGTAATAACGTATAACGAAAAATATTAAGTTATAACTAAAAGACTGCGACTAATTGCCCGTCTAGACGGATAAATTTGTTCAAGAAAATTCGTCCAGCTACAGTAGACCATGTCAGTAGCCGGATGAATTTACTCCAGAAAGTTCGTCGGGATACAGCGGAGTGCTAGTAGCAGGATGAATTTACCCGAAGAAATTTGTTGGGCTACTAATATAATATAAATTATGAAGACTTTTTGTTATTATTATGAAGATAATTTTAGACGGATGCTAAATTGCGTCTGTACTTTCAGCTAGACAGATAAAAAACCACCAAAGTATTTCGTCCGGCTGTACAATTTTCTGGCAATACTGGCATTCGTCAGAATCCGGATAAACAACACAATTCGCGTATACAAATGTTTTCGGATAAGGCATTTCGTATTCAAGTAAAATATCTTTTTTCTCCATTAGTTCTAACCCTAATTGCGATGAAAATAGTGATAAGTGAGATTAGGAAGAGTACTTTGATTTTTAATATATTTTTCAAATGTTTAATAATAAGTTAATAACATTTGCATTTTAACGCTTGTAAACAACCTGAGAGCAAAGGAAAGTATAATTTGTATAAATAGACATAGATGCTTAAAATATATTTTAGCTATTGTTTGCAATGTAATATGACCGGGTGACATTTTCACATATTTAAATAATTTTTCTCGCACTGGGTAAATTTTGAATAATTAGAGTACAGTATATTATAGAATGAGTCACGTACTCTACAAGCCCTGATATTATTGGATTGGGTTTGCCACTAGTTTTCGAGAAAAAAATTCAAACCTCACGTCTTGTATGGTGCGTTGCGGTTCAGTAGGGGAAAAAAGTGTCTTTATATTTTGAAAAATGTAAGTATTGTGCTGAAATTTTGGACAGTGGTTCAAAATATATAAGGTCAGATCTGTCTGACCCATTTGGGGTTTTATTTTGTTTAAATAGTGCAATTTTATTAATTTTTAACTTGGAATGTAATTGAAACCAGGCTTTGGTGCCTAGACTAAAATCTAATTGTATTCAATGTAGGCGGGGGATCCCATGAGGCATCCTTCTAACGCACAAGCTATAAAGTCTATTGTGAAACAAAATCTAATTACTAGAATTGTATTATATAAAGAAAATAAAAACTCACATGCGCCAGACAGGTGAGCTCTTATCGAGGGGCCATTCACTGAATGAAAATGAGTGAAAAGTCATTCTTCACTCAAAACCGGTCAAGTGAAATTTCTTATAATCCGGCCAGATCATGAGAAATTTTTCCAAATCTTCGAAATCGCGCCAACTCAGGGACAATCACGTAAATTCTTCTCAACTCTTTTAAACTCTTCTCAACTCAGCGTCAAGAGCGTAGACGCATCTGTCTTGCAAGGAGATGGTGCATCTCGAGCAATGAGGGGCAACCCCTTGCAAGACAGACAAGTTTACGCCTACGTCATAGAAAATAGATAATAGAAATATTAAAATATAGCCATTTTATTATTTAATTTGTATGAAAATTATTCAGCTTTAATACAAATCGTAAAGCTATTTTGCCTCGTGTGACTGCGGCCCTCGCTTCGCTCGGGCAGCAAATTCACACTCATCAAAATAGCCTTCTTTATGCCCGTGATACACAATATACTATTGTTGATACAACCAAATGGTTTTCTGAGTGCAGGCGCAGAATTTCTCCCAATGAAGTACAGTACATTTTCCACGTCGCACAGTCGGAAAAAGCACCTTTTTTTTTGACAAAAATCGTCCAATTCATTAAAACAGGCCGTAAATCAGTGCATCAACTGACAAAAATAATTTCCAGTGTTTATTTTTATAAGCATATTTGATTAATTTTTTCATGAATAATCTTGATTGTTTCTTACATAATTACCTCAAAATATCTTATCAAAGACTCCTTGCTATCATATATATTATAAGGACAAAAATTGTTGATTATATAAAAAAAATGTATAAACAAATGCACTTTTTGACCCTTTTTCATGACTAGGCTTCATTTTTTTGCGGATTCAACTACATAGAAATATCTTGCCAAGGAAACCTCGTTGTCATGTTTTGGAAATTGTCCAAATTTGGTAATTATATGAACATTTTTGATAAAAGGATGCACATTTCGACCATTTTTGCTTCCTCATAGGGGAAGCTTTGTGATGGTAACATTTAAAAAAATTTAAATTCATTTAATTAAGCGTTCCTCAATTTAAAAATGTCTAATACAATGTTCTAAGCAATTTTCCGGATGTGTATATGTGGATGTGTGTATGTCACACTTTTTTCTGAACCAAAGGATTTCTAAAAATATTAATTGCATTTTTTTGAGCACTTTATAATATTTTAAAATTCGGTTTTTCATAGTAAAACTTTTTTCATGAACATAATTCAAAGTTGATACAACAATATAAAAGATTCCTTGGTTTGAGACAAAGCGATTGACCTATATTATTGATACATTTTATTGGAGAGCAAGGAAGCTATGGTAATGCATAATGTTAAAGAAAAATGTTTTTTTTTTATAGTGAAACTTTGTTCACTAACATGATTCAAAATTGATGCAAGAACGGAAAAGATTCCTTGATTCGAGGCCAATCGATTGACCTATAATATTAATACACTTTATAGAAGAGTAAGGAAGTTATGCTCATTTATAATATTTGAAACATCTGTTTCAAACAGAAAAACTTTTTTCATCGAGATACTTCAAAGTTGATGCGTGAATAGAAAGGACATTTTGAACATAAATTTTCAAATAAAAGAATTCGAACAATATTTGTAAAAAAAATCATAAGGCTGGGAAAGGGATAGGGTGCGACAGAACTTTTCTCTTCCCTTTTCCAGCTAAAAAAATTACCATTATTAATAAACTTTAGTTTGCCTATTATTTAAAAAATCACTTATCCTTCCTCTATGAGAAAGCAAATACATTTGCTAAAGGGAAGCAAAGTGCTCATGAACTGAGCACCATATAATTATAAATACAAACAAAGTGGAAACATTCGAGATCGAATTCACAGCTAGTTTCATGAGCATGCTGATTTTTTTTTGCGAAATGAACTTGGAATATCTTGCCAAAAACGTCTTGCTGTCATTTTTTTCATAGTGACAAAAAGGGTTAATTATATAAGCAATTTTAATAAACAAATACACATATTGACCATTTTTCATGAACAGACTTAATTTTTTGCGGTATTAACTAGAAATGTCTTGCCAAAAACGCCTTGGTGTCATTTTTTTCATATTGAAAAAATTGTCAATTGCATAAACAATTTTTATAAACAAATGCATATTTTGAACATTTTTTATGAATAAGCATGATCGTCGTTTAAAGAATTAAAAGCTTCTATTCATTGAAAAAATATGACAGCAAGGAGTTTTTATCAAGATTTTTTCAAGTTCATTCCGAACAAAAATCTTCATGAAAAAATTGTCGAAATGTGCATGTGTTTATAAATATTGTTGATACAATTAACAGTTTTTGTCAATATCAAAAATATGACGGTAAGGAGTCTTTGGAAATACATTTGGAGTTGATTTCGCAAAAAAATTAGGCTCATTTATGAAAAAATGGTTAAAATGTGCATTTGTTTATAAAAATTGTTGATGGGATTAACAGCTTCTGTTGCTATGAAAAATATGATAGCGAGAAGTCTTTGGCAAGACATTTTGAGTTGATTCCGTAAAAAAAATAAGCCTATTCATGACAAACTGGTCAAAATGTGAATTTGCTCATAAAAATAATTTATATAATTGGGGAGTCATCGTGGCTCAGATGGTATAGTGATTGTCCAATGTTTCAATACTGCAGCCTTGGCAGCCACGCTGATACCAAATTTGTCTTGCACACTACCTCCAAAAAACTATTAAAACTTCACCTTTTCCTATCAAACACTCTCAGATTTCACATTTGGTCTACATTGGCCCGCATAACATTTGACCAATCTCAACGGATTAAAGATTTTTGTAACCTGCGAAAATAGGAAAACATCTAAACAATCCTAAAGATAAAGAGGCACCTCTCTGTGATCCTGGAGTACATAAAATTCCTTGTTCTTGTGGCAAAGTCTATATTGGAGAAACCGGGAGGGCGGTGGCTCAACGTGTAAAAGAACATGAGAGTAAAGTCAGGCTAAAACATTTCACGCAATCAGCACTAGCTGATTGCGTGACAATGGATATAATACCAATCCGATTTGGCTTTCCATCCTCCCGGGTTTTTTAAATAAGACTTGATTGGCCAATCAAGTTCGAGCAGTTCCCACCATGGGGCGCTCTGGCCAATCATAGGCAAGTTTCGTAGTTTTGCACACGATTGAAACCCGAAAAAGCTTTAAATTTTAAATTCCAATTTATTTGTTTGTTTATTTATTAGAAATCGCCGGTGAAGATGCGGGAGGAGGAGGAGGAGGAGGAGGAGGATTGGCGAGTACAGTGGGGACTATCGCTCCTGAGGCCGCGGCTATGATGATGCCTATGATGATGGGAGGAAACCCAATGGGAGGACCGAATAATTATGACAATAATAATAATTATCAAAATAACAACGGCGATGAAAGAAGGAGAAGACGTGGACATAGGCGGAGAGGACAGGGATATAATAATCGTCGTGGATACAACTCAAGAAAACACGTAAGTATGACGGACTATCTCACCTACTGACTACCTTTATTGTTTTATTAATATACGCAATGCACCTTGAGAACTTTTTGTTTGGCAAAAGCGGCTGAGCTTCTTGTAAATAAATAAAAACTCGACCTGTGATTTAAGTAAAGTCTTTCGTTGTAAGCATGTTGAGTAGAACTAAGATATCCAGTGAAAGAAATCTGCAAACTTTTTTGACTAAACATTATTGTGCTGTGTCTTCGTATCGACGGTCAAAGCTTCATAACTTTACAAAAATGCACCAAGTGATTTTGCGTATTCCTTAATTGGGATTGAATTTTAAAATATTTTATATATATTTTTCCGTTCTAGGCCACTCATAAACACAAGTCCCAAGGAGGTTTCACAAGTGGCTTTGGAAATTCTCTAAAATTTAGGCCAAGAGGGTAATTTGAATGGAAAAAGGGCATTAGGAAGCAAAAAGTCGTAGCAAAAGTTTTCTGCTTTAACCTCGGGTCCGGATTGTAAAATTTTTCAAATAAAACATCACTTACATTATCGATTGTTTCTATTTTATTCTACATATATATGTATATTCTACTACACACAAATAAGTTTGGCACTGAGGATTGCAGTTACTTTCTTCACCAGGACGGCAGTATAAACAGCCTTAGAAAATGTAAAAAAAGATACTTTATTAAAGCCAATTTATTTATTCACATTAGTACACAATAATAATTAAAATAAAAAAAATAAAATAAAATTATTTTTAGGGGGTAGGCTTGTTAGGGCTTGCGCGGGGTTCACGAAGAAGTGACAAAACAGGAACTGTTTACGTTCAGAGTTGAGCAAAATCCAGTTCATTTAGGGTAGGTCAGGTCCAAGGACAGCCTCAAAACTGACGTTAAATCCGAGTTCGACTATACGCATTAAACTTCATGGGGCTTGCGCCATCTATAAATATCTGGAAGATCTGATCTGACTTCTGTATGGCGCTGATCACCTATGCAAAAACAAAGAAAGTTCCAAATCCTAGCAACAAAACTACAGTTTTTAACGTTTCGACCTTGAACTTTAAAAGATAAGAATGTGTGGGAAGTAAACAGACCGAACGCGAAGAACGAGACAAATGAATTATCTAACATGGAGCACACGATTGGACAGGCACGCAGTGCTCCCAATTTGGCTCTCCAACTCCACTGCGCATGCGTCGCACCAGCAGCCTCATTGGATGCTGATCGCGCGCAGGTTTTGCACAGGTCATAGTTTCAAAAAAGCGCGCCATTTACAGGCAATGAGATGCACGCTTGAACTTGCTAGAAAATTAAATTTTCCTTCAGTTTCACTAAGTACTCGTCTACATATTAGGTATTTTCACTTCCACTACCCGTCCCAAAAACATTGACCGAACACTTGCTGAGGGGAAAACAAACGCACGTGCCCAGCCCCCTGCATCTTCCCACCGTTCCCACCTAAATGGATACGATAAAAATTACGTGAGAGTTGATTGCCGCCGAGTATTGTGCTGCTCATGGCTTTTCCCTTACTGGGCCGCTTGTAATCCAAAGTAATCCACTTCTAATATGGAGTTATTTACGTGCGATCCACAGTAATTCCAGTATTCCACAGTAATCTGCTTGTATTATACTTCTTTTCTGGAGTAATCCGCTTGCAATCCACTTCCACGTATAATATACTTCTCATTTGGAGTAATTGACTTGCACTCCATTTTCTATGGAAATTGAACAATTTCACTTTTTGCTAAAACTGAATTTCAACTGAAAATTTAACGAGTCTATTTGTAATGATAAATTTCTACTTTTTCTTTCAATATTTAACTGATTGGTTGAAAATTTGTGCATTTTGTTGAAATTTTGTCATTTTAGGTAGAGATATCATCACTTGTCTTCATAATTGATTTATTTTGTTGAAAATTTGTTTCTTATTTGGTTGAAAATTATTTCCTTCAATTGAAAATTTAACTGATTCATTTTTGATTGCAAATTATTTGTCATTTGGTGGAGTATTCAACTATTTGTTCAACAATCAGTGTATTTAGTCAAAAATTGGTATTTTTGTGGTTTTAGGGGAATAATTTTAGTTGAAAAGTAATTTTTATAATTTGAAAATACAACTAAGTGGTCGAAAATTCATTTGATTTGTTAAAACCTCGTCTTTTTGGCAGAAAGTTAATGGTCTGGGTTGAAAATTCATGATTTCTTTGAAAATTCATGGATTATGTGAAAATCGCGCTTGTTAGTAAAAATTTATCTTATTGGTCGAAGATGTATCTTTTTAATTGAAAATTCATTTATATGGTTGAAAATTCAACTCAATTGTTGAAAATTCTTTTATTTTTCTTATAGAAAATTATTTTTCTCTACTGATAACACAGGATCACGAAATCTTAAAAAATAATTGGTTAGCGATGAATTTTGTAAGCCTGACCTTGAACTGACCTTGACTCTGACCTGATGGGGCAAAGCGGACAACGGATTCGAATTCAGCGATCCCGGAAATATAAAACCCACCCAGTCTGGTCCGTGTTGCAAAGGTTTAGATATTGTGGTCCTGTGTAATTTGACTATTCCTACTTTTTTGAAAATTAAAAAATGTTGAAAAGTATGCCTTTTGGTTAAAAAATCAACTGTCATGTTAAAAAGTAGTCCTGACATTCTGTTAAGGATTCAACAATTTTGTTGAAAATTTGTCTTTTTTGGCTGAAATTCAACTGTTTTTGATCTAAAAGAAAAATATTTTTCACTTGAAGTATCAGCTATTATATCTTTTGTTGAGAATTCATCTCTTGGTTTGTATTTATTATATTTTGTTCTACATTGAACAATTTTGTTAACAATCATCCTTTTTATTGAAGATTCGTTAAAAAAATATTCTGCTTTCTTGCAAATTCAACTAGTTGGTTGAGAGTTGAATCACTTTTTCAAAATTTCATTTCTTGGTAGAGATGTATCATTTTAGTTGAAAATTCACGCATGGTGTTAATAATTAATGCTTTTGGCTTAAAACACCGCGTGAGTCTGTAGATTAGGTGCCGTACTCCACCATAATTTTATGTGATATAGAGTAATCCCGTGCAATCCGAAGTAATCGTAGATAATGCGGAGTAAATCTGTATATGAAATTAATCCAGGGTACTCCACATCCGCTAAAACGTATTTTTCGGAGTTGTTTCTTCCTCGTTTTTAACCTAGAGTCTGAACTCAAGTTCAGGAGATTTCACTTACCATACCACAGTTTGCCATGTGGGTCGACTTTTCCGTGATTTATTCTGTGGCCTGGCGCATTTCCAGTCACCACTTTCAATACGGTCATAGGAGGATGATGCACATTCATGCGAGTATTCCACTCGACTAATAATATTTCAGTACGAGAACCCACCACAAATACATCAGGATGGTTTAAAACAGGAGCAGCAAAGTACACGCGGTCTAGGGCTGCGAAAGAAATTGTTATTAAAAATTAGTCGAAGTTGGCGTCTTACGCCTAAAACAAAAGGGTTTTGTAGACTATTAAGACGTAAAATTAGTCGTTCAAACCCACCCTCTCCAGGGAATCCATTTTTCATCTCCCCACACTTAAGGGGACGTTCTCATATAGATGGGATTTGTAGCGCCTCAACTTTGCGCGTGGAAAAGAAAAACTATTTATTGAAAGAACCTGAAATTTTAAATACATGTTGTTCTTTATTGACTTTTACTGCAAAATGAATGGTTTGTTAAAATTATGTGTCAGTCCTAAGATCTGAGCTGTCAAAGTGGACCTTTCAGTTTTTGCAAGCATAAATGGCCTGCAGTCAATATTTTGTAGTCAATTTTATTCACATTTTTTATTTTTATTTCTCAATTGAAAACTGCCGCTGAGACTCGAAGCCTAGACTCACGGTTATGTCATTAAATAGTTCTTAACAAATAAAAACTATTTTTCCGATACACATATAAAGAAAAAATTAGTTTTTACGAAAATATTAGCAAAATAGGGCAACAATTCGCCGAATCCCATGTATTTGGTCCATTGTTTTCCCCCTCAGCACTCAACGAAGTGAAGTTAGCTGGTGTTTGAAGTGAAAATACCTAATGTATGGCAAGGACTTCAGAGCATTGGAGCGTGAATTTGACAGGTGGTCTGCATGTGTGTTTGCTTTACTGCTTACAACACAGTCTTATGGTCTTCACATACACAGGACAAAATGCTTCTGTAATATCAGAATTGTAAGTAACCTATACAAAAAAAATTCCAAGATGGATTTAACCAACACCTTTAATTTGATCCCGTTGATTACAAACAAGTAGGTCTCTTACTGAATTCAAGCACCTCTTCCTAGGCGAATCTGGATGAAACAAAAAAATGTTAAATGTTGAAGTAACCATAGTAAGATCACATAATCATAATAACATTACTTACTTGGCTATTAGCTTCCGTGACATAACCCACTGAAGCGAACGTTCCATTTCCGGTTGCATTTTGAGACTTTTTCCATTCACTAGAAATAGCTAGAAGAAAAATTACTCTTATATAATAAGTCACCTTTCGTGAAAAACAAATTTAAAAAAATGTTTAAAAAAATAGCGTCGGTTCGAATCCTGCAGACAAAATGTTATTTTATTGTTAGATAAGGTAATACTTACCATGCATCACTTAGCATTTATTTATAGCAAGTTTCTGCCACTCTTCATTAAGATGTTTGACATCAGCCAATTCTTTGAACATCGCCTCTATCTGCTCATGAGCTGTTTTTAAATCTCCCTTACATTCATGTAACTCCTGAAGAGCCGATTCTTTCTCTTTTTTTAATTTTTCTACTCTATCCACAGCGTTCTTTAGGAGCTTCAAGTAAATATTTATGTAATAAATGTAAAAAGTATACAAAATATAAAAGAATGATTATTATTTTAAATTTGGACCCTTTAAAATCTCAGATGGAAGTACTGATAAATAGCGATTTCGCACAAATAAAGTTTACATTGCAAAATTCTGGGTAAATTCTCTTCATGTCTTTAAAATCGCTTGGAATTTCTTTAAAATCCCTTACAAAAATTGTAATCCCGCACAATGTTTTAAATATTTGGAGGTCCTATATAATCCCTCAAATCTTGTGAAATTCGTTAAAATAGAGTTCTACAGAAATTATTCGAAATCCCTTGAAGTCAATTAAAATCTTTTGAAATCATAAAAAAACCATAAAAGTATGTGAAAATAATTTTAAATCCCTTGAATATAAATTAAATTAAATTTATTCATTCAAATTCTCTTCAAAAAATCGTTCAAGTTCCTACAAATCTTTGAAAACCCTTGGAATTCTCAGAGATTCAATACAATCGTTCAAATGCTGTGAAATTCTTAGAAATACCTTGAAATGTTTACACTTGAAATTGTTTGGAATCTGTTACAAGAGCTTAAACCTTTAAAACCATCCCTTAAAATAATTAAAAATTCTACATTAAGTACATAAACAAATTATTCCTTTGCAGTTTCTCTATATTTTTTACATCAGACTTTTTAATATTTTAACATTATTTATTTCTATATTGATTTTCTTGCATAATGATTTTCTACAGTGCTTTTTATAGAATCGCAAAATAATTATAAGAAATGCATTATAGAAAACTATCAGGGTGTATATGTTACAGGCAAAGTCCGAAGTGCCGTCACACCGGAGTCTGCCTGGTCCTTCCGTTTGTGTCTTGGGACGCACTGTAGAAGTGAAACTTGAAAAAAAAAATTTAAGTGGAACGAATTCATGGAATTCCTGGAATTCCTAGATTTCACGGAATTCATGGAATTCGCGGAATTCATGGAATTCACGGAATTGACGAAATTCATGGAATTTTCGGAATTCATGGAATTCAAGGAATTCATGAAATTCAAGGAATTCATGGAATCCCTTGAAATCTTGGAATTCCTTGAATTCCAGAAATTACTTGAAAGAAGTGTAAAAAAGTGCTGAATAATCTTTCGGGTGGTTTTTGTAAAAAATAGTGTGTGATACACGTACGCACAGGCGATTACTACTCGTGTGATTGCAGCATTTGCCTTCAGCTCTTCGCACTCGTCTACGTTTTCGCATTCGCTTCGCTCGTGCGCTAACCTCTGCGAAAAATGCGAGAGCTCTGGGTGTTTCGCGCACCACAGAGCATGCAGTCGCGCCATGTAACCTTTTCGTTCAGGGGACATACTGATATCATAGCACTCCAGCAGGTCGTCCCTGAATCGATCCGTCCACTTGAAAGCAACGGGATTCTGCTGGTCAATCACATTGAATCCATCTTCGGTTCGATTCCTAAGGAATCAAAACCGAACAAACAAAAAAAATATATATATATATACTGGGTGTTTTTGCCAACTTAAGACATCGAAATATTAAAAAAAATACGCATCCTATGAAAAAATGTCCATGAAAAAACTTTGTATTTTTGAGGGGGAAAATTGACTTTGAACAAATTGACCCCAACCCACCCCCAGGAGGCAGAGGGATTTACTTTGTAATTTCAAATGGGAACCCCAATTTTTTATCACAGATTCAGATTCTCCTTTATGAAATACGTAAGTTTTCCCCCAAAAATCTTTTTCGATTCGCGAAAAAAAATCTAAGCCGCCCTGCCTCCAGATGGGGAGGGGGGGGTAAATTTGTTTAAAGTCGCTTTTCTCTCTCGAAAGTAGAAAGTTTTTGTTACGAATATTTTTTTCATAAGATGCGTATTTTTTGAGAAATTTCGATGTCTCAAGTTAAAAAAAACACCCAGTATATTTCAATCAATGCGAAGTATCGGCGAAATCACAATACTTTTGGGTAGGTGGATCGATTTCATGACGAGCTGCTAGAGTGCTACGATACCAGTATGGCCCCTGAACAAGAAGGTTACATGGCACGACTGCATGCTTTGTTGTGCGTGAAACACCCAGAGCTCTCGCACTTTTCGCGTCAACGTCTGCGAAACCATGCCGAACAACTCCGAAAAAGGGGCTATGTAAGCGTCAACTCACCACAAACAAAAGCTGGGCCAGACAGTACGCGTCCCGCATTCAATGCGTGATTGACTACATAGTCTCTGTCAGGAATTTTGCCAAGGTTCGACAGTTCGCGCGCAAACTGCAAATACATTATCACACACTTAACAACTCGAAGCTGCTGACCATCAGGAAGCATATTGTTGACAGAATACGGGTACTATCTGACGCTTGGAGAAGTCCAGAGCAGAGGGAGAGATGAGTCACAGAAAACCAACAGTTTTTCTCTGATTCATCTTGACTCTTACAAGATCCTTCAATTACTGTAGAACAGGCCTGCCGAGATAGAGGAAATCCGCTCAATTGCCACAGGTTCAAATTCCACCACCACTTCCCTTTTCTCAGGTTCAGAGGCTTGGGGGTTGGTCGCTCTCACGAAGTTCAATGAGTAGAGGTCGGTGGTGGTGTCAAATTCCCATCTAGCGAATGAGCAGTTTTCCCCTATCTGGACAGGCCTGCATCTACCTGAAGAAGGCTCAAAGAACATAAATAGCTTCAAGGAGCTGTACAATGCCCTCATAACACCTGCGAAAAAATGCCTACCTATAACTACTGAGGAGGTGAAACAAGTATTAAGAAACATGATGAACTGTTCCGCTCTGGGACCACATGGTATCAATACCTTCTGGTGAAAGAAGTTTCCTTCAACTCAACAGCATCTGGCCCGCATTTTCACCTGCTATGTAAAGTCGGAAGAGCCTATTCCGGAGTGGTTGGTTGGAGGGCGCACAATACTACTTCCAAAGATGGGCAACTTAGCTGATCCGAAGAATCACAGGCCAATCAGTTGTCTGAACACACTGTATAAGATCTTCACAGCTATCCTAAATGATATGATTGTTCGGACAATCGGACCTGTGTAGCGAAATATGTACGAACAACGCGGCTCAAAGAAAGAATTTGCAGGATATCTGGAGAACCTGATCACCGATAGATTTCTGCAAAGACGCAGCATCCTACCAGCGCTTCCTATCGGTGGCCTGTATTGATTACCGGAAAGCTTTCGATTCAACCTTCCATAGACTAACACTGGTTTACAAAAAAAAAAGATGAGGACTACTTGACAAGACCACTTTATCCTTATATATTTTGACGCGCTGAATACGTATCCGAGGTCTATTTACCTCCATCACGTCAGGTTCAAGGTCATTTCAAGGTCAAATACAGGAAAAGCCGTGCAATTAACTTCAAAAACCTACATGACAATGTGAGTGAGCGTCTTATGTTTTAGAACTGCTTGAAATTCAGAAACAAATGACAATGTGCGTGTTCGTTTTCTGTTTTAGAATCGCATGGATCGATACAATCGCGTTCATCCCTAACTATCTCGAAAACTTTTGATTCGTTGGACTGGTACCCATTAGGATTTTTTGATCAGGAGCGTAACAAAAGTGGTCAGAAATGGTCAGAAGTCCTGACTTTTTTTCTGACGATTCCTGACTTTTTTTTAGTAGGGATGCGTAAAAATGAGGCGCAAATCATCAGCAAAACAGCACGCGTAGTGGGAGAACCCCACTTTGTGTGCGTGCCGTGTGAGTGATGACGTGTTAAGAGGAGAGTACACTTATCGGACGGCAACTTATCGGACTTTTACTGTAACAATAATAACATTGCATGCAAGCACGAAGTGTGCATTTTTGTTTTTATTACGTTTCCAGTGTATTATAAACTTTATTTATTTGCAATAATTTTGCTTAATCGCAATTTTCTAATTTGATATCATTCATATTTTTATAGCGCCGGCATCCAGTGGTAGTGCATGCACTACCGAAGAGGGGAGATTGGTATAGAGGCTGCAAAGCAGCGGACAGCTTGAAGCACGCTAAGGGCAGCGTGACGGCAGGGAACCACCTACGCGTGGCGCTAGTGCCACGAACCTGTGCTTTATGCTTAATGTGTATGAGTGGGGTAAGCGAAGAGAGTGTACCGTGTACATGAGTAGAACTGCAAAAAATTTAGAACCCTTATACCTGGACTGGTTTTTCTGAACTATATTCTGGTTTCCATAATTTCAGATATCTAACTTTTTTTTTATAAGTTTAAAATTGGAATGAATATAATGTATCTCGTAAATGGAATGACATACGCTAAAATAGGGAACGTTCTTGAATTCAACTGCAGAATAGTATATCAGTATATAATTTTTAATTATAAAATATATATAATGAGAAAATTCATAAATTAAAAAAATTGGTAATAATTTGAAGAAAGTTTTAAAAAGGAATTCGGTTGGTGGCGGCCAACTACTGTAAATCACTCTGTCCGCCCGGTACGTGACGATTACAATAGGACCATTATATGACCGTCGCATCACTCTCTGTGCCGTTTATGTGCCGAAATCAGCCAAAACAGGCACTAAAACGGCACTGGCTGCTCAGCGCCGTTCGCCAGTGCCGTTTTAGTTGGTCAAAAGTCTAAATTCAATTGGATTTTCACAAAAATTAGTGTTTAGGTATGATGAAGATCACTAATAATGAATTTGATATAAAAAATTCAAAATTCAAAATGGCGAATAAAAACTGGCATTGAAGAATTGGCAATTTCTTTTAACCTAAACAAAGATAGGTAATTTGGGATTTTTAAAGATTCTGTTAAAAAATATGTTACAGAAAATTCTTAATTAATTAAAAAGGACAATTCTAAATTCGAATCGGTGAATTAAGTGTAATATAAAAATTTTCAAAAAATTTTACGTTGATTCAAAACATGAAAAGGTAACGAAAAGTCGTATTTTTCAATGACAGCGCAAATGACACAGGAATTTTGAAATATAAACAACTGAATTTTTTGATAAATGAAAATAATGTATTTTTTAAATCTTACATATCGATAAAATTCAATTATTACAATTTTAAGACAGTAAGATGTCGGTATCAACCTAGAATATGCATTCTTTTAATTCCTCGGCTTCATTAGAATCACTTTCACTGTCATCTTGAGATTCCTGATTTTGCTTATCCGTTAATATCAAGAGATCTTGGGCTCGCTTTGGTATATCTCTAATTCTCTTTTTTGCCCGATATCTAAAGAGTTTAGGGCAAGAATTAAGTAGCAACCGTAAGAAAATGTCCTCGCTTGTCTTTTCGCGAGAGAACTTCCTTGTGAACCGCTCTCAATATTTTCTAATATTTTTATTACTGGCTTCCAAGGTTTCCTGAGAGTCTGGCAGTCTCTTTGCAAAAATCTTAAAATTTCTCGATATGTATTAGATATTCACTAGATATAACAATTAATATATTTCCGAAGCGAGATATTAGTTCTTCATCAAGTCCTGAAAAATGGTATTGTAATTAAAGAGACTAATCAAAAATGCGAGATAATTGTGAAAATGGAAGGTTTGAAGTTTCACCTGTGATTTCGGCTGCAACCTTAGGATTAGAGAAGAATCGTTTAGCCGTATTGCCATTATTAGATTTTCCCTGTCCCTGTCTTGAAAAATCCACATTTAGTCCCATTTGGGATTGAAAAGCTTTCTGGTATGCAATTTTGATAAGAGATTCAAATATTCTAATGTGGGCATGAAGTGTAGAAAGACCGAATTTAAAAGTAGACTTGTCCTCTTCTTTCTCCATCATCATACTCAAGTCATTCATTTCTGACGGCTTAGCTCCACAAATATAACATTCCGCAGTTGTACTGTCACTTAGTGCCTTACAGACCTGTTTTAATAAATTTTATATATATATATATATATATTATACTAATTATTTATATTAATATTTTTTTTATTTCGCTTTTTGATCATAGTATTTTTTGGATATTTCTTTAGCGGCGTTAATTCTTTCAACGGCTTCAGAATGGATATTATGAAGTTTTCTAAAAAGATCATTCATGTAGTAAACGTACGTGAGGGGAGGGGCTACTTTCGCAAAACTGGTTGGGATATTGGCTTCCTTACCAAATACAAGAGTATAAGGTGCAAAACCGGTGCTTTCATGCACTGTGACGTTATATGAGAAAATCGCAGAACGCAGCCATTCGTCCCAGCTTTGTTTATTGCCATATTATCGAAGATACTCAACCAAGGTTTGGTGGCTTCGTTCTAATGAACCTAGGGATTGGGGATGGAAAGCGGTCGATGTGACTCGTTCAAATTTTAAAATTTTACAAAAGGTTTTCATGAGATTGATTGTAAAATTGGTTCCTTGATCGGTGTGAATGATACGTGGGCAACCTTAACGTGAAATAAACTGCTCT
The DNA here is from genome assembly GCA_011634705.1 of Andricus grossulariae. Lineage (NCBI taxonomy): Eukaryota > Metazoa > Arthropoda > Insecta > Hymenoptera > Cynipidae > Andricus > Andricus grossulariae. The sequence goes on along the minus strand of JAABKJ010075445.1, from coordinate 108,504,468 downwards.
GCCAGGGCTGTGGCAATAGTGGTTGCATCTATTTGGGGTACAGGTATAGCATCAGCAAACTTTGAGAAATTATCCTGAATCGTTAGGGCGTATATGTTACCGCGCGGGGTAACGGGTAAAGGTCCTACTATGTCGATTTGGATTCTCTCGAAGGGTTGCGCGGGTGTCTCAGTAATTTGCATCGGTTAGCGATTTTTAACTCTCACTAATTGATTTTCCTGACATTTCCTACAGTGTTTTACATATTTTTGAACATTGGTTTTAAAATTATTCCAAAAATAATCACTTCGTATTATCCAATATGTCTTTGAAACACCTTTGTGTCCTCCTACTATGGATTCGTGAGCTTCCCTAATAATTTTCTCATGATCGGATTTTTCTGGAAAGATAATTTCTCCTGGACAAATGAATGCACGAAGTCTATTCCCTAAAAAATGTTGTTGGGTTATTTGTTCAACTGAGGACCATGACAAATCATCTAAACCATTTCCTACCTTGGAAAATTTGACGCATTACATCTTGAGAGGAGTCATTGCCTCTTTCAATGATATTATTCTGCGCGAGACGTTGTTGAGATAAGGGTGATCACTACCCCTATCGTTTACAAAAACTTTGAAGATATAACGACCATTGTGAACAGAAACAATCGTTTGACCTATTTGTGAATTTTGTGCTTTTAAATTATCAAAACTGATCAGATTTGCACCAATCAAATCCCTATCAACCTGTGAATCGAGATTGCAATCATTTGATATGAAGTTGACAATGTGGCCTTTTCCCATAATCAATTTATCCTTGCTATATTTCAAACATGATTCCAAGACCACGAGCACCGAAGAAAATCCATGTACTCTATTGAGTCCGATAGTCCCCCCTCCGCAACCGTTTCGCTCGTACTTCGAGCATCGCCGGCACTATCTTCCCTCTCCCCAATCAAAGCTTGCAGCGAGCTTGGTGCCTGTTCTGCGTACCTTGACTGGGTTCCCTGATTTGTGCTACCAGGAATTGCCCTCGTAGCTGCGAAAAAGTCATCGCACCCCGAGGCGACGGCCGGCTGACCTTGTCTGACTAGGTCATTCGACGCAACCCCCATATTGTAGTCTTGCTGTTCATCAAATAACTGCGGTTTATTGTTACTAATTCTTTTACTATCTCCGGGGTTCAAGTGACTCATCCCCACAGTTCGTGCGCCATTCATGGTAATGGGGCAATTCACAGATACGGAGTCCCTACTATCTCCCAGCGGCACCCTTGATCTAGTTACTGTGGTACGCCGTGCCTGGGGAAAATGCTTTTCATCTGACTCGGGAGCAGTCTCATAATTTTCCGAGTCCGGCTCTTCATCGGAACTAAATTATTTCGCGGTTCTATGGAGGACACCATGACTCAAAAAGACGTACTTTACTAAGTTTTCTAATTTTTCTAAATTATTAAGGTCTTCATTATCGAAAACACTTCCGGATTCCATCCTTTCGGTGTTCTGCTTGATACCTGTCAAAACGCTAGAGGGGGGAAGACGGAAGGTCTCGCTGCCTTCATTTTCAATATCGCAAGGATTTCGGGAGAGCGCGTCAGCGTTCGCATTTACCTTTCCCGGCTTGTACACAATGTCATAATCATATTCGCTTAGTTTGATTTTCCAGCGGCCTAAGCGGGAATTGGGATCCTTAAAATCGTGCAGACAAACAAGGGGACGGTGGTCTGTAACCAGCAAAAACTTCCTGCCATAAAGATATGGGCGAAAGTGCTGGACAGCGAAGACAAGTGCGAGAAGTTTCCTGTGAAATTTTCCGTGCATTTTCTTGACGAATAGCTCTTGATGGAATTTTTCAAATTCTGCTTTCTTTACCTCGACTTTCAGAAGTGAATCATCTATATGGAATATATATATATATGAATATATATATAACCTCTAAATTGTTCCTTTAATAGACGCTCCAATTTTTTTTTATAATTCACACGTGTTTATATTCAAAATACACTTCTTTGACCCTTTTATGATTATCAGTAGTTAATAAAGGTAGTTTTATAAAGTACATTAGTCTCAAAATAATATCCCTAGTAGCAAGATAACTGCAGCCTGGCGCCAGGAAAAGAAGAATCTGTGTGCAGCCTGGCGCCCGGCTGGTTCCGCTTTGACGTGCTGTTCTGGCGCCAGTGTCTGGTATAGCAGATCCTGGCCGAGACTGGTCATGATGTACACCAGACAAAATTAAAATAACTTAAAATGGTACTAAATAGGTTTCTGTAATAGTTTACACTATATTTCAGCCCTTTCTAGGAGAATATACTGCGGAGACGTCACTAAATTTCAGACGAGATACACTGAAAAATTACAAACATAACCCCTTGTCGTATAATATTATCGAATGCTCGCATGTTTAGGGATACTTGTGAATGGTTCAGATTTCCGATTGCTAGATTTACAATTTCATTAATTAATTTCTACAATAATTAGTAGTGTTTAAACTAAATGCCAGAATCTGGTTGCCAGTCTGGTCGACTAGAAGGAGCAGATGCTGAGTCAGACTCTGTCCTCTGTCATACAAGCCAGACGTTTCTACTAGGGTAATTCTCTAATCGAAATATAAAATTCTTCCAACTCGATTATGCCAAGAATATTTTACTCCTGGTGGAAAAATAAGAAAGTTTTCGGAATCTTTATAATTGCCCTCGTGAAAAGAATGACGGAATCGATTCTTTTCAAATATTATATAGTCTATGGCTGCGAAATTTGATAACAGCTATGCTAAAATGGTAGGGAACTACATCATCAGAGAACTCTCTGTGAGAGGGGATCAAAACAGGCGGGAAATTCAACATCATTCAATGTATAGGTTGAATTCGAAAATTTTCTAATAGAAAGGATCACTCATTAGGAATTTTAAGAGTAACGCAATAACAAGTTAAGGAAGCGTGGAAATCTGGAAAGCCTGACTGAAGATAAGGCTACCTAAATTGAATTCTAACCCGATTTTTAGAGCGTGAGGAACAGGATAGAATATATGAGTCGGAACGCTACAAAAATTTCTTTAGATTAGGGCTAATTAAATAGGTGTGTCTATTCAAAGGAAAGGAATTTAGGTTTCGAAATGAGTATAGGGCTAATTAGTCAATAACAAGTTTCGCGTGGGTAGAACATTCTTAGATTCACTCCCACGTGTCAGCAAGTCGTAAAAAGTTGACTAAGGGTTTTGGGGTAGGAATAAGTCTATAAAAGGGAGATAATGCCCAGCAAAGCCGTTCAGATTTTATTGAGCATTCATCGTTTCCGATTCCTTTATAAATCTACTTCGGAACTTACTGAACGTATATTGTACGCGCTTTTAACAATAATTAAGAGATATTTAAATTGTGAGAGTACGTGACCTAATTAATCTTTATTTGAGCAGATAATAAAAGGATAATAATTTGCTACAAATTTACAGTGTTTAATTTTTGAATAGAACCCTTGTCATCCCAATTTCAGGGCAAGTTTTAACGGTTCAGCACTAAGGAACAGCAATAAATCTGTAATTTAAAAAAAGATAAAATATTATCATTCGAATTTGGCGGTGTTTACGGAACTTCTACAACTCAACAACAGGGGGGGGGGTAGGATAGGCCCAGTACGTCAGCTGGCAAGATGCCTGCACGCTAAGGGCCAAGCGATAATAGCAATCCAATGGGATGAAACTTAATTTCTTTAATAACAAGAAAAAAAATGATTTTTCACAATAGAGTGTATTTGGATATTCTTTTTTTTTCAAAAGCTATTCAATTAAATACCAAACTCGTTACAAAAAAATTATTGATTTTATTATTTAATTTAAAAGCATTTGAAAAATAAAAAAGAATATCCAAATATACTTATTGCGGTAAATCTTTTTTTTCTTCAAGTTATTAGAAAAATTAAGTTTCATCCCATTCAGCATGCTCCCCATTTGGCTCCTTAACTGCACTACGCATGCGTCGCACCAGCAGCCTCCTAGAGTATTTCCATGGAGTTCGGCGCTAACCTTTATGGCGGTCGTACGTGAATGGGATCACTCGTGTTATTTTTGACGATACGAATTATACGCGAAGTGAAGTCAACAAATTAAGTAAATAAACTAATTATAATAAATATGTAATTAAATAGAATAATTAAATTATATAAATACGAGAAAATCACATAGGTTGTCAGGACGTAAGCGAATCAAAAGAGGGCATCGAGGTCCAATGGGATTCAAAAGAGGACGTAGAGGGCTAAGCAGGACGAAAGGAGGCCTTAAATGGAATCATGCAGGGCTAAAGTAGAGCCAAAATTTCGACTCGGGTCATAATCAGAATTTTAATGCATCTATTCATATTTAGGAACACTGACAAAATAGTATTGTCTGCAATTCGAATTCTTCTGTCCAGGAATTAATAATACAAATTGGAAAGCTGTTTAATTTTAATAGCGTAAAATAGACTACTTATTCGTTTGAATTAACCAAACTTGGAAGGATTTTAAACTTGAAGAAGAAATTATAATAGAAGCATCCAATGTTGGATCCATCTCACAATTTTTAACAACTGTTTCATAACATTAACTGCAAACATATTGCATGCTACCTTTTCATTAAATTCCTACATTATGTGCTATTAATTGGTACAAAAAAAGGAGAAAAAGGTCGTCTAGAAAGTAAAATTGAGGCGTGCAAGGTAGATTCTCTCGCGTGCTTAGCTCTCACTCGCCATATTTACGAGTTACGGTTCTTCGCGTGTATCTTTGAGATGTAAGCGGAAATCTCTTAACCGCTTTTTTGTCTATGGAAGGTTAACGGTCGTTTCTTTTATTTTACTTGCAGGTGACCACCGAGCGTGCACTTTTAAAACTACATTTTAACAAATGAGAACAATACTCTCTTTGCATATATACGTATCTCCTAAGACGGTACGTAGTCAGAACTAAAAACAGAAACATTAAGCAAAACTTTCCAAAAAATATAGAAAAAAATCAAACTATACACGAATAAATTAAAAAATATTTTTTCAGTAAGTGTAACGCCTAGCCCTGCCCAGGCGAGAGACAGGATGAAAATTCTTATTTATTCAATTCACTGAAGAAACAATCATATAAGGTAGCATTTGAAAATTAGTCCACATTTTTTCGGTTTTTTAATACCCTCTAACCCTCTCGTAAGAAACATTTTTTGTTGAAAACTTCACCCTATGTTTAAAAAAGCCAATCTTAAATCAGACCCTGAATCAAACCGTGAATCTGGCCATAAAATCGACCTTAAATTATGTTTCAAATTCACGAATCTAAGTACGACGAGATTCACGGTCTCATTTAGGAGTCGGATTTTTTAAATAGGTACGCGGAGAAATTATTGGTTGTAAAATTTGGTATTATAATATTTATATTTGTAAGGGTTTGATGGCAATCTAGAATATATTCGAGAAAATAATATTATAATTGTAATAGCGAAACGAAGATACTTTATCCATATAAATGATAAATATACTCCAAACTTAATTATTTTGCCACTTAGAGTTGGAAAGACTAATATCTTACATGGCAAATTGAAGTTAGGCAAAAGTGATATTCAACAAATAAATAATAAAACGAATAAAACCGTAGTTGCAATAAATAGCAGTTTAAACAACATACGTTGCAAAATAGGTTAGAAAAATTACCATTCTCAATAGGAAGGTGCAATGAGAGGAAAAACACTTGAATATGTTGATTTGCGAAAATTTCCATTTAAAATAGAAAATTCACTGCCGCATGACGTCTTATGCACCGAAGTTTATGAGGAAGATGAAATTCCTAAGTCTTATAATTTATTTTACCATAGGAAAAAGTCTCCATTCTGCTGCTCTGAAGACCCGTGTTCGATTCCCGCCAGCGCGCTGCTTTCTTCTAACACGAGTTTTTCTGTTTCAGCTTAGAATATAATATGTGGGCGTCCGCATGAAAAATATTTCTTATGGCCGGTATGAAGTTACGTATAGGGGCATATATCAAGATAAATTCCCGGCATCGGAAGCCCAAAGTGAACCACCTAAGTTGAAAAACGAGTCACCGGGGCATTTTTGAAGTTGGAACTTCGAAAACCCATTTTTCGAGGAAAACGCATCTAAACTTGGCGAGTGTAATAAGCAAACATGTTATATTTTTTCTTCGAACATGAAATATAATTACTTCTGGTTACTATCTGGATATGAGTATAATCCCAATTAATTCACTATAGGTCTCAGTATTATCCCTCAGTCAAACCCAAAAATAATCATTCAGATTTAGATGATAATAAGATCGTTTATAACGTATGCAACTGTCATATATATAATTAAAAACTAAAGGTTAACAACTACCGCAGGGTCCCACTGGGAGTAACTGTCATCTAAAAAATGACATCAATAATAATTTATTAGTGAATTATAACTTATTTAACTTTATATAACTTATATAAACTTATTCTATATAGCTATCTAACTTCTTATTAATCTTGAACCTACTAGAACTCATAACCAAGAAAGAATTTGCGATTACAAAATTTTTCGTCATTTAAAATTTCCAAAATTTTAAAAGTCATTAAGATCCCGAAATTTGTAATTCCCTAAATTTAAAACCAAATTTTCGAAATTTGATAATCTTGAAATTCCCGACATTATAAATATAAAACCCCGGAAGTTTAAAATTCCCGAAATTATGAAACTAGAATTTCCAAATTATCGATATTCTAGAAAAACAGCGAATGTATTTTTAAAAGCATTCATTTATTAGAAAAGAAGAAATTCTGAACCCGTAAATTATTAAAAATTTTCAAGCAAAAAGATTTCTATGAAACGGGTCACAAAATTTGTCACGCGATCCTGCACAGCTGTAGCTTATATTTTAGGTTTTTTTTATATTCCATGTTAGGCTAGCTGCAAGGTTTTGTTACGAGTTGTGAATGCGTAGGTAGGGAGTTCGAACTTAAATATGTGAACAAATATTAAAGTATAATGATAATAATAATCATAAAAGAGATTAATTTTTTTAGGCGACAAATCGGTCATCATTTGATAAAACTGTTCTCTATAGTTTCGAGACTTCTCCGATATACACTGTATATTAGCTGGACTTTTAGATTTTCTAGAACTGTTCTACGTTTTTTGCATCCTGTCTTCTAATAGAGATTACGTTACATCATCCTTTACATTTTATAGCACTTTGTAACACATTTCGTAGAATAATTCAATGCAATGTAAAACCAAGAAGATTTTAACTTTTACTAAACTACCCGCCGTATCTTCTACTATAGGACTAGATCTATAAAATTCAATGGACTTTCTTTTTCCGTGCAGCAGAAGTTAGATTAGCTTTTTTGTGTATTATTTTATTCCACCACGGTATTAAGAATTCAAACAAATTTTTGATAAAGCTTTACAGTTCAAAATACACTCGATTTAAATATAAAAATTTAATAATATATCTATATATTTTTTACGAGACTTCCTCCAAAGCCTGTGTAAAATCTCTTCTTCAAATCGAAGTCTCTAATTCGTCTTAGGTGAATTACCCCCTTAACGAGAACCATTATTGAGTTGCTTTAATCGAGTCGCACTCGTCTAATTTGATGACGGGAAACAAATAGTAACCATTATCCTCGGCTTGTTTCAGTGCGACGATTTATTTCCTGCATACGACTCCATATTTCTATCTGCATACATGTGTGTATTGTGTAGATATGGATAATAATAATAATATAATTTTTTTTCAATAATAATCAGCTCTAAAAAAGTATCCGGAGATGAAAATTTCATCTCCAACTGTGCCGTCTGCCGCGTAAGGTCATCCGCGGATAGAGACCGGACTCCAAGGAACATTGTTTTACAAAGTCTGTTGCGTAAATTTCCCACTCTTGCTTACCTTCTGGGATAGAAGGAGTGGATCACGTACACGTTTCAGTTGCGTCGGGATTGGTTGGTTTAAGGAACAATAATCGTAGCTTCCGGAGCCTACAACTTCTCACATAATAATCAGATGTTTAGGTGTTCGCAATTTACGTTACAGGTCTGAGGTTCGATCCCTGAGCCTATACATCTGGAAAGTTTTCTATGTACTTTTACCGAGGTTCTGGTGGTTCGGATCCCACCTTAAGCTATAGGTCCCCCCATCATGCACTTGGCTGTAACCCATCCCGCGAATGATGTTCCTTGCAGACTATTAAAAGAATGCCAAATATGTCAAAAATGCTTTTGACATATTTGGCTGTAACTATCTCAAGCCTGAGATATTATTAATATTATAAATATATACACTGGGACCTGGAGTTAAGCACGGTTTCTGGCATTGCTTTGAACATATCTCCGAGGAATCCAAAAGTAAACAGTCAGTGGCGTCTAAACCATTTTGAAATATTACGCAATATACGCACGTGAGTACCCGCGCACTTCTCCTTTGTCCCTACGCTTCTGGCGTTTCACCCATGGGTGAGCAGTTAGTGAGCTAGCCTCACTTGTTTCGCACATCACCACATTCCGAGGCCACACGAGGCCAGCAGTTCTAGGAATAGCATAACTTAAAGGCGCGTATCTCCAGACTTCAGTGTAAATAATAAATGAGTAAATAATATAAATACTATGGTACCTATGGGTACCTATGTGGCCCGCCGAACAGAAGAGAATATAAGGTCAACCACCTTTTATATATGGACGACCTTAAACTCTGGGGGGCACATGGGGGGGGGGGGCGCGGCACATGTACACTCCTGAGAAACTCGTAGATCTTTATACGGTAGCAGTCTCAGCTTATTTTCTTTTTCAATTTCCAGTTTTGCATATCGTACAACTTTAGTCTTGCAAAAGTTAAAAAAAAAAAAAATTTATATACAAAATAGGGGTTGATTATTTTGTTGAAATATAAAAATATAAAGGGTAAAACTATATTATAAAAAAATATTTATTTCTTAAATGGACACCCTATTTTAATGCATAAGTATTGCTTTTGTACGAGACCCTGATTTTTTTGCAATGGCTTAATATCTTCTGTCCCAATTTTTAATTTATATGTTTAATTTGGGGATTTAAAGATACACCATTCTTTCTTAAATGATCATTTTTGAATATGACTCAAAACAACATTTTCTACTTTGAATTTTTTTTCACTATATGTTAATTTTTATAAAAAATATTTTGCCCAATAGAGGCTTTTTATGCTTTATCTATTGATCATAAGCATTTTTTGTGCAAAAGAAGGTCAAATCCAATATTTTTTAATACACGGAGTATTACACGGGGTATTCTTTCTCTCTCACTCATGTCAGCTATCATCACGCCACTCTCTCTGTATTTCGATCAGAGCTGCTCGACAACATAACCTAAAAATACACTTGAATAACTATTGCACAAACTCCACCAATCCGCTGTTGGCAGCTCTTATCTCGATTCTAAAGTAATGGCGGCGAATACAAATCCAACCAATAGATGGCGAGAGAGTGTGGCTTCAGATTTCGAGAAGCTCCTTCTGAGATAATTGCATCCTCTTTTTTATGATAGGATATTCTGGGTGGAAAATCTCTCTTTTGGCAAAATCTGCTGGATCTGTGTACTAGAAATTTTCTCAATTTTGCCGCTAGGAGCTAGGAACAACTTGGTAAAACCTTTTTTGGAAAATCTATTTTCCAGCAAAAGGTACCGGATCTATATACTGTCTACTCTCTTCATTTCCTTCTCTAATCTCTTTTGATCACCAACCATACGTTGTAGAGAATAACTATATTCAAAGTGCGCTTGCGCCAATATTATTTTCGCACAGTCTGCCTGATTGAAGCACTTTGCGAACCATTTAGAGTCACCCACCTACTTTTCAGGTGGGTGTTGCAAAACGAAATTTCAATGTTGAATATTAAATCAGGAAAGTTAGCTATAAATAAGTAAAAATCAAGCACATTAGAATTTGCTTGGCTAATCTGAGAACACCAGCATGGCGCTAGCTGTATTCATGTACCTATTTTGTGCTCTAATTATCTCCGAGATACTACACTGGCGACGAAGCATCAAAATGTACAGTTTTTGATGCAAGGTGCACTAGATATACGAAACTCTTAAGGATTTGTGTGAACCTGATTTTCCGTCAATTAAAACATTGACTGAATTAAATAAATTTCTACGAATTGAAGCAGACTGAAGGTGAAACGAATTATCAGTGGTATGCGCAAATGAAAAGTAAAGCAAGTACTTGTAGTTTAGGAGCACAACTAGAGGATAAAATGAAAGTCCAGTTTGTCACGGGCATGAAAATAGGCCCTATATTGGATCGAGTGTTTGAGGTAAAATAACCTGCAGCTCTGGTAGAAATATTTTTGACGTGGGTTTGAAAAAGGTGGCAGATGTTCAGAGGCCGACTATACGAAACCAGAATTAACGAGCTTAAACAAATTGGACACCTATAAAGGAGAAACCATTTCTGCAGCTGGGCCGAAAGAAGAGAAAAATGTTTGGAAAAAGGAATAACAAGGGCAAGGTAAAGTGTCCGAACTTATATAACTGCATAAAAATAAATAGAATAAATCGAAAATTTCTTTTCCAAAAATCATTTGAAGTTTTAGTTTTTCAGTTATGAAATATTTAAGCTGGGCCAATCAGGAGCGCCGTGTAAACAGTCGTGTGTGCGTGAGCGGGAGTCCAACGTAGTGTTCTCCCGTCGCTAACCCCACCTCTGCGCTCGCTTCGATAATACTGGGTTGGGCCTTCTCTCGCGCACATGCGACTGCTTGATAAGAAATTTTTCAACTATTTAGAGAACAAGTAAAAAAAAACTTTATTTTATCAACTAAAAAAAATTATGATGGATTCAGAGTTATTAACGGTCGAAAAAGTTTCGACCCACGGTATTCGGCTGGGGACGGATGACAATGGACCTTTGCCTTATTGGCGTCGGGTAGGTCCTTGGACGAATTGGGTCCCGTTCGGGAGCCTTTCTGGAAACAACGGCTAGGGGGGGGGGGGAGGTCGTCGGTACACTACTTTTTCCACTCGCCTGAACCGTTTCCATAATATTGCGCAATATATGTACTCGACAGAGTACTGGTGCACTCGGCCAGCAGTTCTAGGAATGCTGAGTGCATTTATTTGTATTATTATTGATATTATTTAATATTGATTTCAAATCACCCGCGCTTTTCGGCTGGAGAAGTAGCCACCGGCTGCGCATCGATACAAGAACGGGGCAGCCAATGAGCGTCGTCGATAAAAATAAATTGCCCTCTCGCGTTAAGCGTGGGGCCCTCTCCAGCGTGGAAATAATTCGTCGGGTACGTTTCAAGGACCTTAAAATAAACGGAAGTTCACTGTATATATATTTGTCTTATATATAATATCTTCTGTTCTCTTTGTTAAATTTACAATTTAAAAAATTCGAAAATAAATTTTGCCTTATTTAGATTTTTTGAAAATGTACAAAAACATGTTTTTTTGGATTGATTCGAACCTACAATTTATTCAGCTTGAACCAAAGAAACATGTTATTATTTTTTATTCATGGGAAACATTTGTTCTTGGTGTTCATAACGTTCCAAAATCGCAAAGAAAAAAGAAAAAATGAAATCCAAAAAATCCCCAAGAAAAAAGGGGAAAATAAGAAAACAAGGGGAAGACTGTGCACCCTAAGAATAATTTTCCGCAAAAAAAGATGACTTTTCTACAAAAAAATGTATTAGTTAATATTTTTCAAGACAAAAATATGAGCTTCCGAAAAAGATTGAACTGTTAAATAGTTGAATTTGGAATAATTATACGTCAATCTAAACGTAACTGAAAGCATTGAACATAAAATTAATTGATGTTTGAACGAAAAAGTTTATAACCTTGAATAAGAAACTATCAACTTCATCGAAGAAAGAGATGAATTTTTAAACAAAAAAGATAAAATATTAACAAAAGAGATGAATTTTCGATCCAAAAAGATACAAAAAGTTTGTAACATTAAATCGAGAACTATCAACTTCATTGAAGAAAGAGATGAATTTTTAAACAAAAAAGATAAAATGTTAACGAAAGAGATGAATTTTCGATCCAAAAAGATTCAAAAAGTTTATAGTCTTAAATCGAGAACCATCAACTTCATTGAAGAAAGAGATGAATTTTTAAACAAAAAAGATAAAATGTTAACAAAAAAGATGAATTTTCTATAAATTGAATATAATATACCTTTTCTTCGCTCTGTCTATTGATTAAGCTGATCGATTTGGTCGTTTATATTCCTCGGCAAAAATTGATGGCACGTAACTGGGACTCTGAGGGTGCAAAAATTTTTTACCGTCAATAAAATGTCTACTGCATATAAGAGACGATGGCGATTATTGCCAGGGTGACCCATCGGGACTGACATTTAAAAAAATACATAACAAATTAAACCTTTAAAAAGCATCACAACATAATCTATAAACTTGTCACAGTTTACTTACTTGACTCGTTTGACAGCTGCAATCCACCTTAACCTCTAGTCTTTGAGGTGCACTTTTGTTGGAAAACTATAAAACTGAGTTTCCGGCGAGTTCAAACGATTGTTAACACACCCGACGACGCAACACAGAGACCTACTTTTTTTGGCGGCTATTTTCAGTAATAATTATGATATTTCTCAACAAATCTTGGCACTCGTGTATATTAAGCAACGTTAAAGATGCATCTCGTCGCACGAGAAAACTTCTGAGATTCGCCACTGCGAGCGATGCCTGCAATTACTTGCTTGGATCCGCCTACCTGCACATAGTCAATAAGAGAGCCAAAGACTGAAGACTGGACTTCCCCACCCCTAGACAACTTTTGAGGCCCAAAAAGGGACGATTCTGTGTATCGCCCAATGAAAGGCAGCCGCTCAAGCCCCCGTCTTCTTGGCTACGCCCACATGCCCCTCTCATACTACCTTTAGAGAAGCTCTTCAGGGTTGCAATTTTTCCGTGTTAGTTATTGCAGGTCTGGAGAACGGTACATATTTAGTTAAAAAATGTGTTTTTGAGAAAAGTGAATTTTTCCATGAAAATAGAGAAATTTGTGAATTAACTTAAATCTTAAAATAAAGGAGGGTGCCAATGTGATATGGGATTTGGGCCCACAACGTCCAGATCTAAAAAGTGTGTGAAGTTGTTATACTTGGTCCGGCGAACAAAAAAGTCAGTAGGTGTAACCCCCAAAATTGATCCGTTTCTAAGATATTGGTTTTTAAAGTCGCAAAGTTCATATATTGTCAATACTGAGTTTGCTTATTAGCAGGGCGTCAAGCAGCTTTAATCTCTATTATTATGCGTTTGTTACACGATTATATATATATATATATATATATATATATATACCCATCAACTCACTGAACCTTTCAGACAAATACTCGTCACCACTTTTAAGCATTTCAGCGGAAATATCATCCACACCGGCAGCCTTACCATTTCTTAAGTCCTTAATTATAGCCCTGATCTAAGAGGTACCGATTCTTTAAACGGGGTTTTCCAAAGTATCGTCTTCTATTTCGCATATGTTATGCTTCATAGTTTCACCTTCAAATAATTCCTTGTGAAAATCACGTCAAACTTTTGTTACTCTGTCCGTATACCATACTATTTCATCCTTGCATTCTAATTTGTTTGAAATCGTTTCACATTTTCTTATCTCCTCCCGTTCTGATGTTATCCTCGCTTTCTTTAGCTGATTCTTTTTACTTGTCTGTTCATGTCTCTATAATCATTTTCAAGTCTAATTTCCTCGTCATTGCCAATACCTGTAATTTTCAACTTTCTTAGATACGCTTGCTTCTTTTTGTTAAGGGCTACCTGGATTTTATCATTCCACCAAGCATAAACAGTCATTTTTCCTACAACTGCAGTAGCACACACGTCAGTTTCACTTCTAACAATAATTTTCTGAAACATTTTCCATGCGCCCTCTACATCTTTATTGCAGATTAGCGTCCCCCAAATTGTCCTAACTGTAAAAAAATGTTTTATGTACATTTTTTGTTTCTGAAATGCCCAAGAACATAATCAAAACTATTTGAGCCCTGAAAAATGTATCAATAAATGTAGAGACGGTTTTTAAGGAAAATAGAGTATAAACTAAGAGAAATAAAGAACTAGTGTTTTTATTGATGATGGTGATTTCTCTTCCACTCCTTTGTAAATATGAAGTTATCGAGAGATATAGCCACCTCGAAACATATGAGTCGACATTGTTGGGGTTGCTGGTAGATTTACTAACGCGACCAAAGGGAAATCGATCGCAGGCCCATCGTGTATTATTGGTAATTGGAACATTTATGAGCCAATCAATCACTTCTATGTTATAGTCCCTCCGATGCTGTCCATACCGCACCAGTTGGTTGGCGTACCCTTAGGATACTCAGTTACGTTGGAATGCCACACCGAGGCACATCCAACTTCCTTAAATTACTGGACCCGTGAAGACGGCCTCATGATACACGAGAGCAAGAAGTACAAAGTAACGTCCATCCCTGAGAAGCCTTCTTACAAGACCAATATGACGTTAACAATTTATGATGTACAGGTAAGTTTCCAATATATTATTTTTATTTTATTTTCCGTATTAAATATATATCTGGAATAGAACTGAAGGGCCTATGACAAAGCCACCGAACGCGGCTTCGGGTTGCGGATGGAGGGTCCTTGTACCAAGGGTTTCTGCTGAATATGATTGCAATAATTAATAAGTAGTCGCGGACAATTGTCCAGGAATGGTCCCGAAGGAATAACCCCTAAGCCGGTGCGTAACAACCGTGCCGAAAGCTGAATGGCACCTGGATGAGGTGTCTTGAACGGTGACTCTGGGAGACCGAGCGACCTCTTAGAGTATGCAGCCTCATCTTTTCACGCAGGGCTCTAAAAGGATGAACGAACCCTTTCCCTAGATACTCATGGGATCAACAATGACACCAACAAAACACCAAAAAGTTGTGAATGCGGTTCAAAACGATCGAACGCGCAGAGTAGCCGGCAATGGGTCGGCAACCAATGCCGATCATTCTAGAGTTCGGGGTGCTGAAAATAATTTATATGGAAACACGACGACGAACCGTCAAAACGCTTACATTGATTGGACGAATCAACTCAAGGATGACTTGCTAGACTGCTACGATGCCAGAGCTTCAGTGGGAAAATCTCGCAAGAATCCGACCCCTGGACCATCAATCGCTCAATTCGTGCTGCTGCGAGAGCTTTGGCTGATTCAAATCGAAGGCTCGAATCGGCGATGGATCAAGAGGCCAAAAGACACTCGCATCAATTGAACAAGAAGATTGGATGGGCAAGACAGAATACATCCCGTGTTTAATATGTGATTGATTACATCACATCTGGTAAACCGTTCACATAAACGGTTCGAAAGTTCGCCCAAGAACAGAGTCTCTTGAATCACACACTGAACAAGTCAAAGCTGCTGACAATCACACAGCATATTGTTGACAAAATACGGCTGATATCTGACGCAAGGAGGAGAATACAGAAGAAGAAGAGATGGATAAGGAAGACTCAAAAGTTTCTCGCTGACCCATCTCACCTCTTCAGTGATCACCCTGTTTCTGTCAAAAATCCACCCAAGCCCAACGAGGTATTCCCTGCTCTACATTTTCTTTTACGTGTCATTTTGAAGCTTCTAATTTGACGACCTGATAAACACCGTTTTATGTATTTTTCCTCCTACGCATTTACTAGAAGGTTAAAAACTAAAAAAAAATGTTAGTAAACGTCTAAGCAGACTGTCTTCTATTAAACCCATCAAATCTTGTGTTCTTCATGCTAAATATGTTGCACTGTTCAACATTTTCTTTTACGTGTCGTTTTGATGCTTTTAATTTCGCGACCTGATAAACACCATTTTATGTATTTTTACTCCCACGCATTTACTAAAAGGTTAAAGACTGAAAAATTGGTAGTAAGCTTCTCAGGAGACTGCCCTTTATTAATAACAATTAATAAAATCCCATTATCTCGCCGACCCGATAAACACCGTTTAATGTACGAATGCGACCTAATAAACACCATTAAATCTCTTGAAAATTCAACCTCACAAAACCTTTGTTTATCATCATTTTTTCGACTTTTGAAAACGTTAATTAGATTGGCGTTCTTGTGTTCTTCATGCTAAATAAGTTTCTCTGTTCAACATTTTTTTTTACGTGTCGTTTTGATGCTTTTGATTTGACGACCCTCTGAACACCACTTTATGTATTTTTCCTCCCACGCATTTACTAAACGGTTAAAAAAAAAAAATTGGAAGTAAACGTCTCAGGAGACTGTTCTGTATTAATCCCATTAAATAAAATCTCATTATCTCGCCGACCCGATTAACACCGTTTAATGTATGAATGCGACCTAATAAACAGCATTGAATCGCTTGAAAATTAAACCTTACAAAAACTTTGTTTATTATCATTTTTTCGGCTTTTGAAAACGTTGATCAGATTGAAAACGTTGATCAGTGTTTCGTCCATCCTTGTAGAACCCCGCATGCAAGGATAAGGCTGCATACTTTTATAGGTAACCATATTCAGCAAAAACTCTAGGTACAGGGATCCTCCATCTGCAACCCAAGGATGCGTTCGGTGGCTTTGTCATAGGCCCTTCGGTTTGATTCCAGAGGAATCGAAAAAGTACCGACAAAGTTGGTGCTATTGTCGGACAGGATCTTTTTTGGCTTCCTTCTTCGTGTGATCATGTGTCGTAATGCCATAATCATTTAATCAAAGCCACCGAACGCGTCCTTGGTTTGCGGATAGAGGATCCCTGTGAAAAGGGTTTCTGCTGAATATGATTAGACTAATTAATAAGCAGTCGCGGACAACTGTCCAGGGTTGGTCCTGAAGGAATTAACCTCCAAGAGGAGACGTGAAAACCGTGCCGAAAGCTGAATTACACCTGTGTGAGGTGTCTTTCAACGGTGAATCTGGGATACCGGGCGATTCTCAGAGTATACAGCCTTATCCTTGCATGCGTGGCTCTACAAGGATGGACGAACCCCTTTCCCTAGCTTCTCGTGAGAAGAACAATGATAACACCGAACATAGTTGTAGTAAGTGCGGTTCAAAACAATCGAACGCGCAGGGCTTCCGACAATGGGTCGGACAACAATGCCGATTACCATAGAGCTGGAGGAGCCAATCAAGATGGAGTCAATGCGATGGACCGGCGGAATCTCGGCACTGTTAGGTGGACGGATCGACTCGATGACGACCTGCTAGAATGCTACGATACCAGTATAACACCTGAACGAGAAGGTTACATGGCACGACTGCATGCTCTGTGGTGCGAGAAACACCGAGAGCTCTCGCACTTTTCGCATCAACAACTGTGAAACCATGCCCAAGACCTCCGGTTAAGAGGCTATGTAAGCGGAGCGTCTACTCTACATCAGCCGGCACGAGCCGGCAACAGAGGTAGAGAGGTGAAACTGAGACCAACCGAGAGTAGGCATCCAATAAAGGAAGAGCGATGCTTCAGGACCCGGAAAAACATCAACATCCAGGTTTCTTTAAAGCCCAAAGATCTGGCTAAATTGGATGACGAGCTTCGTGGAGATTTTTCCGAAGAATCTGACCTTTGGTCTATCAATTGTGGCGTGTGTAATGCAGCGAGAGCACAGGCGGATGCTAACCGTAAAACAAAACCAGTAGCTGATCATAATTGGTGGAAGGGTGCACAATACTCCTGACAAAAACGGGAAACTTAACTGATCCGAAAAATTACAGTCTGAACACACTGTATAAGATCTTCACACCTAACCTCAATGATAGAATTGTTCGGACAATCAGACCTGTGTGCAAGGTAGGGGTGCGGTGATAGACTATGTAGTTATGAATATGCAAGGGTGGGAGGAGACGGAAAGATTCGCAGTAGAAGGGAGGGTAGAATTCAAACGAAAATGATTCTTCAGTCAAAAAACAAAAAAAATTAGAGGCAAATTATAATTTAGAGGAAAAATAAATTTTAAGACAGAATAAGAATTACAAATAATCATTTTTTTATTTCCTTTGTTCACTTAAGTTAATTTTATTTTATTGTAAAGATTTCAGATTTGTCGAAATAGTATCCAGGGAATTTCGAATAATGTTTATTACATTTTACAGGAAATTCTGACGTTTGGAAAGTTTTTTGGAAGATTGATAAATTTTCATTAATCTTTCCAAGTTTTAAAATATTTAAAAAATGTTGAATTCTTGAATATCTTTTAAACTGACTCGAATCATCCTGAAATCGTTTCTAAATCTTACGGATGCGTTTTGGAGAATTTTAGAAATCTTTCAAAATCTTTTTAAATATTCTCTTAAGATTAATTTTACTTTCAAAGTCTTTAAAAAACTTCAACATTTTATTTCGAAACATTAAAAAATCTATTTTCTTTTAAGTCTTGTAAAATATTTACAAATTTTAAATTATTTCGCATTCTTTTTCATCTTTTAAATATTTAAAAAAATGATCAATATTTTTTCTAAAATTTTGAATAATTTTTGCGAAAATAAAAAAATTGGCTTGAAATCTTGTCGATTCTTTTTTGACAATTTTGAAAATCTTTTGGAATGTTTTGAAGTCTTGTGAAATCTGTACCTCCATGCTATACTATCTAATCTGTGGTTAGCAGTCTTAACGCTTCCGTCTCGTTTAGTGCTGAATAAAAATATTTGAAATTTTTCCAGAAATCTTGAGAAAATTTCTTTATTTCCTTCAAACTTATCAAAATTGTTGAAAAACTTCTACATTTTGTGTTCGAAATCTTCAAAACTCTACATTTTGTTTAAAAAAATTTTTGATATATTATATTATGTTTTTTCTCTCAAACTTGGAATACTTCTAGCTCAATCTTTCAAAATCTTGATTGACATAATATAATAATACTAATATTATAAAATTATTAGGTTTGTTCAATTTTGAATTTTTGCAAAGAATTTCTTAAAATACAGTTTCTCAGCTCGCGGGTTCAAGGGAAGGTTGTCAACCATGCTGGCTCACCAGCAGCGGATAAGTGCGTCAGCTGTCAGCACATGCGTCAATTTCTTTCCAGTTTTTAGCAAGGTATCTCGATTTCGGTTTTTTTACTATGTGTAAAAATTTCGAAGGAAAACAAGAGACAGCGTTTGTCGTTCAAAGAGAAATGTGAGCTTTCAGGTCAAGTGAAAGCATGAATCTCCAAACAAGACATTTTACAGAAATATGGTATCTCTGACCTTGCGTAGAGGAACCAAAGATCGTCAAAAACAAGTGCTACTATGGTTTTGGATGCTGCTCTGATGGAATGGTTTAAGAGAGCAAGAGAAAGATGCCAAAAACGTTTAAAATAAGCAGGAGAAACATTTTTTTGCGTGAAACGGATTGCTGACCTTTTTGTTTATCTTCAAGTTAAAATTATTATATGAACTAGAGAAGAAAATAAACGGAATTAAATAAATATTTTTTACTATACGGAGAAGATCCAGCAGAAATGTTTCGTACAGCCCTGACTATTCACGTTTGGATTCTCTTGATTTAGGTTCGAGGCTATTTGTAGGCAACCCACCGATGATTTCATGTAATTTAATATGTAAATAACTTTATCAACAATTAGTTAGGTTCGGTTTTTATTTCTCGGCTACACTTCTCCTTCCCATTGAACCAAATTCAAACCTTTTTAGAAATAATTCTCATCTGCGTAATATTTTAATTCTATTTGAAGATTCATCTCTTAGGTTGAAATATTTCAAAAGGTTTATGAAGTTTTTTGACCAGGCTAGTAGATGATGTGTAGATATTGTGTTTTTCATTCTACTGGTCGTTTATTATTTTACAAAAAGCGTGTAAAAGCTTTTCCTCCTTCGATGAAGGAGCCATCAGTACAATTATTTGATGTCAGTAATAAGACCTATCATATGAGACTATCAAGAAAAACATTTTGTTAAAAAATAGTAAATATAGAATCCACCAAAGGAGATACAATATTTATATAATATGAACTTACCATAATGAACAGCGTTAAAATCTACTCTCGATCAATGAGGTGCTGTACATTTTTACAATTATTGTTGCAAAATAAATAATTAAAATGCGTTTTCTTCTCAAGAACTTATTGCTCCTCTCCTTTCTAACTGTCATTTTTACCAACTTAAAAAATACAATTTGGTGGGCCAACACATGCTTGTAGTTGACAGTTATTAGAGAAAGAGAGGTTCACGTCCCTTCAAAATTAAAAAATATATATTTAATGTTCGCTCAAGGTCAATTTTGTTCAAAGTGCTTGTTTCTGAATAAATGGATTCTATTATTGTTTCTGATTTCGTTCTGTCACTCATGGATTGTGTTTTTCATAGAAAGCATTGGAAATATTATTTTATAAAGAATATTTGTTAAACTATAGAATGGATTTCTTCGCCCAAAGATACAAACGTAAATTCTACTATAGTAAAAACAATTGGGAAAAATTAGATGTAAGCCAAATTTTGTAAAGAAAATTAACCTTGGTCGACCTATAAATATTAATTTTAATCCTCGAAAGATTAAAAACGAAATCTCTTCGAAACGCTTATATTACAACAATTTTATCAAAGAAAAATATTCTTTATGATAATAAAAATAGTATGATTTTTACATACATTTCTTAAAATAAAAAATTACCAACGAGATTTGTATAAAATATCTTTCAAGGAATAAAATGATCGTCCCGGAAATTAGAACCCAAAAATTAATATGTCAAAAAAATAAAAGTTGTGACAAATTGGGCTAGACTCTTTTGAAAAGAGAACTGTAGTTCAAGTATTAAAGAGTGAACAGTAATTGATTTTGCACAACGATTCTGAATCTGTTCAAAATTGAATAATTTACATATTTTAATGTTAAAATTTGAATATAATTTAATTCGAAAGCCTTAGTAGTTCTACAGAAATGTAAACGTCCGATTGAGTCTTCATAAACAACATTCAATTTAAAAATCACTTCAAATTAATAGATTGACAAATGAACGCCTTTATTGAATTTTAAATTCTTATTCAAGTATTGTTTCAGTATAAAATACTCCATTTTTAACCCATTCAATTTGGAACTTTTAAATTAAAAAAAAAATTTCAATGTTAAACAATTCGAAACTGAATTGTCACAATTTCAGAGTGGTAAATTTAAAGTTTGAATGTTACATTTATAATTTTTCTATTTTTTTAATTTGTAATTTGAAAGTAGAAGTGTTGAATTTTTATTTGTAAATAACAGTTGAACAATGATTGATTTAGAAAAAATTCGAATAAGTTGGAGGTTTTTGAATGTTTCAAACAAAAAAAATTAGGAGGTTCTCAAGAATTTTGAAAGATTTCAAAATATGTGTATTTTTTAAAAGATTTCTGGGAAGATTTAAAATGATTTTTTATTTCGAAGAAGTACATAACTTTAAGAGAATGTTTGAAAGTATTTCCAAACATTTCAAAAGATTGACAAAATTGGAAAAAAATTTGGAAGCTTTTGGAGGAATTTTTTTGCATGATTTTACAAAAATTTTCAGAAAAATGGGAATCATTCTAAAAGATATTTAAGTTTCAGATTTTTTTAAAAAATAACTTGAAAAGATTTCAAATAATTCAAAAGAAAATTGATACTTTTGATGATTTGGAAAATAAATGTTGAATTTTTTTTTTTAATTACATAATTTTAAGAGATGCACGACATGCTTGGACGGGAGCTACATAAAATTTTCATGAACGTCTCAAATCTTTCCAGGATCTTTGAGTAGAACATAAATAGGGATGTCTTGAACAAAAATGGAACTATTTCGTCGAGCTCGGTTAAAATAAAACTGGTTTAAAGGTTTTTATACCTTCTTTTCACTAATTTCATAGCTTAAGCGGCTTTCAAATACTTTTTCCAAAGTAACGATCAGCGAATCTCTACAATAATTTTTTGAGCCGAAGAACTTCATTTAAACAAAATTTTCCCGCTTATTCCTTGTCGCTATTTTATTTTTAGACAGCCACATCATTTTTTTAAGGTCAAGAAATGGTCTGGTTGTACGCGATTTTCAAAAAATTCTTATAATTTTTTAAAACGAGCTAACGAAACCAGATAAGCGGGAAAATTTTGTTTGAATCATGTACTTTTCGCGAAAAAAACACTACCATTGACTGTATATTTATTTCTAATTAAAATTTAATTGATACAGTCGCTATACGACTGTATCAAAAAACTCGTAAGAGTTTTTCGATTTGAAAACACTGAAAATTCTCGCATTTAGTTATAATCGAAATCATATCTCCTGATCAACAGAAAAAAAAAAAAAAAGGATAAACATAAATGATCAAAAACCAATGATCTGCTTGTCTGTTTACGTTCGTAAATTGTTTTTATCCACAATTTGTCTAGAAATAATATTTATTTGGGATTCTATAATGAACAAGCAATGGAATCCGTTCATCATAACTTTAAAATCACGTGGGAGAAGTATGAAGTTGGAAGAGCGAATTCTATTTATGATGAACAATTATTGCAGGCTGTTCTTCCATTTAAACAATAATTTTACCCCCTCCACTCTCACTCGAAAAATCCTTTGAATATGGATTTCCATCTTCGGACGTATAGCTAGAACGAATTAATAGTTCGAAAAAAAATCTAAACGTATTGTTGGATGCCTCTTGGTCATATCTCTAGGAGAATTTTGAATCACGAAAAAATATTATTATTTAAACAATTATATTGTTTATAACACTGTTAATTTGTTTAAAAAATAAGTGAACAATAGATTGTCACAAATGACAACCAGATATCGTTCCTCGAATATCACAGAATGCAGAAAAATTTTAAAAATATATAAAGTTCCATTTTAAACAATAATTTTACCCCCTCCACACTCACTCGAAAAATCCTTTGAATATGGATTTCCATCTTCGGACATATAGCTAGAACGAACTAATAGTTCGAAAAAAAATCTAAACGTATCGTTGGATGCCTCTTGGTTATATCCCTAGGAGATTTTTGAATCACGAAAAAAAATTATTATTTAAACAATTATATTGTTTATTAAAAATTTTATTTGTTAAAAAAATAAGTGAACAATAATTTGTCACACATGACAACCAGATATCGTTCCCCGAATATTACAGAATGCAGAAAAATTTTAAAAATATATAAACTTTCGATTTTAAACAATAATTTTACCCCCTCACTCTCACTCGAAACATCCTTTGAATATGGATTTCCATCTTCGGACATATAGCTAGAACGAACTAATTGTCCGACAAAAAATCTAAACGTATCGTTGAATGCCTCTTGTTCATATTTCTAGGAGATTTTTGAATCACGAGAAAAAATTTATTATTTAAACAATTATATTGTTTATAACACTTTTTATTTGTTTAAAAAATAAGTGAACAATAATTTGTCACAAATGACAACCAGATATCGTTCCTCGAATATTACAGAATGCAGAAAAATTTTAAAAATTTATAAACTTCCATTTTAAACAATAATTTTACCCCCTCCACTCTCACTCGAAAAATCCTTTGAATTTGGATTTCCATCTTAGGACATATAGCTAGAACGAACTAATAGTCCGAAAAAAAAACTAATCGTATCGTTGGATGCCTCTTGGTCATATCTCTAGGAGATTTTGGAATCACGAAAAAAAATTATTATTTAAACAATTATATTGTTTATCAAATATTGTATTTGTTAAAAAAATAAGTGATCAATAATTTGTCACAAATGACAACCAGATATCGTTCCTCGAATATTACAGAATGCAGACAAATTTTAAAAATATATAAACTTCCATTTAAAAAATAATTTTACCCCCTCCACTCTCACTCGAAAAATCCTTTGAATATGGATTTCCATCTTCAAACATATAGCTAGAACGAACTAATAGTTCGAAAAAAAATCTAAACGTATTGTTGGATGCCTCTTGGTCATATGTCTAGGAGAATTTTGAATCACGAAAAAAAATTATTATTTAAACAATTATATTGTTTATAAAAATTGTTATTTGTTAAAAAAATAAGTGAACTAAGTGAAATAAGTGTCACAAATGACAACCAGATATCGTTCCTCGAATATTACAGAATGCAGAAAAATTTTAAATATATATAAACTTCCATTTTAAACAATAATTTTACCCCCTTCACGCTCACTCGAAAAATCCTTTGAATATGGATTTCCATTTTCGAACATATAGCTAGAACGAACTAATAGTCCGAAAAAAAATCTGAAGAAATCATTGGATGCGTCTTGGTCATATCTCTAGGAGATTTTTGAATCACAAAAAAAATTTCATTATTTAAACAATTATATTGTTTATGAAACTTTTTATTTGTTTAAAAAATAAGTTAACAATAATTTGTCACAAGTGACAACCAGATATCGTTCCTCGAATCCTACAGAATGCAGACAAATTTTAAAAATATATAAACTTCCATTTATAACAATAAGTTTACCCCCTCCACTCTCACTCGAAAAATCCTTTGATTATGGATTTCCATCTTCGGACATATAGCTAGAACGAACTAATAGTCCGACAAAAAATCTAAAGGTATCGTTGGATGTGTCTCGGTCACATCTCTAAGAGATTTTTGAATCACGAAAAAAAATTATTATTTTAAACATTATATTGTTTATAACACGGTTTATTTGTTTAACAAATAATTGAAGAATAATTTGTCACAAATGACAACCAGATATCGTTCCTCGAATGTTACAGAATGCAGAAAAATTTTAAAAATATATAAACTTCCATTTTAAACAATAATTTTACCCCCTCCACTCTCACTCGAAAAATCCTTTGAATATGGATTTCCATCAATGAAAACTCACTAAAAATTTTTTAGGAATCTTAATAAAATTTTGTTCTTCTGTTGAAACCTTTAAAATTTTTTAAGGAATTTCTAAATTTTTATTTTAAATATATAACATTCTATATTTTGCTTAAAATTTTATGAAATCTTTTTAAAATGTATATTTTTTTATGTTTTTAAAACTTCTTTAACTTTTTAATATCTTTTAAAATGATTAGATTTTTTTCTAAAAATTTTAGAAAATCATGAAAAATTTAAAAAATGCCTTAAAATCTTCCATATTCTTTTTCGGCCATTTTAGAAATATTTCAAAATCTGCTTGAATGTTCTCCTTAAAATAATTTTTCAAAATAAAAAATCATTTTAAATTTTCTCAGGAATATTTCAAAAATTCGATTACCTTAAAACCTTTCAAATAATCTTCTTACATTTATTGCGAAAATAATTTTATTATTTTAAAATATTTTTAAATCTGTTTAAATTTTCTCTTCAAATTGTTTTTTTTAAATAAAAAATTATTCTAAATTTTTCCAAGAATCTTAAAAAAAATTAATTAACTTAAAAACGTTCAGAATTTTTAAAAACGGGTTTTTAAAATCTATTTCGAAATCTTCAAAAATATACATAATGTCTTAAATTATTGAAAATCTTTTCAAAATTTATATTTTTCAACAATTTTTAGAAAACTTGGGTTTCCAAATATTTTTAATGTTTTAAAAAATTCTAAAATTTCGACATATCTTTAAAAAAAATTTTTAATCTTCAAGATTTTTTTCGACATTATAAAATATCCGACATGGTGAAATTAGAAACAAAGAAAAATTCTCTGATTATGAAATTCCCGAATCTAAACAATTAAAAAATGGCTAATTAATAAAATAATAAATGAATCAAATTACGTTCATTTGATGATCATATTTTTTTTTATTATTTAAATAATTTTTCAAACAATTTTTTAATTTTCTAGATTCGGAAATTTACAAATTCGGAAATTTATTATTAGTCGGAAATTTTCCATTCGGAATAATTTATTTATCGGGAATTTTACTTGTCGAGAATTTTATTTTTCCTGATTTTTCAGTCCTCCCATTTTTAGAAACTTTTTTAATTTTTTTTAATTTGACCTTGAACTATAATTGTTTTAATAAAAAATTAATAAAAATTTTGCCAGGAATCTTAAGAAAATACCCTTAAATTCTAAAAATCTACATTTTAATTCGAAATCTTCAAAAATCCATATTTTGTTTTTAGTTCTTTGAACTCTTTTTACATTTTGAATTATTTTTGTATTTTTCTTCAATTTTTTTAAAATGCTGCGAAATTTCAAAACATTACCATAAAATGTTGGAGATTCTTTTTCAAACATTTTTTAAATCTTATAAAATGTTTAAAAAGTTTTTCAAAAATATTCTCTTAAAAAAAATTGTTCTAAATAAAAATAATAAAAAAATTTTCTAGGAATCTTAAAGAATTTTTTTTCTCCTCTTGAAACCTTTCAAAATTGTTAAAAAGCTTCTTTCTGTTCGAAATTTACAAAAAGATTGAGTTTTGCCAATTTTGGAAATATTTTGAAATCTTTTTCATTGTTGCATTATAAAAAGATTTAAAACTTTATTTTGAAAGCTTGAAAAATCTCCACATTGTTTAAAATTTGTTGAACTATTTTCATATTAAAATTTTTTTTTCAAACTTCTAAATATCATTTAAAATTATTGAAAATTTTTTTAAATCTTGCAAAATTTGAAGAAAAGACTCAGCAATTCTTCTGAATTGTTTTGAAATATTTATGAATGTTCTGTCAAAATAAATTTTTTGAAACAAAAAATCATTAAATTTTCTTTCTAGACTCTTAACATTTTTTAAATAAGGTTTAGACCCTTTAAAATTCTGGAAAATCTTATACATTTTATTGAAATTTTTAAAAATCTTTTTGAATATTCTCTGAAATTTAATTTTTCAAAATAAAAAATCTTTTTATATTTTGCGAGGAATCTTACAATTTTTTTGAACCCTTTATAATTCTTAGAAAGCTTCTACATTTTTTTCAAAATCTTTAAAAATATACATTTTGATAAAAACCTTTGAAATCTTTTCAAATTAAAGTTTTTTTTAAACTTCTAAATGTCTTTTAAAATGATTTAATTTTTTTTATCCTGCAAATTTGAAGAAATTGCTTTGAAATCTTCCAGATTTTTTCTTGATAATTTTGAAAATCTTTTTGAATATTCTCTAACTTTTTAAAATAAAAAATCATTTATAATTTTTCGAGTAATCTTACAAATTGTTTTTCAATTGTTTAAACCATTTTTAACCAATTAGTTAAATTTTCAAACAAAAGTATGAATTCAACGAAAAATATAATAATTGATATTCCAAACAAAAAAGATTTTAATTTTTAATCAAAAACAGTTGAATTCGACGAAAAAAGACTTATTTTCAACAAAATAGAAGAATTTTTAACCAAATAGTTAAATTTTGAAACAAAAATATGAATTCAACGAAAAATATAATAATTGATATTCCAAACAAAAAAAGATTTTACTTTTTAATAAAAAACAGTTGAATTGGACGAAAAAACTCAAATATTTAATAAAATAGTTGAATTCTTAACCAAAACAAGTTAATTTTCCACCAAGAAAATTTTTTACTCAGGAAAGAAAGAAAAAACAACCAAATTGTTGAAGTTTCAGGCTAGAAAGATGAATTTTCTACAAAAAAAAGGCTAATTTTTAACCCTAAAAGATGAATGGTCAAAAAATTAGTTCAAGTTTCAAACAAAAAATATAAATTCTAAATGAAAGAACTTAATGTTTGATATTTTAAACAAAAAAGATTTTAATTTTAAATCAAAAACAGTCGAATTCGACCAGAAAAAACTTGGTTTCAACAAGAAAGAAAAATTTTGAATCAAATAGTTGAATTTTCAACAAAAAAAAAAGATGAATTCTCAACGCAAAATATAATAATTGATATTGCAAGCAAAAAAGATTTCAATTTCTATTCAAAAACAGTTGAATCAAAAAAAAAAAGATGAATTTTCAATAAAATAGATGGATTCTCAACCAAAACAAATTAATTTTCAACCAAGAAAAATTTTGTAGCCAGGAATGAAAAAAAAATTTACCTAATTGTTAAAGTTTCAAGCCAAAAAGACGAATTTTCTACAAAAAAAAAAAAGATAAAAAATTTTACTCGAAAATATGAGTTATCAAAAACAAATGTTAAATTTCAACCAAGTAGTTTAATTTTTTACCACAATTGTTGAAATTTCAACCCAAAAAAAAAAAACACTTTCTGAAAAAACAGTCGAATTTTCAACAACGCAGTTAAATTTTCACCAAAAAAGATGAATTTTCCAAGAAAAATGTAATGTTCGATATTTTAAGCAAAAAGGATTTTAATTCTAAATCAAAAACAGTTGAATTCGATCAGAAAAGACATGTTTTCAACAAAATAGAAAAACATTTAACCAAATAGTTGAATTTTCAACGAAAAAGATGAATTCTCAACGCAAAATATTATTATTCATATTCCAAGCAAAAAATATTTTAATTTTTGGTCAAAAATAGTTGAATTCAACAAAAAACCATGAATTTTCAACAAAATAGTTAAATTTTCAACCAGAAAAGATGAATTCTTAACGAAAAATGTAATGTTTGATATTTTTAACAAAAGAGATTTTAATTTTTGGTCAAAAACAGTTGAAATCAACGAAAAAAAGCGTATTTTCAACAAAATATTTGAACTTTCAACCAAAACAAAATTAATTTACAACCAAGAAAAATTTTTTACTTAGGAATTCAACCCAATTGTTAAATTTTTAGTACAAAAAGATGAATTTTCTGCAAAAAAGCTTAATTTTTAAATCTAAAATATGAATTATCAAAAAGAAATGTCAAGTAATACATAGTTTAATTTTTTACCACAATTGTTGAAATTTTAACAACAACAAAAACACTTTCTAACAAAACAGTCGAATTTTTAAACAAAAAATACGAATTTTCAACAAAATAGTTAAATTTAAAAAAAAAATGAATTCTTAACGAAAAATGTAATTTTTGATATTTTAAACAAAAGAGATTTTAATTTTTGGTCAAAAACAGTTGAATTCAACAAAAAACCATGAATTTTCAACAAAATAGTTAAATTTTCAACCAAAACAAATTAATTTTCAACGAAGAAAAATTTTTTAGTCAGGAATGAAAAAAAAAATTCCAACAAATTGTTAAAGTTTCAGGCCAAAAAGATGAATTTTTTACAAAAAAGGTTAATTTTTAAATCGAAAATATGAATTATCAAAAAGAAATGGCAAGTTTTAAATACATAGTTTAATTTTTTACCACAATTGTTGAAATTTTAACACAAAAAAAAAACACTTTCTAACAAAACAGTTGAATTTTATAACCGAAAATATGAATTTTCAACAAAATAGTTAAATTTTTACCCGGAAATATGAATTTTTAACAAAATAGTTAAATTTTCAACTAAAAAAAAAGAGAATTCTCAACGTAAACTGTAATTTTTGATATTTAAACAAAAAAGATTTTAATTTTAAATAAGAACCAGTTGAATTCAATTAGAATAGACTTATTTTCAACAAATAAGTTGATTCTTTTGAAAGTTATCATGCTAACAAACTAAAAATCTACAGACTAACAGACAGACAGACAGATATTTGTTGAAAACCTGTTTTTTGGATTCAAGGGGTCTTAAAACGCGAAAATTTGACAAAAAAAGGGGGGGGGTGTAAAAAAGGTAATGTGGAAACCTGTTGGATATTATTTATATATATATGTGTTTTTTGTTTTTCGGAAATTTGTAAATGCTATAACTTCAGTAATTTTTCTTCTATCAAGAAAAGTCATTGAAATATTTTTTTCGCCTTTTTGTTTAATATTAATATTTGTTTGTGGAATTTTTAAATATTGAAAAAAAGTGTTCTCAAAAATTTTAAAAATATGCTCACTTTTTGAATTTTTATCTGAAATCGCTGGCTAACGAACCTGACCTTCATTTTAGGACACTTGAAAAGTATACCAAAGTTCAATCCAATAAGTTGATTCTTTTGAAAGTTATCATGCTAACAAACTAAAAATCTACAGACTAACAGACAGACAGACAGATATTTTTTGAGAACCTGTTTTTTGGATTCAAGGGGTCTCAGAACGAAAAAATTTGACAAAAAAAGGGGGAAGGTGTGAAAAAGGTAATGTGGAAACCTGTTGGATATTATTTTTATATATATGTGTTTTTTGTTTTTCGGAAATTTGTCAATGCTATAACTTCGGTAATTTTTCTTTTATCAAGAAAAGCCATTTATATATTTTTTTCGCCTTTTTGTTTAATATTAATATTTGTTCGTGGAATTTTCAAATATTGAAAAAAAGTCTTCTAAAAAATTTTCAAAATATGCTCACTTTTTGAATTTTCATCCAAAATCGCTAGCTAACGAACCTGACCTTCATTTTAGGACACTTAGAAAGTATACGAAAGCCCAATCCAATAAGTTTATTCTTTTGAAAGTTATCATGCTAACAAACTAAAAATCTGCAGACTAACAGGCAGATAAACAGACAGACAGACATTTTTTGAAACCCTGTTTTTTTTATTCAGGGGTCTTCAAATATTAAATTTTTCATTGAGAATTCATTTTTGTTTGCTACAAAATCAACATGAAATTTCAACCACAATCTTAAAAAATCATTATTTTGGTTTAGGATTGAACTATTTTGTTGAAATTTTTTATTTTTTTCAAATTCGCCTTTTTTAGTAACAAATTTATCTTCTAGATTGAAGATATAACTGCTGGGTTCAAATGTGAACTATTTTGTGAAAAATAAATTGTGGTAGTTGAAGATCCATCCTTCAGTTACAAATTTAACTATTTTGTTGAAAAGCCTTTCTTTGATTGAAGATGCAGCTTTGTTAACAGCAAATTCAACTAGTCTATTTCTGGTTAACAATTTATTGTGTTTAGTTTAAAATTCAACTGTGTGATAAAAAAAGTTAATGAACTTTTTTTGGATGATAATCACCTTCTGAATTATCACTTGAATCATTATTTACCAATCAAAGAAAAAGTTCTTTTGAAACAAATGCATCGTCTTCTGATCTAGTTTGTTTTGAAACAAGTGAATATCTTTTTTAGAAAAACAGAATTATTTATCTGTAAGATTACGTTCATCTTAAGAAACATCTTTTTGACAAAAGAGGAAATTTTTCTAAGTGAACATAATCTAAATCAGAATCATCATTTGAATCATTGTCTATCATTTGGATCTTCATCTACCATCATCTGAATCAGCATCCAACCTCTTAACCAACATTTGTATCATGATTAACCTTCTGTATCATCATCAACCATCATCTAAATTATCATCACCACTCAGATAAAAGTTTGTCTTGAAACAAAACTATCATCCTCTTACCTGTTTCGTTTTGGACTACCATCATTACATTCTTCTCAAGCAACATTTTTTTGACACAAGAGGAAATTTCTCTAAGCGATGATCTCAATTCGAATTTATCATCAAAATCATTCTCCATCATTTGTATCTTCATCCACTCTCATCTAAGTCGTCATTCAAAATCAGTTGATTATCAACCACCAGGTGTATGATCATCCATCATTTAGATCAGTGCCCTTTATTTTGAACTTCATCTATCATCATCTAAATCAGCATTTATCCTCCTTACCAATTTTTGGATCATAATAACCTTCTGGTTCATCATCCACCATCTCTTGGATCATTGTCTACCACTCAAAAAATAATGTTATCAAAACAAAAGTAACGTTCTCTGCCCTGATTTATTTTGTAGCACATGAATATCTTTTTTCACATTTTTCAGATTTTAGATTAGGTTTATCTCAAGTCACATCCTTCCGACATAAGAGGAAATTTTTAACTAAATAGTTAAATTTTCGACCAAAACGCTGAAATTTCCAACAAGGAAATTAATTTGGAAAAAAAATCAAGTTTAAAATTTTTTAAAATTATTATGTTGAACATTTTATTTAAAAAGACCACTTTTTAAACAACATCATTGAATTCTCAAAAAAAAAATGATTTTTCAACAAAAAAGATTAGTTTTTTGCAACTAGTTGAATTTAATTGAAGACGAATTTTTAAATAAAATAGTTGAATTCTCAACCAAAATGATAAATTTTCAACAAACAAGATTAATTTTCTGTCCACATAGACGAATTTTCCACCAAATAGTTCAATTTTCAACTTATAAAGAGCAATTTTCTACAAAAAATGAAAGTCAAATTTTCAGATTAGAAAATATTTTTTAACAAAAATAAATAAATTTGCAACACAATAGTTAAATTTTCAAATCAATAGTCTAATTTTTAACGAAATTGATTAATTTCATACCAATTAGTTGAATTTTGAGTAAAAAACGTGAATTCTCAGCCAAAAATATTAATCACCTACCAAAAAAGACGAATTTTCAACTAATATGATGAATCTCCAACCAAAAAAAAAAAGAATTTTCAACAAATAATTTCATGTTCATTTTTTTCTACTGGTATAAAATCAATATTTTGGAATATTTATTTTTATTTCTAAATTGTGAAAAATACATTTCAAATACATTTAAAAAAAATTATATTTGCATTTATATTATTTATTATTTAGTATTTATTTACATTTTCATTTACATTATTAATAATTATTGATTAACATATATTTTTCTGCAAAATAGTTGAATTTTCAAATTATAAAGGAAAAATTTTCCACAAAAAATGGAATAGCTACATTTTCAGATGAAAAAATTAATTTTTAATCAAATAAAAACAAATTTTCAACAGAATGCTAAAATTTTCCAATAAATAGTTTAATTTTTACCGGAACTTTTTAATTTGCTATCAAATCAGTTTAATTTAAAAATAAAATAAGAATTTTCAACAAAAAAGTTTAATTTGAAAGCAGTTAGTTTAATTTTCTACCAAAATAGTTTAATATTTAACAAAAAATATGAATTTTCAACAAAAAACTTAATTTTCAACCAAATAGTTTAATTTGTTAAAATTTTTGTTTAAATTTTAAAATGTTGAATTTTTAAGCCAAACAGACAAATTTTTGACGAAACAACTGAATTTTTAACCCGAAAAAATGAATTTGCAATGAAAAGGTTAATTTACGACCAAATAGTGGAATTTTCCACCAAATAGTAGAATTTTCAACTTATATAGAGCAAATTTTCAACCACAAATGGAAGTTAAATTTTCAGATGAAAAAATTAATTTTTAACAAACAAAAAAAATAAGTTTGCAATGCAATAGTTAAATTTTAATATCAGTAATTTAATTTATAATCAAATAGTTTAATTTAATAAAAAAGATAGTTTAATTTTTAACAAACTAGTTTAATTTTCTACCAAATTGTTGAATTTTAAGTAAAAAAGGTGAACTTACAACAAAAAAAATACGAATTTGAAAGAAAATTGTTAAATTTTCAATGAAGAAGTTGAATTTCTAACACACAAAATTAATTTTCTACTCAAATAGACAAATTTTCAACCAAATACGTAAATTTTCTACAAAATAGTTGAATTTATTATAAAGGACAAATTTTCAACGAAAAATGGGATAGCTACATTTTCCGATGAAAACAAATTTCAACAAAATAATAAAAACGTTAACAATATAGATGAGTTTTTAAGCAAATAGTTGAATTTTTAACAAACAGCTGAATTTTTAACTAACGAAGATGAATTTTCAACCAAATCGTTAAACTTCCAGTTGAAAAATTACTTTTCAATGAAAAAAAAAACAACGGAATATCAATCAGTTTAATTCAACGAAAACGACGATTTGGTACAAAAATAGTTGAATTTTCAGCTGCAAAAGATAAATTTTCAAAGAAAAATAAAATGAATAAACTTTCATTTTCAAGAGCTAGTTTTTAAGAAAAGGAAACGAATTTTCAACCAGTTGAATTGGATTTAAAAAAATTAAAGAATTTTTTAACAAAATAATTGGATCCTCAACAAAAATGATGAATTTTCATCTAAAAAGATTCATTTTCCACTCAAATAGTTGAATTTTCAACTTATAAAGAATAAATTTTCAATCAAAAATGGAATATCTACATTTTCAGATAAAAAATTAACCATTAACCAAAAAAAAACACGAATAATCAATCAGTGGAATACAAAAAAAAAAAAAATACGAAATAGTTAAATCCATAATTTGTTTAGTTGAAAATTTAACTATTACGTTTTTGGTTAAAAATTTGTTGTTGTGAAAATTGAACTATTTGGTTGAAAGTTCATCTTTTTTGATCGAATTTAACTGTTTTTTATTTAAAATTAAAAAGTTTCCGGTTGAAATATCAACTATTACATTTTTTGTTAATAATTTATCTTTTTTGGTTGAAAATTCAACAACCATTTTTAGTTGAAAATTGTTTGTTTTTTTTAGTTAAAAATTCAACTATTTAACTATTTTGCAATCAAAAAAATTAATTCCTAACAAAAAATGTGATAGTTGATATTTCCATCAAAAAAAAAGATTTTAATTTTCAACCAGAAATAGTAGAATTTAACCAAGAAAGACGAACTTTTAATAAATTTTTTGAATTCTTGATCAAAACAAAATTATTTTCAACCAAAAAATATTTGTTGTTGAATTTTTTTTGTAGAAAATTATTAATTTTGATTGAAAATTTATCTTTTTGTTTAAAGATTTATCATTTCAGTTGAAAATTTATCTTTTTAGTCAAACACTTATTTCTTAACTAGAAATTTGACTATTCTAGTTGAAGATTCATAGTTTTAGTTGAAAATTGATCTCTATTAATTGAATGTTAATTCTTTCTGGTTGAAAAGTCTTCTATTTTGGTAGAAAATTCAACTATTTTGTTGCAAAATTTTTTCTTTTTGGTTGAAGATTTATTATTTTAGTTGAAAATTTATCTTTTTTGCTGAAAATTAATTTCTTTTGTGAAAAATTTAACTATTCTAGTTGTGGATTCTGAATTTTAGTTAAAATCCATCTCCTTTATTCGAAATTTAATTTTTCCTGATTGAAAAGTCTACTATTTTGGTAGACAATGTAACTATTTTTTCAAAAATTGTTTTTTTTCTGTACAAAATTGAACTATTCTGTTGAAAATTCGTTTTTGTAGTATGAAAATTAATTTTTCCAACTAAAAATGAAACCATTCCATTTTTGGTTGAAAATTTCCCTTTTCTGGTTGAAAATTCAACTATTTGGTTGGAAATTGATCTTTTTAAATTGAAAATTCAACGTTTTTTAAAAAAATTTCTATTGTATAACGAGTAGCCCAATAGATGAAAATTTAAATTTTTCTCCCACCATGAAATTCAATATTTTCTAAAACATTCCAACAATTTAAAACTAAAATATCGAATTCGGTTCAAGCTAAATAGTTGAAAATGAAGAAATAGGAAATAATTTAGAGGAAACTATTTTTACACTCAGCTCCCGATATAAGAACCCCCGATTTACGATATTCCTAGAATTGATCTCCTCGGCAGTTTCGGATGAGGGGAGCCGCGGGACCGTGAAAGAGGCGGTGCTCAGTGAAGCATGACAAATAGTATGAGGGCCGTGCTCTGAGCGCATCAGTTGATCAAGGCCACTGCAAGCCATGCCCGAAACCGTTCTTATATCGAGAGTCGAGTCTATTAATATACCATTACGCCAAATCCTTTCCGGGGGTCGCTGGGGATTCACTGATAATTCTCTCTAGCAATCACCCCAGGCGAAGAGCTTAACGAAGTCATCCTATGATGCAAGACAACGAACGACTCTCGATCTCATTCCAGTGGCTAAACAATGAACATCCTTGGACCAAGTAGATTCCGTAGCCAAGTAATCTCATCGCAATGGAGGCAGCCATGTTTTACTTTCATTCTAGTTAATAATTCAGTATCAATTAGTGGCTGTTTGAATTATGAAGAGGCCCTTCTTCGTTCTTTGGCTTTCCGGTCGGCGGATCTCGCGGCCTCCACGCCAAAGAAACAAATCGAGAGTGAAAAAAAGAAAGGAAATAAAAAGAACAAGAAATAAAAGGCGCACGATATTTACGTTTCCGACGGCGCGCGCGAAGAGAAGAAGGATTCGATTATAAACGAGTTAACTCGAGCGAAATGTCGGTGGGTGTACTTATTTCACGAGGGCAC
The DNA here is from genome assembly GCA_011634705.1 of Andricus grossulariae. NCBI lineage: Eukaryota > Metazoa > Arthropoda > Insecta > Hymenoptera > Cynipidae > Andricus > Andricus grossulariae. The sequence goes on along the minus strand of JAABKJ010075445.1, from coordinate 108,468,581 downwards.
TCTGAAAACAACGCTATTGGAAAATTAGAAAGTTGGCAAACGTCTTTCTTTGTTTGAAGGAGCCGACGAAGAACGAAAATTACAACCCTCTTAAATCACCAATTTTCTCTCGCTTCTTTACTTTTTTATAACAATTTTCAATCAGGGTAGTATTTGTTAACACAAGAAACCTCGGCAAGCCGCGCGCCTACAAAAAAGAGTCTCGTAGTCTATTGAGACGAGTTGAGCAGTTAAAATCTTCCCCTACCCCTCCCATAACCCCTTCCCCTCCCTATACCCCTCCTTCCCCTCATCCCCACCCTGATATCTCGCCCCTCCCGTCACTTCCCACACCGAATTAAGATATGCTTAAGGAATATCAAAGTTATTTTCAAAGTCCCACCGTATGGAGTAAAAAGGCTTTTTCCAATCGATGTTAAAAAAATTCACTATGGATCTAAAAATGGCTCTTTCACTCTGAACTGAATAATTTTCATTCAAATAGAGAGAAATGAACTCCGATGTACGGATTCTATAAAAGTTGCACCGAAAATTTTTAAGGTAGTTTTCGTGTAAAAAATCAGATATTTAGAAAACAATTTTTTTCGATGGTTTTGAAAACAAAAATAGTATTACTTACAATGTTATTACAAAAAACATTATTTTTTATAAAAAAAACTATAAAACTTACGAAAAAATTAATTCAACAATGTTTTTTGGGAGTTAATTTTTTCTTACTATCGCTTATCAATTTTTGAAAAATGCATGTATTTCGGTAATGATGGCTTATTTGTCAGGAAAAACATTCTATACAACTATCCGGTTAATTACAGGGGTATATTAAAACATAATTATCTCATGCAGAATATTGTTTGTATTGTTTGCGATTTCTAAACTTTTTTTTTCTATCCAACCTACTATTTAGTAGTTCTAATTTATATTTTGAGTATTAACACTTATAAATTTCTATTTCTTTTCACAGAATTAAGTCAAATGAAAGTGTACGCAGGGCCATCGGGAGGACAAGAATATGGGCAATTACAGGCGGCGGCAGTTGCGACAGAACCATTCCTTTTCTACTTTGAAGGTGGAGAATTTCACGGAATCACGCACCCAGAAAGAGAAAACCTAAGGGTAGAAGGTGATTATTACGTTGGAAAATATGTCCCTGGCGGAACTACTCCACTGTATGGTCCAGCACCAAAGCGCAGAACTTGCATACAAAGAGTATCACCACCATTTGACCGTGCAGGGCAACTATTTAAGCCCAGAAGATGGCTTGCACAATTATTTAATGTCGTTGAAATGTAATGCTTCATTATACAAAAATGTATTATGTGAAATAATTGAATTTCACATTTTTATTCAAAATTATATCTGTGAAAACCTAAGGATTTTAACAGATTTATAATACAATGAATAATGAATCTAAATTTATGACTTTTTTTATTGACTCCCAAATCTCAACCCTAAATTTCGAATAGTTTATGGGAGATTCTCAAAAAGCTGTAAACTGTAAGTAAGGCTATTGAATAATACTGAGAACGAATCTATATACGAAAATTGAAAAAATTGTGACAAACGAATTTTGTGAATGAGTTATGCTTAGGGAAAATCAGAAAGGATAGAAAAGCTTTTGAAGTCATAATATTGAGAAATTTTGAACTAATGGAGAAAGTATCACATAGCAAATTAAAGCTGACCATTTATCCTATATCTTATGCTTTTTTAACAGCGCTTCACTTTTATTCAGATGGTACTCATCCGGTACCAAGTGATCATTCATATTTTAAGTCTTCCAGATCAATTATGGAAGGACGTTATGCATACATTAATCAAACAATAATCCAACATAATGTTATTCAAACACATATTCTCATTCATACGGTGAATATTTCTCAAAATATTATAAAAATTGTACTATTTTCAAACTGTGTCGTATTTAACATGCAATCATGACAGTAATTGCTACTAACTGTTCTAGCCAAAAACTGCGCGAATAATTTTGTTTGGTTATTTTGGTAAAAGACATGCATTCGCCTTACTTGTGAGTCCTCGCATCCTAGAAACACCAACATTACTACCTATTCTTCAACAATTTATTTACCTCGTAGCGTATGACAGTTCTCATCAAAACAAATCAAATATATTTTCTATGAAGATGAGAATTAATCATTAGACAATTTTGAAGCTGAGAGTCCGGGGGAAACAACTCCTGATCATGCGGTCCAGCGGAGGTGGATTACCCCGGATTAATCTGGATTACCTCTATCTACAGAATTATTCTAGAAAACCTAAGATTACTGCTTACAAATTAGAATAATGCGAATTTATAACAAAGAAGAATTACTTTTTAACAAGAATTTTGAATTTTCAACAAAATAGAGTAACTTTTAACGAAATGGTTTAAATTCCACCCAAGAAGAATTATTTTCTAGCGAAAAATACGAACTCTCTACAAAATATATTATTTTTCAATGAAGTAGTTGAATTTTCGACTAAAAAAGATATACTTTTAACTAAAGAATCCCCGAAACATGTTGGTTCCCTGGTAGTATAAAATGGACGGAGAAAAGAAAAAGTGAGAGGTTGGTTTTTGGTTGACTTTTTCTCTTTTTCTCCCTCTTTTTTCATTTGGTTATTTTTGTCTCTCTTCGCATTTATTCCCAATGATAAAATTTATTACAGCATCATGAGATCCATGAAAATAATTCACTCACTTCTTCCTGACCAATCTGTTGTTGGCTTGAGAAAACCATCTTGATCCTAAAGTCTTGATACCATGACCTGTCGCATTTGGTTGCGATACCCGAACACTGTCTGTAATTGAAAATTACATTTTTAATATGATTTTGTACGTACTGATTAACATACATTTAATGTATTTTATGTTACAATTACTCACTTATAATTAAGGTTATGATCTTGGTGTCTTCAAGAGAAGATTTCGGCTTCTTCCTTCCTGACCAACTGTAAAGAAGAGCTACGTTATCCAAGAAAAGCCTGTAGCAGATATTGGCCAGAACATTGTTCAAGCTATTCCCACCAATAGCTCCCAATGCCTGTGTCCGTAAATATAAAATCAAATATATTTTTATGAGTGCAAGCTTACATTAGGAAATATATAACACATTTTTTCTAATTAATCATTTAGTAATTTAGACTAGCTTGATGTATTTACCATTCTATTTTTGAATTCTTTGTTTCTCAACCTCTCATAAATTGCCAATAGGTCTGCCTGCGTCATTATAGGCAATTCTGGACACTCGTCAGAATCTAGAAATAAAAAAAAGACTTGCTTGTATTTACGGCAGCGGTATTTTGTGACTGCAATTTCAAGTCTCTGAGGTGTATTAGGATTTCGTTCATCTTTCGAAGGGATAATTCTTCATAAGTGAGACCTATAATATAAAAATTTTCCTGATTAATTAATTAAATATATTGATTACAAATGATCTGTATAAGTAACAATTCAATACTGTATGAAAAAAATTTTATCTTATATCAGGCCGCATTCATTTGAACTCATGCGGGCAATCGCTGCTTAAGTCACAGACCCATGTGTCACTCAAATATGTTGTTTTTTAAAGAAAATAAGACGACGCGTATCTTACCGATTTGCCGAAACATTTTTAATGATGAAATGACAAGTATTTCGATTAAAAAAACAAAAATGAAAACGCAAATTATCAAAAAATGGTCAAAACTACAACTTTTTTATGGAAACAATTTTATTACTTTGACTTTTATCTTATCTTGTATCTTTTTAGCAAAAAACGTGAATTTTAGTTTTTCAGGGGAAAAAATCGCTCTTTTCTCCAAGGGCAGGCACAGGGAAAAGACTATTATTGAATATACTCTAAACTAAGAAGAATCTAGGCAAAAATCAAGAGAAAAAAAGAGGTCGGGTTTTTGAGTAAATTTGCTTTGAATATTTTCAGAGTAGCCGCCGTTGTTTCGTTAAGTTTCAACTTTATTGAAATTTACCAATGTATTTTAAAGGCAGACGGGAAATTATATTATAATCACAAAAATGAAGAGTAGATACAGATATGGGATTAACCAATATCGCACTTTTAACAAAAGTTTTTACAATTTTTTTATAAGTAGCATTTTCTATTTTTCAAATGCAAATAATTATAACATTTTGGAACAAACAATTTTCCGCCAATCGATAAGATAAATATCGCCTTATTTCTCTTGAAGAATAGTATATTTTACTGGCAAATGATTCTGTGATTCGGCCGATATGTCTTGTTCTAAAATTAAAACTCGGAATGTCATCGTTTTCAATAAATTACCAAACTTTTTGTCCTGATACGCAAGACTCGAGAGACAGTTTTCTAAACTCCTTTGTTTCTTCTTCTTATTAGGTTGTTTGGGTGTGGATTTTTTTTTATGGAAAACAGGAATTTTTCATTTCTTATTCGGGACTGCATCATGCGAGAGATCGCGAGGAGAAGTTCGTTCCAAAGGCACTTGTCTTTCTACAAATATAATATCAAGAGAATCTTATATAATCAAAATATTTACCCAAAAAGTATTTAATTTAACAAAATTTTGTGTGCACTCAAATAACAAAAATTACAGTTTCCAAAAATATAACTTCTCTTATTATGAGTAAGAAGCGTGGATACCAGACATTTGAACATCAGGAGGTGGTTGAGGATGAAGAGTTGGAGGATCAGCAGGCGGAGGTACAGGTGCAGTATTCTCTTCTAGAGAAATATCAAAGCCAACATTCAATCATGCTTTCTTACGCAATAAAAATAATAAAGTTTACATATTTGTGCGTGGAGATTTTCTAAATTTGCCTACAACTTTAGGGCGATCATTTGATTCAAGCCTTCTTCGCATTGACGGGTGAAGTAAGATGTTCGGGATATTCACTTTTTCCTCGTTTACTATTGACGGTTTCGATCTTGTCATTAATTTTGGCTTGCCATCGGCCTCCACCACCGCTAGGGGGGGGGGGGAAGGGGGCTGTTAGATTGTGCCTTTTCATGGACTTAACCTATGGGCCCCTCCCTCTCTTCTGAGCCTCGGTGCTCGTTGTCTGCGTTGTGGAACTAGACAATTTTTATGTACTTCGAACCGCTAAATGTTTCTTCCCTGTCATCATTTGCGAACAAGCTTGTATTCTTCGATAACATGTTTTTCGTCAACAAAAAATCAACACGAAAACAATTTTTTTGAGGTTAGGGACAAATAAAGACCATTTCTATGTATTTTTCGCCGATGAATCCGAATTTATGGTAGAGATTGAAGAAAAACACGTGTTTTTTTGTTAAATATTTTTCAATGCAAAAATAGTAAAAAAGAACTATGCTTTTTGTGGTTGGAAGTAAACTCGACAGTGATGGCGAATTCTGATCTTGGATTCGGATTCAGCGAACCAAAATCCATAGGATGTGACTACTCTTTTCCGTCGGACAATCTGCTTTTTTGTGGAGCTATGTTACTTTTACTCAACAGTTTGGAATAGATTTGCGCAGCATGGAACTTCCAGAGTTTGCGAGAAACTTCGTTTTGGTGCCCACCCTTAAATAAAAAGAAAAAGACTTTTTAGTGAAAAAGTTTTAAATAAATTAGAGAAGGAAATAAGGGATACCAATACTCAATGTACAAATCTATCGAAGATTTATTTTATCCTTGTTTGGAACGTTATTGTATTAATTTTATTGTTGGTTCCGGGGGTGGTCTCTTCCTTCGAGAATGGAACATTTGCAGAACCTTAGGTATGCTGATGAGCGTCACGGCTTGTAGAGTTGGGTTGATTTGTCTTCCTCGACTCTTGTATTGTTATACAATAGATTGGTTCAGTATTTCATAGGAATGGTTTCATTGAACGAGTGAATGACTTGAGTTATGTTTGGAATTGAAACGATTCTAGACTTTTTTTATCGAGTTTTAAACTAAACTTGATGATTCTAAATTTTTTGTAAGTGTTGCAATTTTTGACTGAGTCCAACTTATTTATTTTCTGCGCTGATTTGAAAACGTGCCGAAGTAATTTGAGCAGCGATTCCACGGTTAAATTGTACTTTTTGTAACTCTTCAGAATATAAATAGTAAATTTTTATAACAATAATAATTGGTAATAATTGATAATGATGACTCTAGAAGTCCACCCTGGTTTATAAATAACGCAGTCGCCGTTGCTCGCTCGAAACCTGGCATTGTTCTCCAAGACTTCGGGAAACGAACCATATTCGTGATCGAATTCTCGGCCATGGCCGGCTACAAAATCACTGCCATGGAGAAGGAAAAGGAGGAGAGGTATCAAGACCTAATGCAGAATTGCAACGAATGTACTCAAAATATTCGGTAAAAGTAATTGTCCTTGTGATCGGTGCTCTCGGATGTGCCAAACTATCCCTGGTTCGGAACCTTGAAGTCACACCCGCGTGTCAAAAATATGCCAAAGGCACTTGCGAGATGGATGCAAAAAGCTGTCATCCTTGATTCGCTTCATGTCCTCAAAAGACACGAGGGTTTCACCGGCCTTTCGTCGTAATTTCATTATCCCACCCATTTCAAGAACGTGAGACGTGGCCATAAGTGTGATTTACCACGGTTCTACTGGGAGACGGTATCATTTTCAGATGGCAGTTGTGCTCAATGGTACCGTGAGATGAGTGGTCACAGCACACCACGAAATCACAACGACAGGCTGGCGAAACCCTCGTGTGTTTTGAGGACACGAAGCAACCCAACGATGACAGCTTTCTGCATCCATCTCGCAAGTGCCGTGGCATATTCCTGGCACGCGGGTATGACTTTAAGGTTACGAACCAGTGATAGTTTCGCACCTCCGAGAGCACCTATCACAAGGAAAATTACTCGTACCCAATATTTTGGATACAGTCGTTGCAGCTCCCTTTTAACGTCTTGATACCTTTCCTCCTTTTCTTTCTCCTTGGCAATGATGTTGTATTCGGAAGGAGCCGAGAATTCGATTACGAATATAGTTTGTTTCTCGAAGTCTTAGAGAACAATGTCAGGCCTCGAGTGGGTAACGGAGACTGCTGCCCGAAAATCGTAGTTCCAAAAATTTGTTATTTCTCGTTTTGGACAATTGACTCTATCAACCTTAGAGCGTTCGGCAAGGCAGGGTCGCGGCTAACACCGTAAAAGCGACAAAGGTGGTTATAAAGCACTCTGAGGGACGCATTGTGTCTGTAGATATACGTCGTTCCTGCGTGGGTGGGACACCCCGATAGTATGTGTTCTAGGTACTCAACGTGGTGCTCTGCGCGTTCGATCGTTTTGAACCGCATCTACAACTTGTTGGTGTTTTGGTGGTGCCATTGTTGTTTCCACGAGCAGCTAGGGAGAGAGTTGGTCCATCCTTGTAGAGCCCCGCGTGCAAGAATGAGGCTGTATACTCTGAGAGGTCGCCCGGTATCCCAGAGTCACCGTTAAAGACACTCACCCAGGAGCCATTCAGCTTTCGGCACGGTTGCTACGCCTCCTCTTAGGTGTTATTCCTTCGGGACCATCCCTGGACAAGTGTCCGCGACTGCTTATTGATTATTGTAACCATATTCAGCAAAAACCCTTGGTACAGGGACCCTAAAACCGCAACCCGAGAACGCGTTCGGTGGATTTGTTATAGGCCCTTCAGTTCTATTCCAAAGGTATAGCAACCGAAACCGAATGAACTCTAGGATGATCGGCATTGTTTGCTGACCCACTGTCGGGTGCTCTGCGCGTTCGATCGTTTTGAACCGCATCTACAAATTGTTGGTGTTTTGGTATATATATATTACGGTAGTCCAAAAAACGCTTTTCACTCTAGAAGGGAAAATACATATACTTATTTTTCTTACTGTATAGTGAATACAAAAAATATGTTAACCATTTTTTAATTGTTCGAACGAATATAATTTGTTTAAACAGTTATTTTTCCAAAAATATTTTTTAAATCGTATTTTCTGAATATAAAAACACTTTTAAAATTAAATTTTATTATGACTTTTATCATTTATTTAATCATGCGCCAAAGAAGATATAAGCCGTCGACACTCAATTTGATGGAAATTTGACAAATTACAATAATTAATAGTATAAACAATAACATGAAGTTCTTAGCAAAATTTATTACTCCTCGAAATCATTCAATATTATGTCTTATTCAGAAAATACATGTTTTTTAATTATCTACATATACAATTGAAAAATAGGGTTAACAACCACCACAGGGTCCCACTGGGAGCAAATGCCATCTAAAAATGGTATCGGCTCTCAGTAGGACCGCGGTAAATGCCACTCATGGCCACGTCTTACAACCGTGAGATGGGTGGTCAAAGGACACGACGAACACAAAACGACAGGCCGGCGAATGACAGCTTTCTGCATCCATCTTGCAAGTGCCGTGGCTTATTTTTGGCACGTCTTGGAGAACCATGTCAGGCCTCGAGTCTTCAACGGAGACTGCTGTCCGAAAATCGTAGTTTCAAAAAATTGGGCACTTCTCGTTTTGGAAAATTGACTTTATCTCCCTTGCAGCATTCGGCAGGGCAGGGTCACGGCCAAAACCGTAAGAGCGACAAAGATGGTGATGAAGCACTCTGAGGGCCGCATTATGTCTGTAGATACGTCGTCCCTGCGTGGGTAAGAGACCCCGATAGTATGTGTTCTAGGTACACAGCGTGTGTATGACACACTCTACACCTATCGCTCGGAACTTCTTGACATAAAATGCTGTCTCGGTATGCTATGATGGAAATGACACCGCCCTGGCATGCGAAAATAAAACCCTCTGTACCTGAATTGAGCCCTGATGATCTGAAAAGCAAAGCTTTGCTCCTTCGACAAGGACTGTTTTTCTACATTTTTGTGAACGTTTCCGTGCACTTTCTTGTCGAGTAGCTGTTTTTGAAATGTTGCTAACTCTGCTTTCTTCACTGAGTGTTTGAGAAGTAAAGCATTAGATGGAGTAATGCACTTTCCTCACTTCTGATGTTAAAATTCAGGCCAAGGGTCCCGGCCGCTTGCTCCGCGACTTTGTAAAGGAACGCTCCTTCACCAATCATCTCGTGGTTCCTGAACATTTGAACTGACGAACTGACATGCAAGCTTTTATGAATATGCATGATGTTACGTGTTGTGACATCAAGAGCTTTGAGTTTGTTCTTTGTCCATTGAACCACCCCAAACGAGTAGCGTAGAATCGGAAAGGCAAGCATGTTAGTCGCAGGTACCTTGCTCAACGCCGATAGATTGGATGACCAAATCTGCGGAAGAATATGTTTGTATCTGCTTCGGAGAGACTCCTTTGCTGATGTTACGTGCTGAAAGCGGCGTTGTGGCACGCCCATGTATGTATAGGTCTCTCCAGTGTTAAGATGTCTAATAACACTTATATTCACAAGCTAAGGGTCCTCAGGAACGCTAACAATCTTTCCTTTCTTCAGATGAATTTTGACACATTTATCCAATCCAAAGTCCATCTCAATCTCTCCTGTGTACTTCTTGACGATATTTATAGCAGTTTGAAGTTTGCTTTTACCAGAGGCATAGATCTTCAGGTCATCCATAGGAGCCGATGTCATTTTTTAGATGACAGTTGCTCCCAGTGGGACCCTGCGGTGGTTGTTAACCTTTAGTTTTTAATAATATATATATATCTTAACAATAAAAATAAGTGCACTTTTTAAATTGTATTTATTGTCGTCACTATTTTTTTCAAATGAGTATTTATGTAAAGCATGTTTTTTCATATTTTTTATTGCTCTTCACTACCAAAACATACAAACCTGCTAAAAATTCGCCATCAGTTTTTGACCCGTAGGACATTTTTTCAAAATTTTAAATTGTCAAATTCAAAAAGCGAACAGAAGACAATAACCGATATTACATTTTTTATGCCTTTCGCATGCCAAACCAAATTTTTTTGCTCGGCTCAAATGATTCGACTAATTAAAAAAATTACTCCGCCCTAATGCGTAACAATTTAAAATCCGAAATAGGATAATTTTCTCAGAGTTTCATAGTTCGTAGGTTTATAATATTTTCAAGAATCTGTTCTTGTTAAAATGAAGAATTTTCAAAGTACTGAAGCTAATCTATTTATTAGTCCTTTTTAATTTTAAGGCATTCTTGTTCATAGTTCTATAAATTATAAAATGTTATACTCATTCTAGTTCCGTCTAAAAATAATAATAAAGATATAGACATTTTAAAATTTATCATTTTAAAGTGATAGTAATTTTATTGTTTCAAGTTTAAAAACACACAAGTGTAAAAAGAAGATAATAATGTTCAATTGGTAATATATGAAATTCTTTGGGATTAATTTTATATCTTGGAAATTGTATCAAGAAATGAAATTAATAATTGAAAACTAATATCTTTGAAATAAATATATTTGAATTTTTACTTACTACGTTTCTTTAATTTTCTTTATCAGTTAATAAGTTTTTCATTTTTTCTTTACTCAAAATACTTGGAATAAACAAGAAGCCTTTAACCTTTTTGACTTCTGATATCACTTTCAGTAAAAATAATTAAATTGCTGAAATCTATTACAATAAAAAAATTTTAATTTCAAGCATATTCGAATTTCAGCTTATTACAAATATTATAAAAGTTTATTGATTTTTCCCTTTTTAAATTTTTTAAAATTGTATAGCTTTAAAATAATTTTCTTTATAGTGAAAAATATAACAACAACCAATAATCAATTGAATAATTAATTTCAACCTGAAATGCCCACAATTGCCTAAATAAACGTTTGAAATTAAAGAATTTTAAGTCTTAAACCTTAAATAATTGAATAAATCCCAATTCAATGTCTTCGATATTAAATAACCTGCAAATGAGGAATAAATAAAATTGTATACTTTCAAAGACTTGAAGGCTATGGAAATAGAGAACTTTTTATTCTCAGCCTTCCAATTTAAATAATTTTACTACTAAGCATTTAACACTAATAATTAATCAATTTTACAACTTCAAAATTTTAAAAATATTAAAGACCATTAATAAAGACTTAATAAAGACCATTTTCAATTTTAAAACGTTTAAAATTGAAACATTTTAAATTCAAATTGCTAAAAAAAATGGTACAATATGAAATTTATATCATTTAATCAAAAAATGCATAGATTTCAAAACTTAAAACTTACATTTCTTTTTTTTCAAAATTAAGAGTATTATGTTTAGAGCAATGAAAATTAGCAGATTCTCTAAATTTCTGACAATCTCTGAATTCCCGAAAATCTCTGAAATAATCCTTGAATTCTCTTAAATCCTAGATTTCTCTAAACTCCCTGAATTCCTGGAATATTCTGAATTCTCTAAACACTCTGAAATCCCCGAAATTCTCTGAATTCCCTGAAATCCTCGAATTTCCTGAATCCATTGAATATTTGGACTTCCTAAAATTCATGGACTGTTCTGAATTCCTTGCCTTCTCTGAATTCCTGGAAATCTCTGAATTCCTTAAATTCTCTGAATACCTAAATTCTTTGAAATCTTTGATTTCTTTACATTTGCTGAAATCCTTGAATATTCAGAAGTACCAAAATTCCCTGAATTCATGAAATTCCTTGAATTCTCTAAATTCCCTGAATTCTTCAAATTCTTCTGAATTGCTTTAGTATTCTGAATTCTATAAATTTTTTGAATTCCCTGTAATCCTTGAATATCCTGCATTTCTTAAGTATTATAAGTTCCTGAAATTCTTTGAATTCTCTAAATACCCTGCATTCCTTCAAATCTGCTAAATTCTTTGAATTCCCTGAATTCATAGAATTCTTTATTATATCATTAAGCCGTTTCCCTTTCGGGGTAGGCGTGAATTGCTCGGTTGGAAAGTAGTGATGTGTGGATGGCACTATCAGGGATAATCGAAGCATCCTCTTGGGATGGTCAATACGATCATCTTGTTTTCACTCATTTCGACCATTCATGGAAGAGCAAATGACCCATCGCGGAGGGGCAGCCTGATTAGTTAGCTTTGGCGTGTTTATTTAAAATGGTTGAATGCCTAAGTCAAATCTTCACAACAAATGATAAATATCAAGTGCAGAAGAATATTAGGAATAATTGTAAATTTATATTTAAGATAAAAAAGATATTCCTTTCTTTAAAATTAAAATCGATCATTTATTTTTAAGTAAAAAATCTAATAAATAATTTAAATTTTACTTTACAGATCCTTCTTGTAAGCAAAAAATTATTTTTAATAACTTTACTCTTATTATTTGATGAATAAAATTGCATTTCACATTTAATCATTTCAAATAAGCGCGCCAACCTTAAGCAATCCAGTTGTCGACGCGATGGATCCAGTGTGAAAGGATACGAGAGTTGGGAGCACCGCTTTTCGATATTTCGAACATGCGTGGAGCGTGAAGTGCATACAAGAGAACATGATGGAAAGTGAATTAACTTTATTCTTTCGAATTTTCAACGTCAAATTTGATGCTTTCAAGGGATTAAGGATAAAGACGTAACTGGACGCTCAACTATCGATTTGATGTCACAGTGTTGTTTTGAACTGAAAACGTGCCAAAAATGTCAGCATTCATGGACGATGCAGAAGGTAACGAGATGTGGGATATTTGTATCTGAATTCACTTTAATGTCTGAAATCTTAGAATTCAGTGCAATACAGTCATGCCGCGCCGTGTCCATATCCTTTCGTGCTCCAAATATATTCTGTCAATGTGCACTGTTTTTGCATATCAAATAATGTCTCATACACCCGGCTATCCACAGAGAATAAAAAATGCTTTCAGAACTTATGTATTTCATATGCATTCTCAGGTTTTATAGCTTCCATTTAAGTTTACAATTTCCAGACTCTTTAGGGTGACCATAATTGATTTTCGGAAAGTAGGACAAAAATATTTGAAAAATGAGGACAAAGTAGGACAACAATTTATTTAAAAGAGGACAAGGTAAAACAGAAAATTTTGAAAAAAGAGTATATATATATAATTAGAAATCTGGCCAATATTATAAAAAAATATTGGCTATCGATGTTCATTGTATCGACATATAGTACTGGACCGCTAGCTACGCCCATCGGAAGTGGAGTAGGGAATAGAAAGAGAGGGGAAATCGAGAAAGTCCACATGTCCTTTTCTAAGGATGGAGATTGGTGGATTAATCCTTTTCTATGAAAGAAGATGAAAGATGAGTAGAACCAATCATAATCCTTAGAAAAAGACAGGTCAACTTTCTTTCATCAAGTCGGCTATCTGAGATGATCGAATCGACCCTCTATGATGAGTTATTCAACCCTTTATAATGATCAATTCCGCCCTCTGTGATGATCAGTTCGGCTCTTTATGACGTTCGAGTCGACCGTCCGAGATGATCAAGTCGACACTGTGGTATCATCGATTTGAACCTCTTGTTTTAAACTTCTACAGATAGTCGCTTGAGTCATCTTCAAGGGCTCTCCTATAGTTGACTCTCTAATATAATCTGTCTGCACACCTAGATGGCCGAATTGACCTCGGATTTTTTCCATGTAGTAACTAAGCTACTTTTTAAATGTTTTCCTCTAAATGTTTCTGGCCTATATAGCACTGATCACTGGTGATGCGCCAGCGTGTGTGTGTAGCGAGTAGGTGAGCGGATTACCCCGGAAAAGTCGCTCAGAAATCGAAAGTGATCAATCGCTTTCTAGTCGCTATTTGTGATTTGTATGGATAGTTTGTAATGCCCTGAGAAGGAATATAACGATTTTTGTAATTTTAAGTTTGCGAAACCCTTAGAAAAATGGTGTCCACGATGGCGGTCGCGAGAAGTAGACTTAGCTTAATGAAACATTAATCAACTGTCTGACGTTCATTATATGTTTCAAAATTTTGTAGAAATACATTCACAGGGCACAAGTACACCATATTTAGGTAAATTAAATCATAAAAAACCATAATTGTTCTCAATAAACAGCTTTGAATGACGATTTTTCAATTTAAAAAATGCTCACTTTGTAATTTTGGCATTTATAACTTCTAAACGGTAAATTTTAGGAAGAAATGAATTTTATAAATGTTGTAAAGCATATTTAGAAAAGATGTTAAGTTTGTCGACTAGCGAGGTTAAATGTAGGTTGTCGATGTAGTGACGGTTTTTGATCTACTAGTCTGGTAGTTTTCTTTGTTTAAAAACTTTACTGGAAATCAACAATATCGATCTAAGGTAACTCCTTAAATAACAGAAATTCTTAACGTCATTTCAGACTAGATGGAGTTTGAAAATTTATAAATTAAAAATTTTTTAATTTCTTAAAAAAGATCTTTCTCCTTCCCTCAGGTGGGAATCGAACCTCACGCCTTCCGATTCCTGGTCAGGTGCTTTAACCACTAAGCTACTATCCCGTTCTCGACGAAAATGAATGTCGAAATATCTAAGGAATATAAATAATTAACAGGATATCGAATCTAATTGTTATAAACAAATTCTATTAACAAACTATCAAAATTGTGGAAATTTTGCTTGCAAAGTATATTTATAAGTTGAAATTGCTTAATTTTATCGACAGGATCATATTTGATCATGAAAATTTGTTGTCTGGTATAATTTGTTTATTTTATAAACAAATTATATAAAAATTTGTAGTTTAGGCATTTATTGACAGAAAGTAATCGTTTTTCTTTTTTAGTGCCTTTAAATTATATTAGTGGTAATATTTAGTGAAAAATATTGGTTATTCGATATTATTTGTTCATTTTATAAACAAATGCATAGTTTGGCAATTTATAGGCAGAAAGTAATTGTTTTGCTTTCTTAACGCCTTCATATGATATAAGTGGTGGTGTTCAGTTATGAATCATTGTCATTCGATATTATTTGCCTATTTTATAAACAAATTTTATAAAAAAATGCATAGTTTGTCCATTTATAGACAGAAAGTAATCGTTTTTCTTTTTGAACGTCTTCAAATTATATCAGTGATAATGTTTATTGGTGGAGACTTCTCGTTCGATATTATTTGTTTATTTTATAAATAAATGCATAGTTTGGCCAATTATAGACATAAGTGAACGTTTTTCTTTCTTATCGCCTTAAAATTGTATTAGCAGTGATGTTTACTGATGAGGATTTTTCATTCGATATTATTTGTTTATTTTATAAACAAATGCACAGATTAGCCTTTTGTAGACAGAAAGTAATTCTTTTTTCATCATTGCCTACAAATGATATCACTGGAAATATTTTGTGATATTTAAGAAGAATTAGTTTCCAAGTTGTACTTGTCAATCATTTCATAAATTTCAGGATCCATTGAACTTCATTTTTGCCTTAAAGAAGCAAATAATAAGTCAGATGACACAAGGAGCTTCTGTATTAAATTTATTTATAAAGTAAACAAATAATATCCAACGAGAAGTCTTCACCACTAAACATCATCACTTATATGATTTGAAGACGGTCAAAAAGAAAAACGATTACTTTCTGTCTATAAATGGACGAACTGTGCATTTGTTTATAAAATAAAAAAATAATATTGAATGGTTATTATTCATAACCAAACACCACTACTTATATAATTAGAAGGCGTTAAGAATGAAAAACAATCACTTTCTGTCCATAAATTGCCAAACTATGCATTTGTTTATAAAATAAACAAATAATATCGAATGACAAGTCTACATCACTAGAAATCACTACTAATATAATTTAAAGACGATCAGAAAGAAAAACGGTTACTTTCTATCTATAAATGGTCAAACTATGCATTTGTTTATACAATTTGTTTATAAAATAGACAAGTAATATTGGTTTACAATTCTTCGTCACGAAGCATCACTACTTACCTAATTTGAAGACGATAAGAGAAAAACTATTACTTTCTGTCTATAAATGACCAAACTATGCATTCGTTTATAAAATTTGTTTATGAAATAAACAAATAATATCGAATGACTAATGCTTATCACTAAATATTACCACTAATATAATTTAAAGGTACTAAAATAGAAAAACGTTCACTTTCTGCTAACAAATGCCTAAACTACGCATTTTTTATATTATTTGTTTATAAAATAAACAAGTTATACCAGACAACAAATTTTCATAATCAAATATGATCCTGTCGATCAAATCAAGCAATTTCAACTTAAAATTATACTTTACCAGCAAAATTTCTATGGTGTTGAAAATATGGTAATATAGTTTGTTTTTAACAATTAGATTTAATATCCTGTTTATTATTTATATTGTTTAGATATTTCGACATTCATTTTCATCGATAATGGGATTAATTAAGTTATTTATTCAAAGATAAAAAATAATAATTAAAAAATGTCTTATTTTCGCTCTTTGTTTATTTATATAAAAAAATAGAAAATTATAAAAATTAAATAATCTTATCCATATATGCTCTTAGGTATTGTATTTTATTACTCTCCCTTTTACGGGTTTGAGGGCTCCGTTCCCTTTACATCTTTTACAATTTCACTTAACCACGATGTTTGCATATGCATATCCATTTCGATAAATAAATTAAAAACGACGAGTTCTGTCGAAAAATGTTTTAAAGAAATTTTTTAGGAATTTCAAAAATCTGAAATTTCGCCACAATCTTTTCCCCGTATTTCGCGTCCTTTGGCTCAAAATTTTCGGTATGTTGCGTTGTTTGCTTCAAAATTTGAAACATTTTTTTCATAGTATTTTCAATAAATAAAACCAAAATGAAAAGTTCCATCAAAAAATGATTCAAAAAATGTTTAATGGCTTTTTAAAAGCTGCTATTCACCCATACGACATTTTTCCATATTTCAAGTGTTTCTGCCGAAAATTTGAATTTTCTATTTTTTTATAGTATTTTCGATAAATAAAACCGAAATGACATATCCGAACAAAAAATGCATCGAAGAAATTTTGTAGTTTTTTTTGCATGGTATTTACGATAAATAAAACCAAAACATCAAGTCTCATCAAAAAATGGTTGAGGGAAAATTTTTAGATATTTTAAAAAGCTTCAATAATTATTCTTTTGAACTTTCTTCACCTATCTGTCGTTGGCATACGAACTATCTCTTTTTTTTAGGATAAAGACAAAGTGTGCCAAAGCTCGACGATTTGATCCGTTAATTTTTTCGAGAGTTATCATGTTTACGGACATACCGACACACAGACAGACGGTCAGTTGCCGTCGCCAAAACTTGATTTTCAGCTTCAATTGGTCTCAAAACTTGGAGATCCGTTCAGAAACTCAGGTATGAAATTTCGGCCATTATAGTACTTTCTCAATCATAAATGATGAGAATGTGAAAATGATTACATATTTTAATGAGTGAAGACATTGTGTACATTAGAATTTTAATTTCAATCAAAAATTCTAATTAAAGTTTTTAACTTTATAATCTAAAAATGATTCCAATTAGAACGTTTTACATTTAAAATTATTACTTCTAACTTAAAATAAAATTTCCCAATTTTGAAGGTTTCAATTAAAAATCATTTAACATTGACGGCTTTTGATTAGAAATAATATAATCTTAATCGGTTAAATTCGATTTTGTTTAACTCCGAAAGCGTTCCTTATTTAAAAGAAAAATGTATTAAATTCTGAAATTATTTGATTTTTATCGTTGCGAAATAATAGCAATGCTTTTATTTATAATCCTGTAACCTTGAAAGTTATACATTTGAAAAAAAAAACAGTTTTGAATGGAAGGTCAAATTTAGTACTCGTATAAGTTTCCGGAGTTATTTTTTACATATAATTGATTGGTGTAGTTTACTTTTAATCTAGGATCAATATTCAATAATTTGTATCAAATTATTTAATAAAAAATTGCTGTAAGAAAATGAAAATGCAATACATGTTTCCTTATCCATATTAAAGAAACATTTATATTATCTTTACTAAATACACTGAAATGTGAAATATCAATTGGAAAAATAAATATTTAGCTAATTGGAAATTAGCATTGAAATTAATAGATGTGGCAAACCTTTATTATTGTCACTAATTTATTTTCTGTAAGAATAAAATCAGAACTAGACTTGTAAAAGTATTATCATTTTATATTAATATGTTATTTCGTAAATCATGTCAGAATCCCTGCTACTACTTTACCGATCTTTTGAGAAAAAAACAGATCAGCAGGATCAAATGCATGGGATTTGATCCATTTTTGCTCTATTTTATTAATATCTTCGTAAAAACTAGTTTTTTCTATACAAGTTTATTTGGAAATTAGTTTTTAATTTTTAATTACTATTTAGTGACATAATAAAATGTAAATAATTATTATTCATTACGAAGACATCGCAGAAATAAAGTTTTGTTCCATAAATTTGGTCCACTGTTTTCCTCTCATCACTCAACGAAGTAAAGTTAGCTGGTGGTTGAAGTGAAAATACCTAATAGAGAAAGAGTGGAGGAAGGTAGTACGACGAGGGCAGTATAGCTACGCACCGCTGTAACGATCCGGGATAATTTTCGGGCAAAAATTCTTAATTTTCGAAATTTAATTATTAGTTATTAATGAGTTCATTCCACAAAAAGGGTACAAATCCTCCTCGGACGGTCTCCGACTTTACAAAACCAACGATGAAACAAATTGTCCAAGTCCAAATATTATTACTATAATATTGATTAAAATGACACTTTAATTATTAGAAGTAAAGGTAAAAGTCAATTAAACACGAAGGCTGTGATTGAAAGTATCATAAAAGTATCATTAAAAACTAAAGGTTAACAACCACCGCAGGGTCCCACTGGGAGCAACTGTCATCTAAAAAATGACATCGGCGCTATACACCGGTTTCCGCTTTTTTTTTCTTTTCCACTATTCCCGTGTTCTTGATTTTCTTTTCTTTTGGGGGGTCTATTTCCTTCTTAATTTTTCCCATAATTTAGAATTAAAATAATTTGTCAAAACACATTCTAATTAAATAATAATGGTAAAAAACAGAGCTTGTCTATACATCTGCCATGTCTTTGTTGATAAATTCAGGCTTACATGCCACCCAGCGCCACCTACAGCTCAGCTTACAAAAGAAAGCTGCGTGAACTAACCGAAATACACGGACGATGCATAGGGCTGGCAGAAACTGACATATTAAAATTCGGTATGTTTACGTATGACATTTCGGGCCTGACAGACCAATCTCTATGTCCCCTATTGTACCCTATATTCTTTTAAAGTCTCTAAAGTACCCCAATTACAAGATTTGGTCCCTATGGTACCTTATTTGCAATCCATATTGCAACTTTAAAAAATTTATAATAAGATCAAAGCGTCCAAGGGTCAGGCATTCTGAAAAAAGAGCAAAAACCAGGAAACTTCTGAAAGAAATAATTTAAAAAAATAATTTAGGGCTGCTACACATTCATTATTAGTCCCTTTTTTCTTAAATCGCTTTTTAGTTACTTTTCTAACATAAAGTCTCTATAGTCATATAACTATTTCTGAATTGTCTTGATTTATTTGGAAATATTTTAGAGTATTTTTAAAGATTCTTAGAATTTTCTAATAGATTTAAATAATCAGAAGAGATTTAAAAATTTTTAAGGTCGTTTTGAAAATTCTATGAAATTTTAAAGAACTTTTAAAAGTTTCAAAGCATTTAAGAAGATTTCAGAGGATTGTAAATACTTTAGGAAATTTTAAAAGACTCAAAGAATTTAAAAAAATTATTTTCATCAATGTAAATGGATTTTAATGCGCTTAAAATATTTTAGGATGAAGAATTTTCTAGAATCTCGGAAGATATGGAACGATTTTATAAAACCTTTAAGGTTTCAAGATATCTTAAAAGGTTTTACGGGATTTTATAAGGTTTCCCAGGATTTCAATGATTATAAGGGTTTTTAATTCTCTCAATGTATTTTAATAAATTTTCCAGGATTTCAGGAAATATTGCCATGTCACATAGAATTTCATCACACTGAATAATATTTTTGTGGATTTTTAAGAATATATTTAAGAGAAGTGACGTATTCCGTAGGGTTTCGAATATTTCAAATTATTTTTTGGAATTCATCCTGAATTTTCATTAATTTATTCTGAATTAATTAAAATTTTTTGGAAGTCTTTCAAATTCTTTAAATTTAATGGATAAAATGGTCAAAGGATTTGAAATATTTTAAGTTATTTTTTATCCGTGGCATTTTCAAGATCTTTTAAAAAATGCAAGGTATTTTGAGAGATTTTAAAGAATTTGGAATATTGTAGGATATTTTAAAACATTCACATAAATTTTTCATTCATTCCAACATTATGCAGGGATTTCAACGGATTCCAAATATTTTAGAGTATTTTTAAAGATTTCAAGGCATTTTCAAGAGATTTGAACAATTTTAAGGGATTTCAAAGCGTTTAATAATTTTAGGCGCGTTTTAAAATTATTTCCAATTCATTCGAATTCATTTGGATTGTTTTGTAGTCATTAGTCATTTTTTTAGTTAGGTCCCTATGGTACCTTATTTGCAACCCATAATGGAACTTTAAAAAATTTATAACAAGATCAAAGCTTCCAAGGGTCAGGCATTTTGAATAAAGGGAAAAAATCAGGGAACTTATGTACAAAATAATTTAGCGCTGCCACACATTCATTATTAGTCCGTTTTCCCCCTAATCACTCTTTAGTTACTTTTTTAAGATAAAGTTACTGTAGTCAAATACCTATTTCTGTGGTGCTATTCTGGAGACCACTCTAATATTTTTAGCATGCTAACATTTTTAAGTGGTTGTTTGGTGCACTAAAATTTTTCGAACGATTTCGGTATTCTCGAGATTGGTTCTTGACCGCTCTAAACGAAAATGTTGTACCATTTATAATGCGACGTTGCCGAAATCCATTTTCAAGTGGGAGCGCGGGATTTACCAATGAAATGCTGAGTACAGAAGTAAGTGATACTGTTTGCGTTTATCATGTGAGATAGACAACTAGATGCGATCGAAGTTAAAACGATGCTTTTCGAAACGTCTTTTGCTATCATATGGGGTATACACGTGTTTTGTGATGTCTTTGATTTTGAGGTTAGTTAATGTTTCATATTCACAACTGTCACTTGTCAATACATCGTATGTATTTCGTTTTGACGCATCAGCTCGGATGGTCGATTCGATCATTTCATAAGTTCGACTTGATTATCCCGCAATGTCAATATGAATATTTTAGGAGCGAAAATTCGATTATCGCATAGGGTCGATTCAAAAATGTGATATGGTTAAAATTGCTATTTCTGGAAGCCAAATATATATTTTTAAATTATTTTTAAAAATTAATAAAAAAGAAATTTGATCATCTAAATCTGGACTAGTATGAGGGTCTACTATGTCCATAGTGGAGAGTCCTTTATCGATTGATTTATAGTAAGCATTCTGATAATAATCATTAATAAGAAATTACTAATTTGTAGTAAATCGTAGCAAATGTAATTAGTTTCCTTATGAATTTTATTTTTAAAGTTTTGTCTACGAATTACTAGTTTTTACTGAAGATTGGTATAGAAATACTTCTTACTATTCAACAATTGATCAAAGTAAAGGCACTGTGTAATTAGTATAATTTCATACTAATTCAGATGTAGAGTATAACATATTATATAAAGTATTCAAAACCAGTATTAGATTAATATAGATATTATAGATAAAAAAAATGAGAAACCCTCACGTAACCCTCCTGATATACAGACTTAAAAAAAAAACGAAATATTTAATTTAATGATGAATGGGTCTAAGTTCGCTAAAAATTGTGATTATAAACGCAGTTTTATTTTTAGAATGAAGAGCGTAAATATGTACATATAGAACTTAAATGATAAAACAGTCATTTCATGGCATACGTAACTTACTGGACTGCACTTTGCCTAACAGTAAAAAACTTTCCCGAGTCTTCATATATGAGAACTGTTCGATGATTTACTAACATTGATTATCTTACGAAAAGTTGTTTAGATTTTTTTTATAACTTCGTGAGCAAAAATGTGGTCCCAAAATGATACGGCTTTAAAACTATCACAGAAAAATAAAATATCAACAAGTTTTACACAAGTGACAACGCATTTTAATTTTTGGTCTGTCAGTAATTCTCACTGCTATATTTAATATATATCCATATAGATCCCTACATAAATCACAATTCTTTAAAGCCTTCGTTAAAGATAAATTTAAAAACTAATACAATTATGGTCAAACATTTTATACAAGCGTGGAATGAATTATTAAATATAATTATTTAACATTTCAACGCATTTAAAATATTAACGCTTACAAGTGTCGCTTGCTTACAGATTTCCGAGTGTGGGATCCGTCCCATAAATATTCCCCAGAAAAAAGTAGAGACCAAGGAGATTGAATATTCTATAAAAAATACAAATTTCCAACGCATCCAATATGCAAGATAAAGTTAAATCAAACATGGGATAGTTAAATTTTTGGATTAAAAAATAATAATTTTTACAATAAACATGAATTTTCAACAAAGTGGTTAAATATTGAACCAAAAAGATCAATTTTCCACCAAGATTAATGTTCTACCAAAAAAGACCAATTTTGAACAAAATACATAAATTTTTAGCAAAATTATTTAATTTTGAAGCCAAAAAGGCCAATTATCCACAAAAAGTTGAATTTTCAACACATAAGTATGATTCTTTAACTAAAAAGTTTAATTTTCGAGCCAAAAAGATTAATTTTCTATAAAATAGTAGAATATTCTCCATAAAAGTTCATTTAAAATGAAATGCTCGAATTTTCAACCAAAAATTTGAAGTTTCAACTAAAAGAGATCAATTTTTAACCAAAAATGGAATAGTGTAATTGTCAGTTCAGAAGATTTATTTTCAATCAAACATGAAACCAACTTTCATTAGTATAGTTAAATTTTCAACCTAAAAGATGAACCTTCAACAAAAAAATTAATTTTCAATAAAAAAGATGATTTTTTAATAAGATTCCCAATCAAAAACTTAAACTATCAACAAAAAAGGATAGTTTTCTACCCAAGAGAATTTTCAACAAGGTTATTAAATTTTCAACCGAAAATATGAATTCTCGACCAAGAAATTCAATGAAACTATAAATTTTAAACAAATTACATGAATTTTTAGCGAAATGGTTCAATTTTATAGCCAAAAAGACCAATTATCTACAAAAAAGTTGAATTTTCAACACAAAAATATGATTGGTCAACTAAAAAATTTAATTTTCAAACAAATAGTTCAATTTTTAAGGCAAAAAGATCATATTTGTACAAAACAGTAGAATGTTGACCATAAAAGTTCACTTGAAATAGATAAATTTTTAACAAACAAAGGATGATGTATAAATTCTTGAAAATAAACCAAGAATCTTACGATAAAATTTGGACAAATACCACGAAATGCTCCTATTGTAATTACCGCGATTTCGCTGGGAGCAAGTGCAATTTTTAAGATTAGCACCTGCTCCCGGCGAAATCCTGCGGTTGTCCTTCTGACAAACTTTTAACTATATATATATATTTAATTAGCACTAATCCAAAAGAGTATGAAAATATAAAACTGAGAGGTCAAGTTGATTAATATCATTATTATTATTAATTGTATTATTCTCACATCAATATTAATTAGCTGAGAATTTATGGTATAAATGGTAAAAGTATATATAACGTGTGCTCTAAAAATTCTAAAAATTCTTTAAATTAGTTATATTTTCTTATGACTTTTAAAACAAATTGAAATAATATAACGCTATAAAAAGGCAGAATATTGTACAATATTTATCAACTACGCATGTGAGAAAATTAATGAATGATAAAAATAAAGAAAATAGTTGTGAATTCGAAGTATCAAGGGGTGAGTGCCAAAAATGTTACCTCTTTGACTCACACTCATTTTCAAGTTTTCCTTCGAATAACATCTTTTTTATAAAATTATTTCAGTAAAGTACATATTTCTAATTTGGAAAAATATATATTTTTTATCCTTTTAATCCTTTCTTATTTGTGACTATACGGGTAAAGGTGATAACAGGTTTGTGTAATAACAAATTTTAATGTAAAGAAATTTAGTTATGGACTTTTTTGAAACTTTTCTTTGTATCCCTTACTGAAAAGTATTATAGGAAAATCAGTATAAGCTTATGATGATTTTACTCTAATGAATTTCCTATGATTTTTTGGCTATTATAGGAAAAATCACCGACACATAATTATGGAAAATAGTTATAGAAATGAATAATATTGAAATAAATATTCCAAAAAGTATAGGATACTCATAGCTTTCAGGTTTCATTATACCCACAATCTAAACGAAGCTTGTTTCAAATATGTAAATTTTTATATACTTTTGTATATATATAATTTTTCCTATAATCGCCAAAAAGTATAGGAAAATCATAACTAGGCCTATAATGATTGTCGTATAATACTTCACACTTTCATTTTCAACTAATTCTTTATTTTTTACGGTTTAAATTAATTTTACACTTTTATTTTCATTTCTGGAATCTATTACACTACAATTTTTAAATTATTTATATATCTATATATATTTGTTTATAATATAATAAATATATTTATTTGGTTTAATTTTATTTTTTTAAATCCTTATAATTTTGAAAACTGATTTTATGTTACAGATAAATTTTTCATTAAGAATTTTAAAAACTTATTCCAAATTTCTTTTAGAACATGTATACTTGTTTATGCATTATTTTTCCATATCTCGGAAAGGTTGAACAGATTATGCATATTTAAAATAATGTTTTTATATCTGCGAAAAAATTATAAAAATTTGCAGGCCCATTCTTGTTCAGAAAGAATTCTTTTATTAATTATTTAATTATTTTGCCCTTATAACTAAGGTATTTGCCAGCAAGAAGCGCAGCAGCGCCGCCAGCGGATTAGTTCACGACTGGCATCAAACTTTAGCCAGAGCTCCTATGCGAAATTCGGGTCGGTCGGATAAGGCTGGTACGACGTCCTTACGATATCGTTAAGACACCTTAACGACCTGGACATAGGTTATCGTAAAGTTGCACAAAGATGTCGTAAAAATGTCTTAAAGACGTCGCCAAATGTTGTGTCTACTTGGACAGTTTGATGTAAAAAAGTTAACTAATTCCGAGAAAATCGACCGAGAATGCTGACGCCAGAATTTCACAGGTTTTGAAAATCGGTTTGTGGTAGCGATTAAAAGTAGATTTTTGAATTTTTTACAAAAATAAAAATACGCTTTCGAGATTTGTGGACGCTGAATGTGAATTAAAAATTGTTGATCGAAAAAAGCTATTCAGTTCGGAGGAAATGACATTTTTGTATGAAGGTGTCGCGGTGTAACAGACTAACATCTGTCTGGGGGCGTTAGAATCAGGAACCAACCTCAAAATCAAATTTTCGCATTTGACTCCATAGCTACTAAAATGACATCTCTATTAGATAATTAGGGCCTACGTTTTGAATCAAATCTGTATTCGTAGTGAAAACTTGGATAATTTCAATAGTTTCCCTCGTGAAAAGGAAGATCAATTTAATACCACTTCAAGACCAATTTCAAACCACGTTTAGTCTTTTTCTGGTCTGCACCCTTCAGCCTATATCTGCATCATTTTTAGGGTATTGAAATAGACACCTCTTTCTCTCTGAAATAAGGATAGCTGTCTGTATCAACAGACTAGCTATACCTAAAGGTCCTAAAGAAGCTGGGTCATCTTGATCGCAACAACTGGGTACAACAGAAAGTACATTGCACATGCGCAGTAAACTTTCCGATAGGTAAAATGGTCTATTAAAAATGAGAAAATTATAAATTTGTTGTATGACTTTCTTCCTTACCTGTCACGAAAACATAACTTCTCCTTCCTACTATTCCAGAATGCAAAATGACCTTTTAGTTATGGCAATTCAAGTCCCCAGAAATAAAAACTGAGCTTGAGTTTATATTTCGAATAGAGTTAAACAATCTAGTCCACGTCTCAGACATGATAAAGTTATCATAGGCGGGCACTCTGTATAATGAAACAATGAGCAGTTCACTTAAGGAAGTTTCTATTGAGATTAGAAGCATCTCGAGTTTTTTGTCAAGACTAGGCACAGAGATGAGTCTAGAAAATGTCATTTCCCTTCTTATGGCAATAGCTAAGCCACCGCGGCTGTTTGACAGCCTATCTGCTCTGATGTTGTTGAAACGTTTGATTTTAAAATTTTGTTTCGAGTTCGGTTTTAGAAAGGTCTCAGCCATAAGTAGAATATCAAAATCGGCACGGATATGTAGTAGGTCGCCTTATTCATTCAAGACGCCCCGGCAATTCCACTGGACAATTCTCAATCTATTAAGCTGAGCAATCATTATCAAGTAATGCTTTAGTTAGAAGGTTTACACAATTGAGGACTTTATTTAAGATATTTTGACTTTCCTCCGTTTTGAGGGGATCCGTGGCTGTAACTTCCACCAAGTTCATCAAAGCAGACAGAGCCGAGTTGATAATTGAAAACCTGGATTCATTTGAACCCGGTTTATGAGCCTGATCAGTCGGAGGGACTGGTACGAAAGATTTTGATGATGGGGTGAGGGAGGGGAAGGGAGAAGTGGATTAGGAGGGAGAGACTGAAGGGGACTGAACCTGTTGATAAAGGGCAAAGCCATTCGGAAACAGGCTGGAAATTCTACCATTGTTGTGGAGGTGAGAGAAGGATGAGTTGGAGCCTTGTCGACATGACGGGTAGGATTGGGCATTCGAAGCAGGGGGCTGGTTGGATTTTGGGTGATAGTCTGTATATTTCCGTACAGGCGGCAGTGGGGACTTGGATTTCTGACAAAGTAGGGGCTGTCAGTGTCTGGGAGTAAGGGTGTGGGATCTGAGAACGAGAGCTCGTAGGAGAGGGGGCAGGTACATCATTAAGCTCTGGGAGCATTGAGAAACTAAATGTTTGAGAGGAGTGAGGAAGCGGCTGAGAGGAGAAGGCATATTCGGCTACTTTGTCAGATCTGTGGATAGACTTGGCTTCTTTGAACGATAGTTTGTATTTTGTCACAAAAACACTCTGGAATAAAAATTCGGGGCATTTTTTATGGGAGGCTAGAACTATCACCAGATCTCGTACAAGAAACGTTACAGGTTCAGTATAAGAAATTGAGACACGAAACTGTACACGAACCTGTACAGGAATATGCAGGGGACAATTAAGCCCTATGGATATATATCTTCAATCCATTGCCTCTGTTTATACCCTTGAAGATTCAACTCACTAGCCAGAGAGCTAGGCTCTAGCGCATCCTGGTGGATTAGTTTCACTAGGGTTCCTGTACAGGATTCGGTACGAAATCCTCTGCATAATCCTGTACAGGAACCCTAGTGAAACTAATCCGCCAGGGTGCTCTAGGGCTTAGCTATCTCGCTAGTGAGTTGGACCTTCAAGGTTATAAAAGAAGGTAAGATATTACAAATCATTATCCATGTTCCTTCACATCGTCAAATTAATGACAATACAATTTTGCCGATACAGAGGAAACCCTGCTAGACTTTTTACAGGATCCCCTTCATCTTCATTCGTGTCCACTTAGGACGTGTACACGTTCCCGGGAAGGTTCCCCATAGCGGACACGTTCTGTAAATGTTACATAACAAAAATAGAACATTTATACATAACATTGTTACAATCGTGTGCCATAACAATTATAGAACATAAAGGTCACCCTTTTCTGTAACGCAGTTACTGTAACGATACGTAACAGTTCGGGAATTATGTAATGTAACCAATATAGAACTGATAATAGATTTAATACTTTCACGGTGATTCATGATGATAAATTTAAAGCTTTTTCGGGTTAGAACTGTTATGTCACTAGAATGGCACACGTGTTCCAAGAAAGGAACATAAAGGTCACGCTGTTCTGTAACGCTGTTACTGTAAGGATATGTAACAGTTCTGGCATTCTGTAATGTAACTAATATAGAACAGAGTGATAGAACTGTTGTGTCACTAGAATGTCATACGTATTCCAGGAAGGATGTAACAAAACGAAAGTTTGGGACAGGTCCCTGAATAAAAACCACTGAAAACTACATTTGTCTTTGTTCATCAGGGGCGCAACAACGCCGGTGTCCTGGGTGTCAGGACATCCAGACATTAGGTCTAGACACTCACTGCCTTGTGACTGTTGTTGCGCCCCTGTTATTCAATAGTTACTAATCGTGTCTCGAAGTAAACATTTGATATAAAAAAAGCTATTTATCTTATCTACGAGTTCCGTTAGAGTGTTTTATTATCAGTTTTATCATCAGTTTGTAGACCCAGAAAATAAGTTTGGCAATTTTGGACTTTCACTGCCACCGGAAAAAACAAGGTATGTATAAGTTTCAGGTAGATCTAATATTTAAGAGAATATTTTACATATCACCTGAAAATAAAAATGAAGTATGCACGTATAAAACATACACAAACTTGAATTTATATTTTCATTTTCACGGTATGTTTATCATTTTATAAAATACACTATACTTTGTATTTTACTTTTCTCGTCTATTGTTTCGTTTTTACAATTTGGATCGGTCATATTGAATCCGCCGTGTTGAATTTTTAAATTTCGACCTCCAATTCGAAATCAGGAACACAGAAAATACTGGGGGTACTAAATTTTGCTGATAATCCTTCGAGCAGGGTAATAGCCAGCTAATTACTCCAAGTTAAGGTAAACTTTCCTTGGTTACAGGCCTGTAACGTGTTGCCTCTAGCGGAGTCGGCCGGAGATATCTGGGATTAAACTGTACTAAAGACTACGAATAGTGAAATTTACTTCTGTAGAAGTCAAGCGCCTTTTTCTCAGAAGCAGTATGTCCTAGATTAATTTACAGGCGGGATTTGGAATCACAGTAAAAACTGGGGGTTCGGTAATGTTGCTGTAATTTGGCACCCTTTATAGTCTAGGCATTACGTTGGAAAAATTATTAAAATTTCCGAAAAAACCTGTGCAGTAATATTTTTAATAAGAAAGCTTCATTAACGGGTCCTGTTTGATACATCAAAAACTCTAGAACAGATCAATTGCCAAATGGATGTCTTTTATTAGAGTT
This sequence comes from Andricus grossulariae, assembly GCA_011634705.1. Classification (NCBI taxonomy): domain Eukaryota; kingdom Metazoa; phylum Arthropoda; class Insecta; order Hymenoptera; family Cynipidae; genus Andricus; species Andricus grossulariae. Next base: position 108,439,620 of record JAABKJ010075445.1, on the reverse strand, counting down.
CCAAAAGTTACTTTTGCGTAGACGGATCATTTCCCATTCAATTTCAGAGCAAAACGTCCAAAAGAAAGAAGAAAGGGGACAGCATTGTAAGAAAACCCCCAAAAAATAATCTGATATCTTTAATAGGTTCTGACTTATGAGATTTTAAAAAATGCACAATTTTTTGGATTTTCAGCGGAAAATCACTAGTTTTCAAGAAACAGTGTGTACCTTTGTACCTGATTACTGTATGGAAAAGTGTTTTACAATTGAGTGAAAGTATACTTAATGTACTGAATTCCGAAAACAGAACAATATATCCTACCTGTAATGTGTCATAAGTTATAATCACTCAAAATTGACCAATTTTGCCCGTTTTTAGGGGCAAAAAAGTAGAGTTTCCTTTTTTTGAAACAAATTTTAGTCCCATCATTTTGGAAATTGCGAGGTTTAAAAAATTTCATTTTTTTTTGCATTTTTGACCAAAAACTGAAAAGTTGTGTTTTTGGTAAATACCTTTCCCACATTTTTATCTTGAGTAAGTGTGTACAATTCATTGCTATTGCGTACTACGTCTTTTGTTATTGATAAACAAATAATTGTTTATAACAAAATCTTACTATCACCCCTTTTGATCACTTTTTGGCAATTTATTAGTACTTTTTTGTAACGAAAGTGATTATAATTTATTGAAAATGGGTATTATGTCTTTTTTATTAATGAACAAATAACTCTTAAATAATTGTTTATAACAAAACCTTCTTATCAATACTTTCTCTGCATTTAATTCCATACTTACCTCCAGGACATTTGCCATTCGCAGCGAATGTTCTATATAAATTATAAATAATATGCTGGGACCATTCTCTTACCATAAAAATAAGAAAAATAAATAAAATGTAGTATTTGAAAATATTGTTTTTGCGATATCATGCAGAAAATACACTACTATGTAGGCCGCTAGCCATTGCAGCGTAAAGTAAGTAATTGATTAGTTGAAAGTAATTACGTGTAAAATGTAATTCATTAATTATTAAAAATAATAAATAAATAATAACTAAATCAATTGGTTTCTAAAGAAAGTTATTTAAATAATTGCATAAAATACTTCACTGCGTTGAAATAGAATAATTGAAATATGAGTAACTAATCAATTAAGAATTTATAAAATTATACATTATTTAACCTTCCGTTACTCGCACCTCCAGCTCGACATGGTTGATCGCGCGTATGTGACACATACACAACATAGATTTCTTCACTGTGCTACCCCACCCTGCTACCGTACCTTCTTCCGAGCTTCTCTCTACCTTTCCCTCCCTGTCGCCGCCAATCGGACGCACTTGCCTCCCCACCCTGCTCCTCACGCCAAGCAAACTAACCTCTCAGCCTACCCAAAACAGTATCAACCCACAATTTATCACCAACCTCTTCACTTCTATTATATTTGACATGCAATCTCACACTAAGAAAACCCTCAAACACACTTCTGCCATCAACTCACCTCAAACTCCACTTCAAATTCGCTAAAATCTGCACCACACTATCACCGCCACCTAACACTTTCATGCCGGAAACGGAAGTCTAGATGACGTCTTTTTAGCACAACTATACTTTCACCAAGGGACCACGGCCAAGTGACAAAAACTCAGAGACGGCGAACACTGAGCGTCACTGCTATTTATCTACGTTTTCGATTATTAAACTAAATAAGAACAATTGTTTGAAAACCTGACTCTGAACGGCAAAAGAGGATACTACTTCTATAAAGTATGCAAGAAATTAGACAAAAATATTCAAGCTTTCAGCCTGAAACTTGTTCCCATAAACACATTTTTAGAAATGCCCTCATGAGTGTTGGTTAAATCCTATTTGAATTTTTTTTATAGGTGCGACACTATCGTCGTAAGCGTCTCGTTCGCAGCGCCCTTGTCACAGCCAGCGCAGCGAATTTTGGCGAATTTCGCGAAATTTAGGTTCACCATCATCAAGTCGTGGGTCTTGAGATCTACAGAGACACTCAAGAATGCTTCTTCAATGTCAGAGATGTGCGTAAAAAAATAAACTTGCAAATCGTTCTCGCCGTTCATATGCTGTCGGCTACTATTCACAGATTTCTCCTTTTCAGAAAATGATGATTTTCCGTCAAAATATTAATTTCCTCAGAACAAGGGTTTCTCTTTTAAAATGTTATAGGTCTGAAAATCACGCAAAACCCCGGTTATTTGGTAGGTTTTTTTTCTTTCGTTCTCAAATACATAGAGAAAAAATATACATATATTGGGTCAGTCCCGTACCGATCAACAAAAAAATTCAAATCGGATTTAACCAATACCCTTGAGGCAAGGTTATTTCAAACAAGAAAATGTCCACTTGTCAGGGAATATTGCACGGTGTTGTTTAGGAAAGTTTGGAAGATTTATTTAACATGATTCGATGCGCGGTAGTATTCCATGGCACCTATGGGTGCGCAGAAGATTTTTGACCCTTCTAGAATACCTCGGGACGTACGTACCATGATTATTTTCCGTATTTACAAAAAATTCAAATCAAAGAGAAATTCAAATTTTTTTGGTTTTAATTTTTATTGTACGTATATCCAGCGGTATCTTGAGACTTGACCTATAATTACTTGAGAGACTTGATAGATAATGTAAACATCTGATTCTATAACATAGAATAGACACTAACCCTATGGACATAGTTACCTAAATTTGGCTGCAGAGGCGCCACTATACTATACTGATAGTTGTGCTTCCTCTGAATGTGTTCACTCTCAGTTTGTCTCTGGTATTTATATGTCCTATGATTTTTGTGGGAAAATTACACGTTTATTGTAAATTTAATAGTTATGGGGAAATTCCTTCAAAAAACAGTGTAAATTTACAATAAGTGTGTACTTCGACTAGCTGTGAGATGACAGCTGCACTGTTAAAAATTTCTGTTGGAAACTTCCAATTAATGTATTGGAAGTTTATTTCCGAAACGTAAGGTAACGCTACAGTACATAATGTTGTAGTTTCCAAATGCTTGTATTGGTATGGTACCTCACATCTATTGGAATTTTACTATACAAGTCCGGTAGCCAGTAACACTTCTGTATCATATTTGCGGCTAGATATCTCGACACGTGTTGAACCGAAAAATTAAAAAAATAATGTAAATAATTTTTCAGGACACTTGTTCCCCGTAAAAAAAGAAGTTTTCCGACGTAGCCAAAACCTTTGCTAATATATAGTATATGTCCGTGTGGAAATTTTGTCATGGCGCTAGCTGGGCCCAAATTAGAAAAAACTTGGCCCCAACTTGGAGATTTAGACAGGACCCAACCACAAATGAAACGCCTAATCCGGCCAGAGCCTAACTTACCGACCATCTTGGCCCCAACTTGACTTTATTTATTTTTCTAGTCTCAGCCAAATTATAGTTAAAAATTGTTTATTCAAAAGAAACATTTCAAGTAGCTGAACATTTCAAGAGAAATCTTATTCCTGAACCGGCTTATTCGTCGTCAGCCTCATCTTTCGGTTGCCATCCCAATCTTTGGAATTAGGGGGGGGGGGGGTTAGTCAGTAAGAATCTGACCAAAATAAGTGTTGCAATGTAATATATAATATAAAATAAGTGCTCCATTAACCAAATCCAAGAAATGTAATTTTTGTTGAAATTTCAAAAAATAATTTTATTTACTTTGCTCTATTCTTCAGGTTCTTGATTTCTTCGAGGAAGTGGGTATCTTCAAGGTAATTAAAATGCTCGCTTACGGCCTCTGCCGCCTCTTACTTTGAACCAAATTTCTCTCCAGCTAGAAAACTTTTATATTTCGCGAAAATGATCATTTTTACCCTGACTTAGAAAAACGCGTATATCTCCTAAATAATAGCCGACCATAAGGGCCGTTTTAACATGGACATATACTCTCAAATTCATGCATATTCCCTCAATGATCTAATTTTTGTTTTGACATACCTTGTTTACTTCCTTCTCGATAAGCTTGTACTTTTTGCTACGAACAAGCTTCTCCGGAGCCGCATTTCCCACCTCGAGCTTATTTCTTTGCTGCTCAGCAACGCGCAGCTTGGTTTCAGCTTGCCGCGACTCCACTTGATAAGCTTGATACGTCTTCATAGTAGTGTGCAATTCATGCAGGACGCGTAAAATTTCTTCATGCGTTTCGTAACCAATCTCTCGACACTAAGGAAGAAAACAAAATACAGATAACTATAAGCACCCTAGAATAAGAGGATAACTCTTCGCGTAGTGCACAATTTGAGTATCGACAGGCAGTCCAGACCTGCTACTAAAGTAGGTTTTACTGTGTTGTGTAGGATTTACAACGACAAGTACACACTGAGCCTGGTTATGCAGTAAAGACACCATTAACAAAACTTACTGCAGTGTAAACTACCCAGAAGTTTATTTATATTTAAAAAGCTATTTATGTATTCTGAAAAGGCTGTTTTCCCCACAATAACTGTAAATACTTCATTAAAAAAAAAGTCATATTTTTCATGTTTATTTTTGAACATATCATTTTTCAAACTTCGAAAACGCTTACTTTATAGGCTTAGGCTATAAAGTTATAAAATCTTATCTTAACAAGGTAATTTCCATGTCATTTCATCACACTTGTTTTCGCCCCTGAGTGGGATACGGTTGTGACTTAGCAAATTCCTTTCTTTAGTGCTGATAAATAACTGCTGCTGAATGTTAAAAAAAATATCGAAGATATGGGACTTCGACATCGTGCTGTATACAGATCTACTCTACAGATCTAATCGTAGCACAGTACGTTTGCCCTGTTTTGAAAGTATTCGCGCAGCTATGCACCCTGGGAGTCACACAGCCGGCGCACATACAGATCCCCTCTGCCTCAAGCCTGCCTTGCATAACCATTCTCTCCATAGCCTTTCTCTCGTGATGCATTCGTTGTTTGGAAATTTTCACGCGGATGTTTTTTTTAGTGCCTCGAGATCTGTTTTCAACCACGAAAATGAAGTCTTATGTGCTTCCCTTAATGTAGACTCCAGTGGTACCTTTGCCTATTGCGAATAACAGTTTTCTCGGACAGCCGCTGGATCGCACTTATAAAAAGGCATCCATTCATGCAGTACATTCAGGTTTCAGGCAATCTGCTGGTCTCGTTTCAAGAAAGAGTTCGCCCCCCCCACCCCCCTGGCATGGATGTTCGTTTCATTCTGATCTGCGAGATTCAGAGGCATCTAATTCTTATCTTCTTCATATATGGTGTTATAAAATATATTGTCCTGCTTGACATTGAAATATGCATTCAGTTGCGTGATCTGCGATGCACACAATTGACTGGCACTTCACATATCTGCCTCCCCAGCAGCGATGTAGGACTATCCTTTCACAGGCTGAATTTGTGTGGTGCATTCGAAATTTCGACATCTGCACGCGGATCGCTTTGCCTAAATATTCCAGGTCGATGTTAGACCACTTGATGAGCCCGAAAGAGTAGTTTAGGAGTGGAATTGCGTAGGTGTTAGCGGCCCTGATTTTGTTAGTCAAATTGATTCTAGTTTCCAAAATTCCTTTCAGACGCTTGACGAAGGCGGTCGTAATGCTTTTTATAACATCAGTGTCTAGGTATTTACACGACTCATCCTTCGTCATTTTTTCAATGAGCACCTGATTGGCAAGCCCCAACTCCGCATTTACCACTCCCCGTTTTAAGTGCAGTTCTCTGCATTTGTCAAGTGCTGGCGTACACTTTCAGGTCATTCATAAAGTTAGGTAAAATTGTAGTCGATATATTTAAGTTTAACAATTTTGAATTTTCGCGCCTCGATGCGAATGACATCTATAGATGGCGATTGATTGTCAGAGTAATGCTAAAGTAATGCTAAAGTAATATGGCATTATAATTATTAAAAGAAGCAAAATAAATATGTAAACTGTTGCAGTTATAATAACACGTTAAAATTTACGTTAAATGGTCATGCCGTAATTGCAACAAGTTGCTTTTTCAGCGTTAAAAAAAATTAAAAATCAAAGAGGCTGTCATTGAAGTCGGGCCCCTGCATACTGGCAACCCGCTTAAAGCCGATGTTAGCAGACTGCAATGACAGCCACATTATTTTTTCATTTTTTAATGCCGAAAAAGAAACTTGTTGCAATTACGGCATGGCCATTTGACATAAATTTTAACGTATTATTCTTATTGCAACAGTTTACATATTTATTGTGTTTCTTTTATTGGTTATAATGCCATATTACTTTAGCATTACTTTAGCATTACGCTGTAGGGTAATGCTTGTGTTCGGCCGGTCCGCCTGGGAAGCCACCCTTTGCCCACCGATCGTTCTTGCCCCTCTCTTTCATACTGATCTTTTAAAAATTACTTTTAGTATCACTTATTTTTTCCACCCTTTGCATGGCTTACGTACAAGTACATTCCACGAAAATATTAACACACACGTTTAATAAAATTACTCAGACAAAGAAATTAACTCCCAGCATTGCTGTTCAGCGCTGATCAGCCAGTTCAAGGCAATTACTTTAAAATACCTTATAAGTAAGGCTTTTCTTGTTATAATGCTCCTACATTTATGGAGGGTTGTTGAGGGTTGTTCATTTGTTTTTAATGAAGTTATGTACAAAACAAATGAAAAGTAAATTACTTCTAAAAACGCAAGTACAGGGTTATTGCAGCCAACCACTGAATATCAGCGCCAAGCCTTGAATGTAAGCACTTAGATTACAAAATCAACACCCAGAATTGTTGTTCGGCGCTGATAAATCAGTTTAAGCGGAATGTACTGAAATGCCTTCTATGAAAAATAATTTTTTCCTTACAACCCTCCCACCCTAACGTTTTACAAAGCATTCAAGGCGAGCTCTTACACAACCAAATGGACTCAAAGCGATTCAAACATCAGACGACTAGTTTAAGTCAAGTTCTTCGGAAAGTCAAACTATTACATATATTATTATTACATATTACGTTAAGAATTAATCTTTGTGTTTAAAACTCAAATGTCTGCTAGAAAAATTAGTCTTTTTAGCTTAAAAATTTAACTATTTATTTGAAAATGCAACTGTTTGGTTAAAAATTCATCTTACTTGATTGAAAAATAACTGTCCATTTGAAAATTCACCCTCTCGAGTTCAAAATTTAACTTGTTCTAAAGCATTAAACTTTCTAGCTCAAAAATTTAACTGTTTTGTTGAAAATTCATCTATTTGTACAGATAAGGGCGATTTTCATAAGTATCTCATATCCAGTAGTCACCTCTCGACTTTAATTATTTCATTTCATAGGAATTACGTATCTCACAAAAATTCATTACCATTTCCATAATTATGAATAAATACAAGTGGGAGCAAAATATTGCAAGCGACAGCAAATAATAGCAAATGCTTATAAGTGAATTCATATAATTTGAAGTGACTTCGATATGATTTCCAGGATTTTCTCAACTTAAACTGGTTGATCATCGCCGAACAGCAACGCTGGGAGTTTATTTTTCAATATAAATACATGCCTTTAACGCTTAGCGATAAAGTAAGTGTGGGAGCATTGGAACGAGAGAAGCATTTCCTACAACGTCACTTTGCAAGCTTGGAGCCGACATTTTTGTTGTTACACAGTCTGCTACAGCATCGTATATTTTCGAAGGTTTCAAACTTGTTGTAATAAGGTAAGAAAGTTTTTTGAACAATTTATTTGTCGAAATAAATACATAAAGATTATTTTTGAATGATAAATATTATTTCATTTTACGTCCCGCTTCTCCCTAATCTAATATTTATTTCTTAATTTTTAGAAAAATTTGAAGAAATTTTGTGATGTTCATAATGTCTCAGAGATTATTCAGAGCCTTTCTAATTATATTAAGTGACTTTTATCCTTGCGAACTATGTATTTATTATTTGTAGACTTCAAAGTAGCATTTTCATCTCATTAGATGCATTAAAGTCACATTGGCAAAGGACGCACATTGTTCTCTTTTTATCGCGAAGCATCATCCTGTATCTTTTTTTTTCACGCAATAAAGAAAGCACAAAAAATGAGACTTCGAGGTTGTGACAACACACACAAAAAATGGGGTTTCTATTGGAACCAATTTTTGGTTCCAAGGGAGCTGCAACAAAAAGGAACCTCTCTTGCTGAAAAGGAACCTCCGGAGTTGGTCCGACCACTTAAATCTATGTTCTCGCGTTTGTCCGGGGCCATTGCCTGGTCGTCGCCTCGGTTCGTTCCTATTGCCACTCCAAACTGAACCATAGCTCCATCCGAGAGAGGGCTATTGTGGGTGGCACTGCGTGATACTGGTGATGTAACCGCATAATTCGTTGCGTTGGGGAGTCAGCCCAATGCAACGTGGCTGACTGCCGCGGCTGACAATACAGAATTTTTTAATAGTGTTCGTTTCACAACTAATATAAGATTTCGAAAACTCATTTCGAATGCAACATATTTAAACTTCCACCTACCACCTAAAAAGCAACAGGGAATTAGAGAGATCTCATTGGACAATTAAAAACCTCGTAAAAAAAAGTATTGAAGACAACCAAAACGAATGGGACAAGAATCTAAGGATTCTAATTCTAGTTCACAATACAATGAAATATGAATACATGAAGTAATAGGGTATACACCATTTGAATTAACCTTCGGAATAGATTAAAATCTATCCTCAGCGTTAGACACAATACCAAGAGATAGAATCAAATTCCTGTTGATCTATATTTCAACCACCTTGGCTAAATACGCCATCATCAGTTCATCTTCAAATCTAACCTACACATTAGTACAAGTATTTTTGATAAAGAAGCGCTGAGGATTTGATTAGCAATTTAAACTACAATTAAAAAACTAGTTCTCGTCTTGAACCCGTTACATATACCCCTTGAAGAGTTTTATTACCAAAGCCTTAAATTGAAAAATATACCGTTTTTACGTCTCTTGTAATTTTGTGTTGTTAAGTCTAAAATGTTTCAAATTTGAATGTAAAATCTTTAATACGTATGTCCGGAATTGAGGTGACGGATGCAAGAACTCGTTAAGCGCTTGAAACCGCGTAGAAGTATTATCCACTCGGGAAAATCGATCGATCAAAAAAAAGTGGCCGGAACGTAAAACAAAATATACCTTCGCATTCATCTTGACGCAGCCAATAAATTTTTCTCATCAAACTTTTTCATTCGACAATTATTACTCAAGATAAACAATAAAAACTTAGAAAATTTTCCGATTGAAAGTCGATGTTTTATCAAATATAACTCGCGATTATTCGGCCGTTTGTTGATAAAAATGCTTGAAATTTGTATGATGTATTCTCAATACATAAGTGATGACTATAAGCAACGCACTTTGTTTCAAAATGTAATATGTTTATTGCTGCTTATTAAGAATTTGGTTCCAGTGGGACGGTCATCGAAAAAATGGTGGTGGAAATAACTTATCTTGAGAAAGTTGTTCACTAGACTTTGAGAAAGTTTTCCTGAAAATTTGAAGAAAATAGATCGAAAATTGTGAAAATGTAAGCGAGTTGAAGTCAATACACGCTGCCGCAGATTCTAATAACTATGCACTGTTGATCGCAATTCGCGAAAGACCGCACAAAATAACAAAGGCCTCCCAGTGGGCACCGGAACATCCTAAAGACGTCTTTAGAATGCACCTCTATGTCATACCATTTGACGCCCTTGAGACATTCTTTGGATCTTTTCATGTCTTTAAAAGGTCCTCAGGATGCCTTCAAAACGTAAGCCACAAGACGTGTATAGAACAACTTTAGGACTTGTGTGCCCACTGGGCTATTATCCGAGAGCTCCAGCGGCAGCGTGTGTTGACTTCAACTCGCTGTCATTTCCACAATTTTCGATCGATTTTCTTCAAATTTGCAGGAAAAATTTCTCGCGGTCTAGTGAACAACTTTCTTGTGATAATTTATTTCAACTACCATTTTTTCGAACGCCGTCCCACTGTTAGAAGTTGGCAGATCGTGGTTTTCGTTCGGAACTAATTTATTATTAAACAGCAATAAACATATTACATTTTCAAACAGAATGCATTGCTTACAGTCATGACTTATGTATTAAGAATATACCATACAAATTTAAAGCATTTTTATCAACAAACGGCCGAATAATCGCGAGTTGTATATTCTAAAATATCGATTTTCGATCGGAAAATGTTCTAAGGGGAGCTAGGGGAGCTTCCATAAAGGATGTCACAGTTTTAGGGGAGGGGGGAGGGGGTAGCCGAATTGTGACAGTCTGTGACAGAGGACATTGAGACCCCATTGACACAATGTGACAATGGGAGGGGGGGGAGTCGAAAATTCACTAAGAAACTGTGACATCCTTTATGGAAGCTCCCTAGACGCGCTAGGTTCTCCGACAGCGTTGCCGGATAGCTACCACGTGCTTGTTTCATTTTTCGAATAATTCAAAATTCTCAAACTTTGCATAAATTGAACAATTATCAAATTTACAAACTTGTAAGCAACAATTTTTTAATTATACATTATTATGAATTTAGATTAATTCAAATGTATAAGGTAGGACTGATTCACATAGCCTTACTGACGGTATGAAAATCGAAGTGGTATAAATATTGACAGATGAACGTAGATAGAAATAACCAGACGCGAGAAAGATGTGGACCTAACATAATGAATCTACGATCATGTTATATGATTCGTTGAAGAAATCTAAATCAGTTACTTTGTTCAGACAGTTTTCGCCTTCTTTTTGAATGAAACCCATGTCGGCAAAGGCGCGCTTATAGTAATTAGTTTCAACATGTAGGATTTCAACCCCATCCCAATTAATAGCAGTTGGATCTCTATTATGGCATTGAACCAAATGTTTAGGTGTAACCTTATGATTTCTTTCAACATGGTTGATGTTATTTTTATGTTTCTTTATTCTAATGCGTAGAGGGTGTTTCGTTTATCCTACATAAGTCCTGCCGCAGTTACATGTGATTTTATAAACTACGTTACATTGATCTAAAGTATCTATTCTGTCCTTACCTTATTTAATAAATTTATATAAATTGCATTCAACTCTAAAAACAGTTTTTATTTTAAATTTATTCAATAGCCTTTTGAAATTTTGTGAATTTGTCCCTAAGAAAGGAATGGAGATGATCTCCTTTTTAACATCAATAATACCATCAACATTTGGGCTGTTATTAGAAGTCTGGTTTTTCTTTAAATCTAACTCAGAAAGTCTTTAATTTATAAGTTTCTGTACGAACTCATTAGGATAGTTGTTATACCATAAGTAATTTTAACAATTTGTAGGTTATCTGAGTGAAAAGTATTATCAGACAGAAGAATAGTGGCATCGACAAGGTTTTCAACAATCCCTATCTTATGCTGGATAGGTTGGATGGATAAAAAATTCAGAAGTCTTCCGGAATAAGTTGCTTTTCTAAACCAATTCGTAATAGTAAAGTTATTGTCGTATGGAAAAAGTTGTAAATTGAAAAAGTTAATAGATTTTTTGTTTTCAATATCAAAGGTAAATTGTAATCTCCTATTGTAAGAATTAAACTGTGATACTGTAAAATTAATTTTATCTTCTGGAAGAATAAGAAAGGTGTCATCTACATAACGAAAATACACCGGAATTTGAAAACCCAATTTCTTCATGACATTCGTTTCAAGATCTTGCATAACAATCGCGGCAAGAATTGCGGAGATAGGTGACCCAATTGGGGGGGGGGCAAACTTCTGCCTATAAAATTGTTTATCAAATTCAAAATAAGTGGAATTCATTAAGAAAATTATACCCGTCTTAAAATCGTCTAATGGAATTTGTGTGTTTTTACTAATCTGATGTCACCTATTCTCTATGCCTTCAATAACCAGATCTGAAGGAACGTTAGTGAAAGTGATGATACGTCTAAAGAAGCCATTATATGGTCATCAGGAATTTTATTTTTCTTAATGTAATCTTTAAAAGTAAGTGAATTTTTACAGAATATTCATAGGTAGGTAAGGAATCAGAAATTATCCTGTTTAAAGTTTTGGCTCAAACATATGTAGGAGTATTATTAGAGGAAATAACTGGTCTGAGAAGATAACTTTTTGTTTATGGATCTTAGGAAGGTCATAAAACCTAGCAATATTAGTATTATCAGTTGTGAGATGCTTTTTTCTAACATTAGGACTTAGAAACTTTTTAATTCTCCATTAATTAATTAATTTAAACGTATCTCTTTGTAATTTTGTTTAAGGATCGACATCTATCTTTTCATAAGTGTTGGGATCATCAAGCATGTTATTAGCCTTATCTGTGTATTCTCGTCTATCCATCACTGCAGTAACATTACCCTTCTCCGATCGTGTCACTGATATGTCTTTATTGGATTTTGAAAAGTTATTTGTTAAGGTAATATTTTTAGCAATTATTCTATCAGTGTTGGAAATATGTGTAGGTTTTTTGATATATTCAGAAGTTAAGGTTAAGATCTTGTGTCTAATTTCATCTTTCATCTTATCGGGTATTGTTTCTAAGTTAGATTCCAAATCTTTTACAATTCCGAAAACATGTTGATGTTTCTTAGAGACAAATTTTGAACTAAATTCTCACCTAATCGAATGATATCAGCTACGTTCTGGAATATCAGTGCTAGTTGAATTAATTAACCAAGGAGCATTACTCTATGGTAAGTTGTTATTAGCAAATGAAAGTCTATGTTTATTCAAAGTAGGAATCTCATAGCCTTGTTCGAATTTCAATTTCTCAAGTTTTTTGCCACTCCCAACTGAACCATGGCCTTCATCCGAGAGAGGCCTATTGTGGGTGGCACTGCGTGATACTGGTGACGTAATGGCATAATTCGTTGCGTTGGAGATTATCCCAATGAAACAGGGCTGACTGCAAGAGCCGTAGCTCTCGGGCGATGGGATCGCCACATCCCTACGCCATATTATTACCGCTCTTATCAACGGGCGTATTTTCCCGTCCTCACTCTTTTGCATTACATGCATTTCTTCCCTATATGATGTTATTAATTTAAGGCAGATATCTTGGTCTGTGTAGAGTGTCGCATCCACCCCTTTCATTCGTCGTGTCTTCACGGTCTTACTTCCGATCGTTATATTCGTAGATCGGCCCGTGCCACTCTTAACTTTCATCCAGGTGCCAGTTCGCACCCACTCCTCGATACCCGGTACGTGGTCAGACAGGCATCATTCTTCACTCATAAACTTCACACACTCTTCATGCATCATTTCCATATATACATCCTCTCCTAGTGGCCCAACCAACTTAACACATTAAGGACCAAGAACTACAATTTCTGAACTTATGTTCAAGCCTCATTCTCATGAATGAAAAAGAGAAATTTCCAAACGAAAACTATGTTCCCTTGTATTTTTGTGTATGCTCTTTAAGAATCCGTGGTCAGAATAGAGTTTGGTCCAGTAGCAAATCCAATATGGCGCCAAATCTGAAGAAAAGTACCAAAAAGTGGGGAATTTTTTTTTTCATAATTTTTTTCGAGACAAAAAGAGTATTGAGACTCGATCCTAACTATGATCAACGGTGATCAAAATAGTTGAACTGCAAGAAAAAACTTGCCTTACCGATCTCAAATAGCCATACTCTATGCAAAAAGTTGGATCCATACCCTTCGCAAAATGGTGAACCCGATATGACGGAAATGAAATTTTGAAAACTCTACGATTTTCGCACAACTCTGTACTCGGGGGTTTTTGGGGTCGCTGATTACGAATTTCGAATTGGATTTTCAGAATTTCATATAGCGGATCCAATATGGCATCCATCGCGTACTCCACATAGGTAGGGACAGAACGTCTTTTGCGTTCTGTTTGCGACATGGCGACGGTAGTAAAAATAAATAACTGAATCTTCCATGAACTTGGTATTGAAATTCGTTCAATCAATTCACAACGGAATGTTGACAGTTTCTTTTACAACTCGATCTGAATATAGTGCATGAAACAAATGAAGATCCGATACAAACGACCCGACGTTTGTATCGGATCTTCATTTGCTTTATGTACTATATTCAGATCGAGTTGTAAAAGATACTGTCAACATTTTATTGTGAATTGATTGGGCGAGTTTCAATACCAAGTTCCTGGAAGATTGAGTTATTTATTTTTACTACCATCGCCATGTCGCAAACAAAACGCATAAGACGTTCTGTTCCTGCCTATATGGAGTACGCTGTGGATGCATCAGAAAATGATTTCGGTGAAATAATTACGTTGCTAAATCCAGACGATTCTGTCTCCGATAATTTGGATTCTGATACTGAATGGGACGAAAATGTTCCGGAAATAAGTTATGCAGAAGCTTGTAAAACTTACAACGAAAATCAAGCTAAACTAGCAGGAAATCATGATTTCTGTTGGGCAGATGGTGAAAAAAGATAGCCCAATGTTATTGAGCACAACATTTTACTGAAAGAATCCGTGGAGAAAAATATTCGAGACAGTAAGCCTGTAGAACTTTTTGAAATGTTCTTCTCTATTAAAATGAAACAATACATCATTGATGCATGTAAAGAGAATGACTTTGATTTACAGTTGCAAGATTTAAATACTTTTCTAGGAATAATCACACTAACTTTTTTCAATAAGAGGAAGTCTCAGAGAGATTATTGGTCATCAGATGCATTCATATTTTGTGACGTGATCTCTTCTGCGATGTCACGCAAAACGTTCGATGAAATCAAGTCTCGATTGAAGTACTCAAAAACTAGAGATCGTGACGTCAATGATAATGCGTGGCGCGTTCGTGCATTACTGAGTCTATTCCAGAGAAACATCCTGAAGTTTGGCATATGGAGGACTGCTCTCTCCATAGATGAAATGATGGCCAAATCGTATGCAAGAAAATCATTGAAACAATTCATTCGAGGAAAACCCATACGATTTGGCCTGAAATTCTGGGGTCTTTGGACTTCAGATGGATTCGTATTGTGTCTTGACTTATATTGTGGGAAAAATTCAAAAATTGGAGAGAAATTCAGTAAATGCGCATTAGGTTCTCGCATAGTGATGAATTTGTTACAACCACTGGACGTTAAATGGGATTTTGAATTTGATTTTAATCTAATTTAAGATTCTTAAATTTCAATCTTTATCCAAAGCCTTTGAATATTTGACGAAACGTGAAATAAACAATGATTAGGTAGCCTTATAGTAAATAAGTTTGATTTTATATCATAGCAAATTTTGTTAAGTGGATTAAAAATAATTTTGAATAACGAACAGTTTTTGTAATATGTAATTTCTTATATGTATAATAAAATAAACAATTTGTTTGACTGAACAGCTTCAAGATTTTGCCCGAACGACGCTAAAGTGAGGATAGCGCTTGAGCGAGAAATCGGGGAACCAGCAATGCTCGAGGCGGCAATGCTCGGAGTTTGGACTGTATTTAATGCTTATTTTACGTTTTATCATGTACTTTGCATATATAATGCGTCATTAAGGTACATTATTATTTCAACAATGTACTTCGAATATAATTAATCAATATCAAGCATTAAATAACATTATTTTTATGGTTTTTAAGAGGGGCCTTTTGAACCGGGTTCCTAAGATCGGCATTTGGCATAATAATCCTTAAAATAATTTCAAACGTATTTGTGTTGTTTGTATTCAGTCTAGCAATAAAAGAAGCTGCTCTTCATTTTTTCAAAATGATTGTATGTAATAGAAGATGTGAATAAGCGATAAAGAGTCTTTCACCTTCGATCGTGATTTACGTACCAAAGTATCGGATTTGGGCGTGGTCACTTCAAGAAAGCCGGGAAAGTGGTATCGCTTTGATATCCTATTCTTGGTCTTAATCGGTGACTTGGAAAGTTCATTCGACTTTCAGTCATCTTAACTTTTGATAAACTTACTGTCCTCGTTACTCTCTAAATCTGAATTAGTGAGACGTTACAAGTAATAATTTGTAGCCAATTGGTGCCAGTAATTTATTAACTTCTTAAGTAATCATTTTTCATAATAATTATAGTAGAAAATTTTAATCATCATCCTCTAAGTCTGAATGAGTGAAGGTAAACATCCCAGTAATCGTAAACTCAAAAACATAACAACAAAACTGAATTTTTATAATATTTTTAATTTCACTTTTCACCTATAAGGAATTAAAAGAAAAAAATCTACCCGGTGCTCTTCGCGCTCGATAATATCTTTACCTCGCCCTACGCGCTCGGTCTTTGTACTTCCCCCACATGTGTGCACAGGCCTTTTAAAACTAAAGGTCAAATAATTGACGACTGTAATTTGGTGATTGTGAATTTTCTTTTGTTAAACCTTCTTCGGCTTTAACGAACACATTCTCATCACGTATCTCGTGCTTCGCACTTAGTTTTGTCCAAAATGCGAACTTTTTTACATTATGTTCAACACTATTATATGGAATGTATATTACATTCATTTCTGTATTTCGTTCTGAGATTGCTTATTCAGACATTGCAAAATAAAGTACAAATTTTATTTACATGATTACTTTAATATTTGTTTCTTATTTTGCATTAAATTTTATTCTCAGCTACCTTGAAAAATGTATATCATTTCAATAAATGTATCTTATTACAATTCATAATATGAATTGGTATTGAAACAAACGTACACGGAAACAATGTATCTGTAAAAAAGACACGAACTTATAGCTAGGTCTCAGATACGAGCTAAAAAAATGAAACATTACATCCTTATTTCTATGATAAATGTTACATATAAAAAGGACAAATTTCATTTTTGCGATTTAATTTATATTAATTTATAAATAAGTTCGTAACTCAGAGGATTCGAACCCTCGAAGACTGCTGACTCACCAGTTTCTAAACATAAACCAAGAGTGCGTAAACACGTGCAGCCATCGAGGTCAAACAATATAAATTAAAAAAAACTTCTAGCCGCACTCATGAGACGAACTCGAAACACACATACATGCGGGCAAACGCACCGCGCGTATGGGCGCGCGTTTGTGCGGGCCACGTGCAGGCGACCTACTTCCCAATTCCCAGATTTATCGGGCAAGCTAGTTCATGAGTTTCTTGAGAATAAATTTTTTCCGTGTATTTTCCTTGTCTAGTTTCTATCATTAAAAAAAGTGCGCATTCTGTATAAATTTTTTTTTTTTTAAACATTTTATGGCAACTTGTATCGTTTTTCCATAAACTTAATTTGTTTATTTTCAATGTTATTTTTGACGATTTTAACCAAGAATACGCATCTTAGCGTAAAGTGGTTCTAAGAACATTTATAGATAATTTAGTGTGCTTGAGTAGAGGAAAGTCGCGTCTCCCAGAATTTGGGAAACAAACAAAATTTAAAATACTAAAGTTTGATTTTTTTCTGTAATTTACCAAGATGGCTGAGAGAGGGTCCATCTCTGTCCCTAGATGGATAACCAAAAGCAGAGACGACTAGTACAGCGCCAACGGAATGCCGTACGTCGAAGACAAGCCCTTCAGGAACGGCAAGTCAAACTCGGGAAATATGTTCCAATCCCTCCTAAAGTAACAGTTAAGCGTTTGGAAAGTCTCCAGAGACGGGCTCTTCGACTGGAAGCCAATCTTCGGGAGAACACCTTCAGAACGAACGACCCTGGGAAGGAGGAAAGGACGGTTCCACGAGACCTACCGACCAATTCTGCGCCACACAGTGCTTCGTTTGACCTTAATGTCCTCCCAGCGCTGCCGTCAGGAATCGGCAGAACGCCCCAAAGTTTTTGAGACAACAAAAGACCCCACTCCTGCGGACCAGGTTTAGCCAGGATCTCCCAGTGATGAGGGACGACAGACTCCTTCGGAGAACATCTTGGAGATTCGAACTTCTCCTATTCGTCTCTCCCCACCTAGACAAGAGTATTATGTCCCTGTAGAATCTGAACCTCCCGGGGAAGCGAGGAAGAATACTAAGCGGGCGCTTATCGACTTCGCAGATATCACCCCAGGATTACGGGGGTTGAGGGATCTCCGGATCGCTTTCACGCAGCGAAGCCCCAAATTTCTGGAGGGACCTTCCCGAACACCAAAGATGTGTTCAATCAAAAGAGCGATCGAGGGATACCCATAACGAAGAGAGGTCATATCTTGATCCTCAGAACCTGTCAAGGAAACGGGAGGCCCTGCAGCGCGTTTACGGCCAGCAACGACCATCCACGTCCTCCAGAAGGATAAAGGAGCAGAGCCCTGAACCGAACCTTTTTTAAACACCCGAGATCGGTCATTGTCCGCCCCTCCTCTTCGCGCGTTTCGACAATCCGGCCAAAGCATTGAGGCCCTATTTTCAGCATCGCTTCGTTTTTTTTATTTCCTTTGTTGTCAAGATCCGTCCTAATTCTTACTTGGTTGTAGCATTTTACGAATCATATACAATGTTACGGAGATTAATGTATTTAATAATTAAGAAATAATCGTTTAACGTTTTTTAATAAAGAAAAACTTTTCCTTCACACTTGTGTCGCAAGTCATTATCGTTAACCTCGCAAAACCTTAAGTTAGTGGGGGCAAGAGAATGAAGTCAAGTTCTAGTTAGTTGTTTCAATAGTTTCTTTTTTTTAATTAGTGGACTGTATCTTTCACTAGAATAAGGCAGAAACTTGATGTTTGGTGTCAACAATTTCACACCACTTTTTTATCTGCAGAAAGATTATTTTGTACAAATATGTAGCCTTTAAATGTTCCAATATGTATCTTACAATTCTAATGTATACAGATATTTAGGATATTAAATTATTATATTCTTCACTTGTATAGACTTCAAAGTTTTATTGTACCTTTCGACATAAAAAAAATTCTAAAACCAGGTGTTTACAAAATGTGCATTCCACCAATTTTAAATCCCATCAGCTTTCCTATTTTTTGTGCCCTTCAATTATTTTTATTAATGTAATTACTCTTTATTAAATTTCATTAAGTTTCCAGTTTTATTTCATTTACTCATTAACAATAAACCAAATTTTACATGACTTTTATTAATATTTTTATTTTCTCTCCATACCACATTTGAATCTCCCGCATATCCCGAACTGTCCCAAATGGTCCCAAACCCAAACATCCATAAAAAATGGCGCTTCGGGCGCCTTCAAGTAGACACACGCGTTTTCCATTAAATCCTTTATCCCTACGTTTTTTATCTACGTGCTTACAGCGCCCTGTATGAGACTATTCCCTGTGCTTATACACAGCGCATAGTCTCATACACGGCGCTGTCAGCACATAGACTCATATTGAATGGCGGCGTCGATATATTTGTTCATTCCATCCACATTCCTATCCCAGAAACCGAAATCTATGAAATAAAACACTTAATTCCTATATCCAAGCAAATTGGTTCAGTTTTTCTTGCCACAATTCCTGACTACGAATACCTATTGGTGGGACAGGGGCACACTACATACGTACCTACTGATAAAACAATATTAGAACTATGTAAAAATTATGGTCAAATGAAAATTTGTAAACGAACGTAACCCACATATTTAATGTCAGAAACTAATAGCTGCGCGAATAGCATATTGAGAATGAATGTAAAGACAGTCAAGGATGAGTGCAAATATTCCCCCTCTAAAATTATGAATATCGCTTTTATACCACTTATGAGTGGATACATTTTAATACCCCACGAACCACTAGAGGTTGATGCACACGAATCCAAACTTGTCTTCTGGTGCTACTTAAATTTCTTATTGGTTATATTGCTTTAAACTCAACGAAATATTATTATAATAATAATTTTTATTATAAAATTCAAATTGATCATGTAGTAAAACCTGTAATATGAAAAATACGACCCCGTTATTTTAGTACTACATTTGTCCACCAGTTGGCGTATCGTTGTATTGCAGGTCCCAATTACATTTTAATTTGTGCTTAAAAACAATTTTGTTATTGTTTTGCATAGTTGAAAATGATTAGTTATTGAAAAAATTGATATTTATCGGAACTTAAGTGTTACATATGGAATTTTAATCGTATACAGCGAAAAACCGCATTTTATGTTAGAACTATTTTTGTCCAAAAAACAGTTATTTTAGTATGTGATATGAGTTTCAACACATTATAAGCTTCAATCAACTTATCTTAACATAAGAATAAACTTGAAATAAATTCTTATCAATTTGTACATGAAATATTTACTATATAAAAAATTCTAACCTAACAGTTAGGTTAGAATTCGTATTTCATTTCTAAACGTCTATAATTCATATTTTTTGCACATTTTCAATGAATTTTTTTGCTATATGAAATTATTAAAGTTTACTATAGCTTATAGTGTGTTGAAACTTAAATGACATAGTACAAAAATTGTTTTTTTGGCAAAAACAGTTTTAACCAGAAATGTGTTTTTTCACTAAATACGATGAAAATGCCATTTGCAATACTTAGTTTCCCATGAATCTTTATTTTTTTATTCACTCATTGTTTTAAACTAGTAAAAACAATGGTAAAATTGTTTTTATTTTTTATTATAACATTTCGTTTTCTCTTAGGGTTTTTATTTTGTCAATAGGGTTCCGACTTCTAATTTATTATAAAATTAATTTATACTTATTATTAATAAATGTCAGTCTTAATACAGGGTATCCAGATTCAAGTGTCTGGACTTATATGGCTGTATAAAAATAAAAAATAAATAAAATCGAAAATTTCTTTCCCAAAAGTTAGTTGAAGTTTTAGTTTTTGAGTTATAAAATATTTAAGCTGGACCAATCAGGAGTGTGGTATCTAGTATAGTAACCGCTGTTCTCCCGTCGCTAAAACCCACCTGATTGGTTCACCTAAATATTTTATAACTCCAAAACTAAAACTTCAACTGATTTTTGGAGAAGGATTTTTCGATTATTTTTTTAAATTTGTATACAGCTATATAATTCCGGACACTTGAGTCTGGGACACCCTGTATAGTGCCTTAATAAACATTTCATTAAAAAACACGTACTAACTTCCTCATATTAAATACCTATTGTTAATAACAAACATATGTGAAGTTATAATTTTAATAATTTTGTATTAAAGTTACATGAGAACAAATCAAAATATTATGAATATGAATTGTTTAAACGCTTTTCAATGTTGCTTGCAATATATGAAATTTTGAGAATGCAGCAATATATAGAACTTATAAAACAATGTTTTTTCAATAATAATTTTAGTCTTCAATGACTTTTACATTTTTTAAATATCAATTACCCATCAAAGAATTATTGGTCTTATTTTTGTAAACTGAAATAATGGGGAATGTTTTGATTTAATATTAATTATTGATTTTCCCATAAGGCCAATGCTTTTCTGGAACAAAACGATTGTCGCGCCACCCGACGGATTAGTTCACCCGCAAATTGGAACTTGTAAGCGACAACTACTTTTCTCAGTAGTCGGATAGGGCTGGTACCAACTATGCTAGCCTTCCTGACATTCCCACCTATCCTATCATGACCGTGACGTCATGCTAAAATACTCAATGTTCGTTAATGTTGACGGACCTTGCCTATCACGGCAATGACCCCAACTTTGGCATGCAGAGCTAGCGACGAGCGGATCATGACAGCTACGCTCAAAGTAGCTTTTCGATCCTTTCACCATGCGCGCGCATCAGCGGTAAAATTTGAATTAAATTATTATGCACATTAAATGGTTACGTTCATGTGTTGCATATTAGGTAAAAATGGGTAAATTTGAGACGAAATTCGAAGTTTAGACTTTCATTAATGGTGTTTCAAATACAGTAGAGTCTCACCTATTCTTCAACTCCCTTATTCCCTAACGCCTTTTATTCCCCGTCGGCTGTAGACGGTTATTTTCATTTGCGCAGTTCCGTCAACTCCCACCACGGTCCCTGTACACTCTCCTCCGCGTCTGTGAGTGACCAATGAAAAAAGAGGCCCGAAGAGCGGGAAACCTTGAATTGAATATTGTTTCACGACGTCATGGGAATACGTCATTTTGTATCCCATCCAGGCCTGGAGCCTTCCTGGATCCAGTCCTGAGTACTGCTTTCTTAATTTCGTTCGGCTTAACCATAGTTCAAGGTATTAACGCATGGACTATTTATGAGGCGCATATCGCAGACGTCTCTTGCTTTATTTTCTAAGATTGCATGAGTTTTAACCAAGACATGCCCTAAACGCACGAACGCTTATGCGAAGATCCCATGAGTTAGTGGGTTAATAGCAGGCTCTGCTGTGATCTAACAACGTGAACTTCACCGAGCGAAATTTCCAAGAGCCTCCACGCACTTTTGCCGTGAGTCCCCTTGCAATTTGCCTTTAGGCTACGCCTTCTGTCTGTTGACACGTTCGCACCAATAAATGTTCGCAGACAAATCACAAGGAGACTGCAGTGATGATTGGACTGATGAGATTCATCGATCGATCAGAGATCTTAATTGATTCGAGTGATTGTTTTATTCATTTATTAATTATTAAACGGACTTTTTAAAACGGGCATCCTCGTAGTGATGAACTTCTTGACGAAGGCGTGTGCGCGTGTACTGATCAAGAATAACCACAACTGAGATGGCCGAGGGCCGCCTGCTTCTTTGGGCAAAATGTCTAAAACCAGAAACTCATGGTCAGGGACTGGACTGATAAAAACATCCGGATTTTCAAACACTACTGCAAAACCACCAGTAGTGAACCACTAGAAATAACCAACAGATTTGAAGGAGTCCAAACCTCAGATGGCACTGACTTATCGCAGATGGAGCATGAAACAGCACCAGAAATAATCTCCGCAAATCAGAGTAAAAGAAAGAGAATCCTAGAAGACAAACAGAACAACGTACAAAATGACTCCGCACCGAAAACTACAGGCGAAAGCAACAAAGCTGAGAAGAAAGGAAAAATACCACCTATCATCCTGGAACACACAATAGAGGATTCCGCTATACTTATCAACACGATGCAGGAAGTAACCACTGAAGAAATACGAGTTAAAAAAACTCGAAATTCACCAAAACAACAATATGCTTGGAGTCTTTGGAAGACCACAAGAGTGTCAAGGAACTACTACTTAAAAAAGAAATACGATTCCACACTTACTTATCACGGGGAGAAAAGAATAAAACTCGTCGTGCATGGGCTGGGGCATTTTGCCACTGAAAATGTAAAACATAGCCTCGAAGAGCAAGGATTAAAAGTTGACAATGTCGTGAGCATGAAGCAGAAATCTGAAGAAGCAGCATGGCGGAATTCACTCTATCTCGCAACTCTAAATAAGAATGCGAAACTGCAGGATGCTTTCAAAATAAAAGCAGCCTGCTACATAGATCAGATGGGAGTATTTTCGGAACACCAAAATGGTCACTCAATGTCGTAGGTGTCAGAGATTTGGTCATGGTACACAACACTGCTATGCTAAACCTAGGTATGTGAAGTGCCTCAAAGAGCACCTCACAGCAGACTGCAAAGGAGACCACCCAGCCAATTTCACGGGGTGTGAATCATACAAGCTACATCTGGAAAAGGTGCAACAACTGAGAATGCAACGGCAAGGACAGACGCAGAGGAAACATAACAACGTGAAAAGATATACTGGAGATCTGCATAAGAATTTTCAAGCTCTACCAAGGACTACGCAAAACAAAAACTCTCAACAAATGCGTGCTACTTCCGCCCGGACCCCCATCAACGTGACACAACGTCAACACGTACCTCCAATCAGGGAATCTGCAAAGTATGATGAGCATGTAAGACTGACTTTGAAAGACTACAAGCCCTGCACGAGCTAGCTGTTGAACACGATGGCTGGTGATAAACCCACGAATCTATTAAAAATTGCCCACTGGAACGCGGGTGGGCTCGAAAATAAAATACACGAAGTACCTACTTTCTTCCAACAACATAAGGTAGATATATTAATTGTTGGAGCAACGTAGTTTACTCAAAAATCAAAATCGCGAATCCCGGGATACATATATGTTACAGAAAGGATAGAATAGGTAGAAGAGCTGCTGGGGGAGTAGCCCTGTACATTTAAAACGACATTCCATGCATTGAAGTGCCAGTAAAAATCAAGAAAGAATAGAAGCGCATGGAATTAAACTAAATAATAATATTCTCGTTACAGCTATCTATGCTCCTAAAAATAATATTTGTAAAAATGATCTAAAACATTTATTTAGCCTCAGCAATAAAATAGTTGCAGCAGGGGATCTAAATACAAAGCATATTAACTGGAATTGCTATTGCAATAATAAAAATGGAAACACAATCCATGACTTTATTGATAGAAACCCTTCAGGATCGCCCACGCAATCATGCGCTATGGTGGAAGTGGATGAATTGGAATTGAAACAGCGCTTAGAAGACATGATATGTTTTAATTTCAGAGCTTATAGTTTATTAGAGTCTATAGAAAAATGAAAATAAGGAAGCCACTGACCACAGTCACATTAAACAGCCCGCTTAAAGAGATTCTCAAAAACCTTTATGAAGCTAACTTGAAACCAATGTCCTCTTCACTGACGTGAAGGTCGAGTGCGATCTGTTATCTGTTTTGTTCACAGTCATTTGTTTTGACGTAAAGTTCGAGCACGATCTGTCATTTGTGTTGTTCACAGTCATTTGTTTTGTTCGATTTTACGTCTATCTTTGCGTTTTTTGGAAAAATACGAGCTAACTTAGATATTTGGACCCCGTGTTCGGATCCAGTGACCCCAGAAACATATAGATATGCTGGTTAAGTCCACCGGGCATGAAGATATTTTTTTTTCGCAAAAATATACAAGAGCACATGAGACAAAAGTTTCAATAAAACTCTCAGAACCATAAGCTTCAAGCTCATCTGTCAAATCGCCTAATAAACAACCTGTAGCTGGGTAATTCTCATTAGGCTCATTATGACTGGTAAAAATCACAGAATCCGTATCAAAATAAAGTACGCGGCGACCTAATTTTTGTAAATACCCATGTAATTTCAAGCGTGCTTGTGCGGTCGTATATGTAGCTACAACTACATTTATGACAGGAGAAGGGCCTACAGCTTCATCTTTATAAACCCAGGAAGCATACATATTTTCATGGTCGATGGGCGAAACATTATTCAGAATTTTATCTGGACTCTGGATATTGTTTACCCATTCGTCTTGAGTACAAAGGACTTCAGTTGTCCGCATATTTTGACGCTGAACAAATTTACCCCATAAAGAATTTAATTAGAGTTTAGCCAAAGAGCGTGGACCAGGATTTGTTTATATTTTTAGGATCGAGCTGAATATTTCTAAATCAAAAATCTTTTGCACATATGTCTTTTTCTGCTCCTCAGTAGTATACTCAGAAGAATATCCACTAGCTTCATGTTTCAGCTTGGAAAACCTATTCATATATTCTACGAATAGGCCCCCTGACTTTGTGAGTGGATCATATTGTGTTGTCTCATATTGCCAGATTTCAAAAATACTTGTTATCTTTTACCCATCTTCGACCGCCGCGCCGCTTTGAGTTCGTCGGAAACCCATGTTCCTTCTATTTCCCTCTCACTTTTATTATTGATATGTGAGCAGTCTTGCTGTAATTGTCATTTGCAGCAAGTATAACACAAGAGAAACATGATCTTTCCGTGCATACGGGCAGGGGGGACAGGTAAATACTTATATGTAGGCGGTCATACACGACATTTAACCGAACCCTCCACATTACTTCAATCATTATCAAAACCAGATAATGTCTTACAGTCATCACCAATATACACTTTGGGATGCCCAATAGAAAATTTACCGTATTTTGTAATATATAGATACAATGAGCAAACGTCCAGATATGAGAATCTTGTTTTACCTCTCACGCGATAGTAAGAAAATGTATCACCTGTTCCTCCGCCGTAAAAAGCATCTCGAGGGTTTAAAGCACTAAGCATTTAAAGAGGATGATCTTTTAAAAACTCTTTGAACTCAAGTTCTTGAGCTTTTGTCCTATCAAAATCACACTCTCACATCTCAATGACTTTGTATCCGATTTCTCGAAGTCGTTGAGTTCGGGCACGTGTTCGCTCAAAGCGGTCGTTCATGCTTTCAGAGTTTACCTACTCCAATTTTTTTATTTCTATTTGAATTATTACAACGAGAACAACCATGCCAATAACATCCGTGAAATTGATACACATTTTTATTGCCGAACCCATCCTCATAATAACCGTCGACTAATACCCCAGTTCCTTTTTTCTCTTCGATACATTCCCTTCAGTTTTTTTCAGCCCAAGATGTGTCATGAAACACAAGTGATTATTAGGGCAGAGTTTCTTACATGTACTACATTCTGACAAACTACATATATGATTAGTAGTTTTTTTTATTTTTTCAGAATTTCGTAGGTTTGAGCAACCATCACATATTTTCAGCACTGAGCAAATACTTTTTCCGGTGGAAAATAAATTAGGAAGTATATGCTTTCTACAACATTCTTCTCCGTGAAAGTATCCGAGACACTCTCCACATTTAATCTTCATAAGAGAAGTTTTATGCTCCGGAAGCTACGATCATGGTTCCTTAAAGCAACAAATCCCGACGCAACTGGAACGTGTACGTCATCCACTTCTGTAATGTCTCATTCACAGATTCTAACCATTCTTTCGGCGGTCTACCTCTGGGCATTCTGCCATTTACTTTACCCTTATGCACCTGTTTGGTCAGTCGTTCATCTTTCATGCTTTCAAGGTGTCCGAACCACCTTAACTGATTTCTTTCCCATAGGTCAACTAGTGTCTCTTCTGTGCCACTTTCTTTGAGGAATATCTCGTTTCCGTCGCTAATGAATAGCCTACCCAGATATATGTATTTGTCAACTTGCTCTGATCTCTTACCATTCAGGACAATATTACATATTGTTTTCTCACTTTTTCCTTAAAACACCATTACCTTTGTTTTATTTACGTTTTTGAAGCCCATGTTCTTCATGCTTGTATTGAGTTTATTCAACATTTTTTGCAAGTCCTCGATTGATTCTGCCGCGCCAATCTTGTCATCTGCGAAAGCCAAACCACGCACCTTCACTGTTTCGAGATCTACACCTTCTTCGTCAAAGACAGCCATTCTTAGACACTTGTCCATAAATATGATAAATAGCCATGAGGACATAACGCATCCTTGTCGAACACCCTGCATAATATCAAACCAGTAACTCAGATTTCTATTAACCCTTACACTCGCTTTACTGCCTGCATATGTTGTTTGTATTGCTTGTGGGAGCCATCCATGGACTCCGTACACTTTAAGGACTTTCCAAAGTTTACTTCTATTTACTTTGTTAAATGCTTTTTCTAGGTCAACAAATGCACAGAAGATATTCTCTCTTACTCTTAAGCGTTCTTCTGTGATCTGTCTTAAGTTAAGTATCTGATCCGTACATGATCATCCTGGCATAAATCCACTTTGGACTTCCCATATCTTTTCTTCTGTAATTTCCGTTACCCTGCGAATGAGTATTTTTGAGTA
The DNA here is from genome assembly GCA_011634705.1 of Andricus grossulariae. Classification (NCBI taxonomy): domain Eukaryota; kingdom Metazoa; phylum Arthropoda; class Insecta; order Hymenoptera; family Cynipidae; genus Andricus; species Andricus grossulariae. Next base: position 108,412,225 of record JAABKJ010075445.1, on the reverse strand, counting down.
TATTTTACTTACGGTACTCAGTAAGCTGATACCTCTGTAATTACTGCAGTTGGTTTTATCTCCCTTTCTTTTGTATATTGGTACGATAATCGCGTTTTTCCAATCGTCTGGTACCTGTCCCGTCTCTATACATAAATGTAATAATTCGCATAAACTGTGGGGTATGTACTTTTTTTATCTCGCAGCACTGTTGCCTATATCTTCACCTCCTAATAGTTCTTTAAAAGAATCTTTTAAAGCATCTACTATCCCGTCTGTATCATATAGCATTTCATCTTTGCTGTTGCTCATGCTGATAAAATCTGTACTTTTATTTTTCTTCATCTCTTTAAATATTAGTTTCATGGTTTCTTTGAAAGTCGTTTTGTAATTTCTCCTCTTCTTCTATTCTGAAATTTTGAAAAGAATATAAATCTTTGAAGATTAACTTGGATTGAAGATATTGACCGCTTTTGTCGAATCTTTTTTTAATTTTCTCGCAAAAATATTACGAAGATAATACAGCAGAGGTCGTTCCGATTTCTGGGATTAAATGACGAAATACGACAAAAATTCAAAAATGAAAATTTTCTCTTTTCCCAGACGCGAGTAGCACTTGAAATTTTATTTTCATTTTTCATCATTTTTAAGAATTTTGGAAGTAAACAAAAAGATCTATCAGAATCAATCAGGATAATAAAAATACTTCTATTGATTGAGACCGGCTCTATTGAGCGGCGCTTCGCTCCGAGCTTGAGTGCACCTGGGGCGCGCCGGTACACTCTCGTGCTTCGCGGTTGTTTTCTCACTTTAAACAAACTTCAATCCAAAGTTTAACTTGATTCAAGTATATCATTTATTTGAAAATTAAAAAAATAGTTATCGATGTACTTACATACTCCACACTGGATTGAGAAACGTCAAACCCTCATCTCCTAAATTTTTTAAAACTTGCACATCTTATAAAAACAAAAAATATCTCAGATATTTTGCTTAAAAAAATATGTTCAAATGTTCATTTTCGATTTTTTTTTGAATATTTTCAAATATTACTTTTGACAACGTCTTAATTTTTTTTTCGAACTGTCTGCCGTTACGGAATTTTCCGTAAGACTCTGGCTAGTTCAGGACTGACGTTACTTAAGATTTCGTAACACTAGCCCCCTACTATCCGTTCACGATACGAAGGCCCCTCCAAAACCGCTGCATATTTTGGTAATTTACTCGTAAGAGAAAAGTCGCACAAAAACACGTCTCATACCATGATGAAGCTTACTTTTATGTGCTTAAAACAAGTCCCCATTTGTTCATGTAAAAAAATTGGTTTGGATAATATCCTTAGCGAAAAACAATTAACGTAAAATGAATTTGAACATGACTATGCTATCTATCGTAATATACGTAGTAGAGAGTTGTATTTTGGCGATTATTTAAAGAAATATTTATTTAGCATTTATGGGCTTGGGTTGAATAGAGCTTTACGACAGCGTCTTGGTGTCGCTGTTGACTTTACACTCAACATACGTAAGTCCTATTCCTGCTAGAGGAGGAGTTTTCATCAAATTTTTCTATTTTAAGTTCATAAAGATTTTAGTTCAGGCCAAAAGAATATTTATTTAAATTAGTGGGATATTTTTTTGCTTCAAATATTCTTCTTATCAATTCGTATTTTCTCAGTTTAAAGAAATATATATTCCCATTCACGGCACATTCATTTGGGAAAACGAATGATTCATTTGGTTTAAAATGTATATTTTTGTCTGCAATTAATATTTCTTTGATTCAAAGAAACACCCCCCGCCGAAAATGTTAACACAATCTTATTAGAATTTCTTTGGAAAAAGTACTTGTATTTGGTACAAGAAACCTTTTTTCAGTGCATGATACTATGCTAATTATTTCAAATTACGTTACAACGCATATTAAAACTCAATTAAATGCTTATATTAAAAGCATAAAATTGAAAAAATATCAATAGTGTTGAAAATATAACTGTTTGTTTGATTTTTTTGTTTCTAAAATTCAACCATCTGGTTGAAAACGCTTCTTTGTAAGTTGGAAATTGGACTTCGATGTTAAAGATTTGACTAGTTCGCTAAAACTGTAATAATTTTTTTTTTAATTCTACTGTTTTATCAAATCATTTTTTTGTTGTTGAAAATTCAACTTTTTTTATTCAAATTCGTCTTCTTGACTTGAAAATTGTAATATTTGGCTAAAAGCTTAACTATTTGCTTGTTAATGACGCTGATTGGTGATAATTGATTTTTTTGTTGAAAATTAAAATTTTGGATAAAAATTCATCTTTGTGGCTTAAGATTTGCAGCTCTTTCGATGGAAAATCTTTTTTGGTTGAAAATTTAACTATTGTGTTGAAAATACGACATATTTCTACATGAAATCTTCAGAATTTAAAGCGTTTCACATTGAATCAAATATGGTATCAACATTAGTGTTATTCAAAAGAATTTATTTCCCTATTATTCTCGTATTTCAGTAAAGATTCACACTATTTCCCCCGTTTTCAGGAGCATTTTGGGCTATGAAGTCCATTACTTTAATATTTTGAATTATTCTTGATTCATTATCGTAGCTTAGAAAGGCAAGAAAACGCGGAATAAACGTAAAATCCGTGTTTACCTAACGCCTATGTTACTTATTAGGGGGGGGGGGGGCAACGAGTGCCAGAGGGTATAAAATAGCTCAGAATTAGAAAAGCAGTTCATAAAAGGCCTGGTATTGCAAATTTCACATTGAAAAATTTCATTCAACGGCAAAATTATTGATTTAAACATCTTTTACCTGCATATATTTGGTTTCGATTCCTCTTGTCCCATAGGAAAAAATACCCAACCGGTGGCTTAACAACCGTACCAAAACCTGAATGGCACCTGGGTGAGGTGTCTTAAAAGGTGACTCTGGGATGCCGGACGAACTCCCATAGTACGCATCCTTTTCCTTGCATGCAAGTCTCTATGAGGCTGGACGAACCATTTCCTTAGCTGCTCGTGGGAACAACCATAACACCACTAAACCATCAAAAAGTTGTATATGCGATTCAAAACGTTCGAGCGCGCAGAGCATCCGACAATGGGTTGGCAAACAGTACTGATCATCCTATAAATCAGAGCTCTGAAAAAAATTTAGATTGTAACACGAAGACGAACCGGCAAAACACTCACATTAAGTTGATGATTCGACTCGAGGATGACTTGCTGGACTGCTACGATGCCAGAATTATCCCTGTTTGTGAAAGCTTCACAGCGCGTATGCACACACTCTGTGGTGTCAGAAGCACCCAGGCATTTAGTACGTTGCGCAAAAATCTTTGCTAAATGAAGCTTCCTTCCTCTCGAAAAGTATATATCAACGCAGAGCGCTTCCCCACTCGTTGCATGAACAAGCTGCAAATGAAAAGGAGAGAGCGACATGAAGACTCAATACGAAAAGCAGGCATTTCCTGACAGATGATAGCAATTTCATCACAAGTAGGAACACTAACATGCAGATTCCTCCTAAGCCCCAAGGTCTGGCTGCAATAAATGCCTTCTTCGTGAGGATATCTCGGAGGAGTCCGACCTCTGGACCATCAATTGTTCCATTAATGGTATGGCGAGAACTTTGGCTTCTTCAAGTCGAAGGTAAACCCGACGACGGATAAAAAGACCGAAAGACGCTTGCATCAACTGAACAAGCAGATCCGCTTCTCATTTTGTCATTCCAGGCCAAGGGTCTCAGCTGCCTGCTCCGCGGCTTTGTAAAGGAACGCTCCTTTTCCAACCATCTCGTGGTTCCTGACCATTTTTAGGAGAGGATCTTAATAAGATCAATAATAAGAGGATCAAGAATAAGAGGATCAATAATAAGATTTGAAAGGACAAATTTAATATTAGTTCATGTTAACTCAAGAATCCAGATTTTATTATATTCCTATAGATAGGCGTATAATTTTTATGCTGCTCTGGAAACGACGAAGTCTTTCATCGACGAAAGTTTGTTGATCTACAGAAATAATAACTATTTGTTTCATGTTGTGAAATATTTATCGAGGGAATGGAAAAAGGAATAAATATCTTCATATAATGGGCAAACAACAAACTGTCACGTCATGAATTACCGATCTTCCCATGATTTTTTCCCGGCAACTTATTTTTAAACTAAAGTAGATAGTTCGCTAAAATGTTGTATGTCGATATAAAATATATCAACGCACCGTCATTCGAGAAACGAACCTATTATATGTAGCTTAAAAAAGCATCTTCGATATATAATAGGATGGCATACCAGAGGTGTTAGTTTAAATTTTCCGGTTTAACTCATAGGTGTCGCTAGAGATATGTATACATTTTTATGATTTAGCATCTACGTCATATTTTTTCTATGGGAAATAACCTTAAAAAATATACAATTACATTCTGCCAAAATAATATCATCATAGTTGTTTACCTCAGTGAATATTTCGAGTTTCGTTCCAAGTAAATCGCATTTGCGGCATTCGCTGCTTTTCTTATTTCATCAAAAGAAAAGAGCAGTTGAAGCTCATCGATTGCTGGTAGAAACTTATGGTGAACATGCTCCAGTGATTAGAACATGCGAGACGTAGTTTTGTCAGTTTAAAAGTGAAGATTTCGATTTAACAGTCAATGAACATCCTGGTGCAGCGAAAAAGTTCGAAGACGAGGAATTGCAGGCGTTATTGGATGAAGACTCAACCCAATCGCAACAACAATTTGCAAAAACACTAAATGTGACCCGACGAGCAATTTTCCAACGTTTAAAAGCCATGGGAAAAATCCAAAAGTATGGAAAATGGGTACCACACCAACTGAACGATAGACAAATGGAAAATCGAAAAACCATTTGTGAAATGCTGCTTCAGCGGTTCGAAAGGAAATCTTTTCTGTATCGAATTGTCACGGGGGATGAAGAATGGATTTATTTCGAGAACCCGAAGCGGAAACAATCATGGTTTTCACCTGGTGAGGTCGGACCATCGACTCCAAGGCCAAATCGCTTTGGCCGTAAGAAAATGCTCTGTGTTTGGTGGGACCAGTGTGGTGTGGTGTACTTCGAGTTATTAAAACCTGGTGAGACGGTGAATACGGATCGCTACCAACAACAAATTTACCAATTTGAAGCATGCGTTGATCAAAAAACGGCCGAAATGGGCCCGAAGACATGGCAAAGTTATCCTGCAACATGACAACGCACCGTTTCATATCGCTAAAGTGGTAAAGAACACTTAAAAGCATTGAATTGGAAAATATTATCGCAGCCGCCATACTCTCCAGACCTCGCCCCGTCCGACTATGCTTTGCCTCGAAAAAGAAAAAGTTTTTTTGGAATGGTATCCATGATTTGCCTGAAAGATGGGCAAAATGTGTAGAATCCAATAGTCAATACTGTGAATGGTATATGGTCTCACAAAGTTGACTTATTTTTTTCGATACTTCGATAAAAACTTGTACTTTTCAGTTTTTCTACCATTTTTCATATTTTCGTACATACACCATACATAAAAATATTCTACAGTTGAGTTGCCTCGCATTGCGCGCTCATTCTACGAATTTCCCCCACATTTGTGTAGAGACCTTTAAAAATTAAGGGTCAAATCATTGAAAACGGCAATTTGATTATTGTGAATTCTCCTTTGTTAAAGCTCCTTAGGCATATCACGTGTCTTGCGCTTTGCTTTTTTATTGAAGTATATTTGAAACGCGAAATTTTCTATAGCATGGTTATCTCTATTATATTAAATGTATATTCTACTTATTTCTCTACCTTGGTCAGGGACTTCGGTTTTAGGTTAAAAAAAAAGTTCCGGATTACACCGGCACACAAAAAAAACACTTTTCTGTTCTACAGATGCGACACATATATTCCCATGTATTTTGAACCGCTGAGCATGAATCCGTGGTCCGTTTGACCCCAGCATATCCAAGTCAAGGGCATTTGAAGGTCAAATGGACAGAAAAGTCATTTATGTGAAGATAACTACTATAATTTATGTTTTTTGGGTAAACCAAAATTATGAATTTTGCAACAAAGAAGTTCATTTTCAATAAAAAAAGCGAAAGGGTGACTATTTCAAAAAGTTGTTGAATATTCAAACAAAATAGTATTTTTAACCTAAAAGATTATTTTTCAATCAAAAATATAATACAATACATTAATATAATAAAATGTTGAACTAAGAAAAATGAATGGCTATTAAAAAATGAAAAAGTTTCATTATTAATTTGAAAAATTAAATTTCTACTAAAAAAACAAATTTTTAACAAAATATTCAAATTTTCAACCAAAGAAATGAATTTTTAACGGAGAAGAATGATAAAAAATAAAATTCTCGACAAAAAAATGTAATAAGAAAGAATTTTCTCAGTCAATAAAGAAAAAAAAAATCATCCAAAATGACCAATTTTTAAGCAAACAGACGAGCAATCTACAAAACAGTTAAATTTTGAATTTATATATCAAATTCGTTCATAGCCCAAAGGATTTAAACAATTTTTCTAAATTTTGGGAGTTAGGCTATACTGAATTTCTGGGAATTTTTAGGTATTAGAGATGAAATTATAAACTTTTAAAGTATAAAATAAAAATATTTTTGTTAAATTAGGATATAAATATTCTTTGTGAAAACAAGGAATCGAGTCAAAAATTTGTTTGGACTTTTTTCAGGCAAAATTTCACAATTTTGACTTAAACAAGTATTTTTTTGATTCAAATAAAATTTATTTGATTAAAAAACACCGTTGTGTTACTTTCAAAAATTTCATTTGAATGAAAAAAAAAACAGGGGTACGAAAAACGGGTAATAATCGCAGCTGATTACGTTAAAAAAATAAATCCGTTTTTTCTTTTTTTGAAAAAAAATTATGTTTAGAAGTGGCGCAAGCCCCATGACGTTTGAGACGTATTTCCCATAAGAAAAAAAGAAGTTTTTTTGTAAAATTTATTTAGAATCGTTAATACTAGCTGAATCGAACTGAAACTTCAAATTGAAATTTTTTCTGATACATAAAGTACTACTTTATACTGATAACTAGATGTTTAAAAAATGGTTTCAACAATTCATTTTCATTTTTCATAATATTCTATTAGAATAATGCTAGAAAATTTCAGTATTTTCAACAATTTTCCACTTTATATCCAATTATCATTCAGAGTTAGGGAATACTTAATTAATATTAACAAAAATAATTGTTTAAACAATTCATTATCGTTGTTAATAATATTATCTCGGAATAATGCTAGAAAATCGCAGTTTTTTCTGAAATTTTGAAATATTTATCCACTTTTCACCTACGGTGAATTAATAATTAATTCAAGTTTGCCATAATAAGTTTTGAAGCAAATTATTATTGTTTGTATCTCTCTTCTCTTAGATAATTGTTCTAAAGTTACGATTTTTTTTCTGAAATGTATGACTTTGCTTTAGATTTTTAATTACGAACGAATAACAAATAAACAATATGAAGAATCATTTTTGAAACAATCTTTTTCTTATTTGTGAATATATTTTTCTCAAATAAAACAGATATTTGAAACATGGTTCAAAATGTTCTATATTGATCATATTAAATATAAATTTTCCTCGGAACAGTTACTGAAAGCCTTTTTGTTCAAATTATTATTAATATTCATTATTTGTTTCTAACTAAAAAGTGAAAGCTGAAAATTCTAGAAAAAAAACCACTTCTACTATTGGCTACACAATTATGTTTGTTAACTTGTATTAATAATTACCATAATAAGTAAAGAGAAGACAAAGAGTAAAAAATTGCCAAAAAAAACGCAAATTTCGAGCATTACTAAAGGAGAAGATAGTTATAAATAATAATAATTTCATCAAACAATTATTTTTGCTAAATTAAATTAAATGTTAACTCACTCCACGTGAAAAGTGGACAAAAAAATGAGAAATGCAGAAAAACCCGCAATTTACAGTATTATTCTAAGAGAATATTATTACCAATGATAATAAATTGTTTAAAAAATTATTTTGGTCAACATTAATTAACTATTGCCGCACTCTAATTGATAATTGGAAAAAAAGTGGAAATTTTTTGAAAAAAACCGTGACATTTTATCTCTATTATAAAAAAATTGCTTAAAGCAATAATAAATCATTTAAACAATAAATTTATGTACACATTGAATTATTAGCATAATGTAGTATTTTATGTATTAGAAACAATCTGCATCAAAAAATGTAAAAAAATCATAATTAGCACCAAAAATTCGTTTTTTTTTGGGACCCTATAAAACAGACTTATGGGGGGGGGGGGGGATATATGAAAAGTGATGTTCTTTGAAAAAGGAATTTTCTACCAAATAGTTGAATTTTCAAGCAAACATTTAAATATACAGTTAAAAATATTAATTATTCATACAAAAACGAATTTTCAACAAAATACATGAATTTTCAACAAAATGCATGAATTTTTAACCAAATAGTTGAATTTTCAAATAAAAAAAGATAAGTTTTTAAACAAAAATGTGATAGTTAAATTTTCACTTGAAAAAATTAATTTTCAGTCAAAGAAAAAGGATTTTTCTACCAAATAGTTGAATTTTCAACCAAACATTAAAATATTTAGTTAAAAATATTAATTATTCATACAAAAACGAATTTTCAACAAAATACATGAATTTTCAACGTAAGGATCGTAAGGAACGTAAAGGATCGAAATAAAGTCATTTCTTTATTACTGGTTAATTTATATTGAGGGGTTGACCACTCGACTTTTGAATATATACCAGATATATAAAAATTCCAAGATTTCGAAAAGTTTTAAAAGATTTCACAGGGATTTCAAAGATTTAAAAATATTTCAAAGCTTACAAAAGATTTCACCCAGATTTCAAGGATTTCAAACGATTTCAAAAGTTTTCAAAATATTTTAGAAGATTTTAAAAGACTTCTCAAAGGTTTCAAAATATTTCTTAACGATTTTAGAAAGATTTCGAAGATTTCACAACTATTTCAGAAATTTTGCAAAGACTTTAAAAGATTTTTGATGACTTCAAAAGATTTTACAAACATTTCACAAAGTTTTCAAAGATCTCACAAAGGTTTCAAGGACTTCAAAGATTGCACAAAGAATCAAAAGATTTTAAAAGGTTTCAAAAGATTTTACAAAGGCGGGAACAACAAAATTTCAAAGATTTTCAAACGACTTCAAAAGGTTTCACAATATTTTAAAAAATGCCAAAAGACTTCACAAAGAGTTCAAAGATTTCATAAGGATTTCAAATATTTCAAAAGGTTTCAAAGGATTTTGGAAGATTTTTCAAAAGATTTCATAAACATTTCACAATAGATTTCAAAGATCTCACAAAGTAAAAGATTTCTAATATTAAAAACGGTTTTGGAAAATTTTACAAAAGTTTTCACAAACGTTTCACAAAGATTTCACAAAGATTTCACAAATATTTCAAATATGTGAAAAGTTTTCAATAGATTTTGGAAGATTTTTCAAAAGATTTCATAAAACTTACACTAAGATTTCTCAAATGTTTCTCAAAGATTTCAAAGATTTCACAAAGATTTCTCAAAGATTTCGAATATTTCACAAAGGCATGTGCATCAGATTTCAAAGATTTTGAAACGACTTCAAAAGGTTTCACAATATTAAAAAAAAAATTAAAAGGTTTCAAAAGATTTTGGAAAATTTTTCAAAACATTTCACAAACATTTCAAAGATCTCACAAAGATTTAAAAGATTTCAAAGATCTTACGAAGATTTTTACAAAGATTTCAAAAGATTTTGGAAGATTTTTCAAAACATTTCAAAGATCTCACTAAGGTTTAAAAGATTTTACAAAGATTAAAATATTTCAAAATATAACATTTCACAAAGATTTCAACGATTTTACTAAGATCTCAAATATTTCAAAAGATTTCCAAAGATTTTTCAAAAGATTTCACGAAGATTTCTCAAAGATTTCAGAAATATTCCAAAAGGTTTCTAAAAAATTTGGAAAAATTTTCAAAAGATTTCAAAGATCTCACAAAGATTTTACAAAGATTTCAAAAGATTTTGGAAGATTTTTCAAAACATTTCAAAGATCTCACTAAGGTTTAAATGATTTTACAAAGATTAAAATATTTCAAAAGATTTTGGAAGATTTTTCAAAAGATTTCATAAACATTTCACAAAGATTTTACAAAGATCTCAAATATTTCAAAAGATTTCCAAAGGTTTTGGAAAATTTTTCAAAAGATTTCACAAAGATTTCAAAGATCTCACAAAGATTTAAAATATTTCAACGATCTCACAAATATTTTACAAAGACACATATATTTAAAAAGATTTTGGAAGATTTTTTAAACATTTTCAAAAGACTTCACAAACATTTCACAAAGATTTTAAAGGTCTCTCAAAGATTAAAAAGATTTTACAAATATTTCAAAAGGTTTGGAAGATTTTTCAAAAGATTTCACAAACATTTTACAAAGATTTCTCAAAGATTTAACAAATATTTCAAAAGGTTTCAAAAGATTGCACAAAGATTTTTCAAAAGATTTCGAATATTTCAAAGATTTTATAAATATTTAAAAGATTTTACAAAGGCATGTACATCAAATTTCAAATATTTTCAAATGAAAAATAAAAAATTTAGCGTTCAACATGAACATTCAGAACTGTAAAATTGTTTTATTTAATTTTTTTATTTAAAATCTTTCTTTAGAATTATTATACATTCTTGAATTTTTCTAATCAAATATTTTTCAATTTGAAATAATTTACTTGAAAATAAATGAATTACCAACATAATAATTAAATTTTCAAAATAATGGTTGAATTTTTATCCAAATGGTTGAATTAAAAAAAAAAGATTAAACTTTGATAAAAAAATACTTGCATTTTCCAGCCAAAAAGTAAATTTGTAAAGAAAGAAGTTAACTTTCAACCAAGAAAATTAGTTTTCTACCAAAAGACAAATTTCCAAAAAAATACATTAATTTTCAATCAGATAGTTGAATTTTCAATTCATAAACCATAATTTTCCAACCAAAAATGAGACAGTAGAATTTTTAGTTAAATCAATTATTTTCAAACTAAAAAATATGAATTTTCAACAAAACAGTTAAATTTTTAATCAAATAGTTGAATTTTTAACCCAAAAATGTGGATTTTCAACCAAAAAGGTAATTTTCTACTAAATAGTTAAATTTTCAACTAAATAGTTTAATTTTTAGCCAGATAGTTTAATTTTCTATCAAAATAGTTCACTTTTCAACTAGAAAAGAAAAAAAAGAATTTTCAAAAAAATATTTCAATTTTCAACAAAAAAATGAGTTTTCAACCAAAAAGATGAAGATTCAACTAATGAAATTACTTTTCTACCAAAAAAGGCGAATTTACAACCAAGTAGTTTAATGTTCAACAAAATGATGAATTTTCAACAAAAAACAGAATTTTTTAAAAAGTAGTTCAACTTTCAACCATGTAATTGAATTTTCTACCAGAAAAAATGAATTTTCCAAATACAAATATCAATTTAAAAAATATCAAAACAAAAAATGGTTTAGTTACATTTTCAGTTGAAAAAATTAATATTTAACAAACAAAGCAAAACGAATTTTTAACAAAACAATTAAATCATTAACCAAAGAAATGAATTTTCAACTAAAATTATGAATCATCAACAAAAATAAAACTAATTCTCAATCAAAAATGTAATTGCTGATATTTCAAACAAGAAAGATTTTAATTAAAATAGAAAACAGTCTACTTAACCCAAAAAGACGAATTAATTTTCAACAACAAAAAAATATAATTTTTCAACAAAATACTTAAATTTCCAACCACAGAGATGCATATTTAACCAAATTTTAGAATTTTCACGAAAGGAATTAAATTTCAAACCAATTAGTATCTCTCCCGGTGTAATATTCTTCTCCCGGCTTAATCCCGGATGGGTGGCCACTCTGAGTATATGTACTATTTCTTTTTTTTCCTTCGATAAAATATCAATAAACAGAGCAAAGTAGGTAGTACGGATAGAAAATATTATGGTTTGTCAATTTTCAACTTTAACAACAAATTAGTAAAATTATTGTTAAAAATCAGCAGTGCGTGACCGGGCAACACGAAATTTTGTCCAGAAATTAACAAGAAAATGAGAGAAAAATAAAAAGTGCTTCTTGCCTTCGCCCACTGGCATCGTCTGTTTTTGGTTTGTGGAAGCGAAGTAGATTAACAGTCACTGCTGGATCCGCTATGTCTCTGAAATGTGCGAGTCATGCGAGAAAATCTAAAAACACTAAACTACCTTCGGAGAGAATTTGCTTAACTTTTTTCTGTTAGTTACGAAAATGTGTTCGTAAGCAAAAAAATTAATTTATCAAGACAGTACTTACGATTCTCCAATGTTCCTCGACGTTCTACGACCTGCAATTAATCAAAAAACAAAGTCAGATTTGCCCAAAGTTTCAAGCTAATTAATTATTATTTATTTAATTAAAAAAAGGATCTCGAAAATCTCTCAATCATTTTTTTAAATCAAAAATTAGAAATTTTTAAAACAAAATCTACAAATATAAAAAAAAAATTATACCAACTTTAAACAATAAACTCAAAGATAACATGATAAAAAATTGGGGACGACTGAAAAATCCCGAAAAATAAAATTCCCGAACAGTTTATAATATTACCGATTTGGAAAATTCCCGAATAATAAAATTCCCGAATTTTAAACAATTAAAAATTTTTCTTTTATAAATATTATTTATTTATTAAAAATACAATAATCAAATATTTTCATCAAAAAATTTATTTTTAATGTTAAAAGTTTCTAAAATAATTGCTTCAATTTAAAATAACAATAATTGAAAAAAAATATTTCTCCACGACGATTTTTTTCAATTATTCTTATTTTATATTCAAAAAATAATTTTAGCTACAATTAATTATTATTCGACCAAAAATGGAATAGTTAAATTTTCAGTTAAAAAAATTAATTTTCAACAAAAAAAAACGAATTTTCCACAAAACAGTTCCATTTTCAACTAAAGAGATGAATCTGCAACTTAAAGAATTCTTTTTTTTTTAAAGTGGTGCAAAATTCAACCAAGAAGTTGAATTATCAACAAAAAAAATTAATTTTCTACCACAAGAAACGCATTTTCAACAAAATAGTTGAATTTTCAACTAAAAAAGATTAATTTTGTATCAAAAATAAAACAGTTATTTTTTTAGCCAGAAAACATTTTCATTTTAAATAAAAATAGTTCAATTAAGCCAAAAGATACGAATTTTAACCAACTAGTTGAATTTTCAACTACAATTAATTATTATTCGACCAAAAATGGAATAGTTAAATTTTCATTTAAAAAAAAATTAATTTTCAACATAAATAAAAAGATTTTTCAAAAAAACAGTTCCATTTTCAACTAAAGAGATGAATCTGCAACTTAAAGAAATCTTTTTTTTTTTAAGTGGTGCAAAATTCAACCAAGAAGTTGAATTATCAACAAAAAAAATTAATTTTCTACCACAAGAAATGCATTTTCAACAAAATAGTTGAATTTTCAACTAAAAAAGATTAATTTTGTATCAAAAATAAAATAGTTATTTTTTTAACCAGAAAACATTTTCATTTTAAATAAAAATAGTTCAATTAAGCCAAAAGATACGAATTTTAACCAAATAGTTGAATTTTCAACTACAATTAATTATTATTCGACCAAAAATGGAATAGTTAAATTTTCAGTTAAAAAAATTAATTTTCAACAAAAAAAACGAATTTTCCAAATATAGTGAAATTTTTTAAACAAGGAGATGAAAAGAAAAATATTATAGTTGATATTTCAACAAGAGATGAATCTTCAACAAAAAAAATGAATTTTTAACCAAATAGTTAGACCTTCAACCAGGTTTAGTTGTATTTTCAAACAATTAGTTGATCTCAACAAAATAGTTAATTTATTAACCAAAGAGATAAATTTTCAAGTGAAATAATGAATTTCAAGCAACAAAAAATGAATGTTTAATAAAGAAGTTTAATTTTCAATCAATTATAGCTTAATTCTTAACCAAAAAGATAAATTTTCAATCAAGAAGAATAATTTTCTAAAAAAAAAAGACTTCTCAACAAAATACAGGAATTCTCAATCAAGTAGTTGAATTTTTAACTAAAAAATATCAATTTTCAACCAAAAGTAGAATATATAAATTTTCAGTTGAAAAATATTAATTTTGAACTAAAAAAGAACAAATTTTAAAAAAATAGTTTACTTTTAATCAAAAAAAGATTGATTCTGAACAAAAAAATGCAATAGATGATATTTCAACCAGAAAAGATATTAATTTCAAATAAAAAAAGTTCAATTTAACCAAAAAATACGAATTTTCAACAAAATACATAAATTTTCAACCACATAGTTGAATTTTCATATAAAAATAATTAATATTCAACCGAAACTCGAATAGTTAGATTTTCAGTTAAAAAAATTAATTTTCAGCAACAAAAAAACGAATTAAAGAAAATAGTTCAATTTTCCACCAAGAAGATCAAACGAAAAATGTAATAGTTGATATTTCGACCAAAAAATATGAATTCTCAACAAAATATGTGAATTTTCAACCACATTGTTGAATTTTTAACTAAAAACCATTCATATTTAACAAGGAATGGAATAGTTGAATATACAGATTAAACAAATTAATTTTCAACAAAATAAAAACGAATTTTCAACCAAACTATTGAATTTTTAAGTAAAAAATATTAATTTTGTATCAAAAATCTAATAGTTAATTTTTTAGTATAAACGATTAATTTTCAACCAAGGAAAAACGAATTTTCACTCAAATAGTGGATTTTTTAACTAAAAAATATGAATTCTCAAAGACAAAAATGAAATAGTTGATATTTTAAAGAGAAAAGATTTTAATTTTAAATAAAAATAGTTCAATTCAACCAAAAAATACGAGTTTTCAACCAAATATATAAATTTTCAACCACATAGTTGAATTTTCATATAAAAATATGTAAATTCAACCGAAAATGGAAAAGTTACATTTTGAGTTAAAGAAACTAATTTTCAACAACAAAAAAATAAATTAAAAAAAAATAGTTAAATTTTCCACCGAAAATATGAAACGAAAAATGTAATAGTTGTTATTTCGACCAAAAAATATGAATTCTCAACAAAATATGTGAATTTTCAACCACATTGTTGAATTTTTAACTAAAAACAAAGAGAATTCACAATCACCAAATTACAGTTGTCGATGATTTGACCTTTAATTTCAAAAGGTCTGTGCACAAATGTGGGGGAAATACAAAGACCGAGCGCGTAGCTCGAGGTAAATACAGTATCGAGTGCGAAGCTCGAGATAAATATATTATCGAGCGCGAAGCGCGAAAACCAACAGTCGCGCGCCCTAAGCGAGCTCCAGCTTGCGAGCGAAGCGAGCAACGCGCACAGCGCCCGATGAGAGTGTGCGTGCGAAACGGACAGATTTTTTCCTTGAAGAACCTACCCTTTACCTTTAACAATAGCCAGACAGTACATTTGTTAATTAAATTTGTTCAAACAATCATCAATTGTTATTGTATGACTAAATCTGTTAAGTAAGTGACATTTTCCTATAATTTTTGGACGATTTAGTAGAAAATATTGGATTTATTTCATCACAAATACCTGCCGTGGATAATTGTTTATAACATTTGTTTTTTAAATAACGAATCATTCATTATATTTCGTGAATGTAATTAAAAGGCAGTTTTTCGATTAATTGTTTAAATTTAGTGCGAATAAATCGACAAATCACTGCTAATCACCATGAACCCATTTTCATTCACTTATTGGCTTATAACAAATTCAATACATTTTTCAATGGTTGTTAAGCTATTAGACAACTCTTCTGGATGTTTGATATATGGATTCTAAATATCACGGATTGAATCCAAGTGTTTCTTGAAAACTGGTACTCTTATAAAAAAAAAATTATTATTATTATTAAATAAAAAGTGTGTCGACATAAATTTACACCAATTACTACATTATTATTAAATAGCAAGAAACTTTTCTCAAAATCGGCCATGACAAATTTATGCGAAATTTTATTAACAACTTAAAACTACAACCGTTCAAATCGGTTGAGAAATCGCTTCTGAATATTAATTTGTCCACATTAATTTTTTTTTGTACCACTGTGCGACATATTTCTCGCGCTGATTCAAATTTAGAGTTCCTCTTTAAGTATCAAAAATGACCCAGATGTCAACTTTCTGCAGAGTATTTTCGAAATATGCCATTTTCAATAGAGATATTCTTTAATTATCGCTTTTAAAATATTACCGTTAAATGCGCTCATTGTTGCTCTCATCAAGAGCACTTAAGTACTAGAGTACCGCTATAGAGGTTCCCGAGATAGAGTATAAAGAGGTCCAAGGGGGTGAGAGAGAGGCGCTTGCAAGGCCAGCGGATTTGCGATGTTTACGGTTCGGCGCTATAAGAAGCCATAAGAAAGAAGGAGAAGAAGAACGGTGTGGAGAGTCACGAGATACTGTCTTTGTTGATTAAGGGTGCCCCCGAAACAGCCACTATAGACAGACTCTAGCGTAGTTCGAGTACCGGTTGTAGAGTCTCTGCTCTTGCGCATGTAGTTTTTAATGGGTGGTACTGTGGGGGAACTCGGGGAGGGTTTCCCATTCCCGCGATCTGTATAAGGGCCAAGCTGCATTGTAGCTTCGCTTTCCGCATCCAAATTTTTGCGAGTAACAACATGGAAAGCACAATTTATTTTAAAGCGGGAAGTCCTTTGCTCAAAATTACTGCCTTGTAGGCATTTTTTTTTATTTAGCCATCGTTTTTGTAATTTTGAAGGATGTAAAAAATCTCTGGACACCGATCAATATTATACTTCGCAACATGACGGTAGGTTGTGATTTGTTGATACGAGAATCAAAGTTATGCGGAAAGTGAAAAACGGCGGTACAATTAAAGAAAAAGACCTTACTTCTTCCCTTCAGTTTATCCTTTGACCTATAATTATACTACTACACAAAACCTCAACTTTGAAAAAATGATATATAGGCTTTCAAAACTATAATATTAATATTATTATTAATATTAATATTTTGCAAATTCATTTCATTCAAAGTGTTTTAACGAAAATTTTGCTGAAATGGCACGCAAATGTAATATATTTTAATCCAATTTCTTAAATGATAAATTTAAGTTATCAATCGATAATTAATTTAAAAATTATATAAACATAAGCTGAACCATTTCATTTTAAAAGCCGTCACAATTAAATAAGTTTCCAGTTCAAAGTGCACCTAATAACTCAATGTTGTCATATAAAACTCACCACTAAAATAAATGGTTCTTAATTATACACCAGATTTGTTGAAAAATTACTTATTTTCTCGTCGTGGAACGAAAATTCACTCTTCAACGTTTTCTTGGGTGTAATACCAGCCACTAATTTCAAGTTAAGATATCTGTTCTTCGCACTCGATTAAGGCATGCCCACAACACGAAATTTAATTGCTATCTCATAGATTAAAGGAGTGAAGCTTTTCGCTTCGAGATATTCATATTTGTATTTCATAAATCAGTTTATGTTAGAAAATATGGTTACCTCCACCGCGGCTAATTTGTAAAAACTTAGATGATTTTTTTTTTTTATAGTGCTTTGATAAAATTTTGACTATCAAACCGGAAATTTTCAAACCATATACAAATTTCGTGGACATAATGATCTCATTATTGGGGTTATTATGGGAAGAAGTGTTCGGTTTGGAAAAAATTATGCCCCAAAAAGGAAATGTTTCACGTAACTTTTCACGAAGTTTCAGTTTTAAGGACGTTTTCGTTATTGGTGGTATTTCTGAAAAATAAAAGATTATTCTCTAGTTAAAAATGTCAGAGATGCAAAAATATTCTTCTTTTGAAAGCTGTTATCTTTGACAGAACTTTAGGATTCTTAATGCTTTTGTTCGATATTCTTATCACCTAAAATAATCACAAAATCATTCAAGAAGTAAAAAAAAATCTAACATTAATTATAGTATTGATACAGTATTGAAACTCTCGAGGGTATAATTGAGGCCGTGGCTACGGCTACCGGAATTTCGCTGCAAAAAGCCTGATTCATCGGTAGAAACAGCTAATTTTTTTCGATTCGCTAACTTCCTATACCTAAAACCATTTTTCTAGAGACCGGCTTTCCCTCAAAAAGTTCCGTCTTATCACATATATTACAATGTTTGAATGAATGGATTCAATATTTTTCGAAAGATAAACTGGAAATGTCTTTCAGCTGATAACTTGTTGACATACTTTTGTAATTTAACAATCAAATTTGATTTAGTCGAGGAATTATTAGAAAAAATGTCCACGTTTACCATTCATTCATGAACAGACTTGAAACTATTTATACGGATCCGACTAAAAATGTCTTGCTAGTGACTTTCTTCGGTAATATTTTCTGAATCATATAACCGTTATCTATTCACACAATTTCTGTCAGAAAATGCACATTTTGATCTTTTTTTTATAAACAGTATCATTTCTCAAACGAATCAACTAACAATGTCTTTCCAGTGACTTTCTGTTGTCGTATTTTTTAAATTCACAGCCAATGTAATTACTTGAACAATTCTTATAAAAAAATACTTATTTTCAATTTTCTCACAAATAAGATCATTTATCTTCACGGAATCATTTAAATTCAGATTTTTGAAATTCACTATAACCAATCCAATGGCCGATCCAAAAAGGTGTTGGTGAATGTTAAGATTTATATTTTTTGTTAACCACATATTTCAATTTAAAAAGAAATTTATATTTGTACAACTTGTTTTCACTGATTCGTAAAAAGTTCATATTTCTCGTGAGTGATGACAAAAGTAATGAAAATTGAGAGCAATATTTTTTGTTGAAGACACCTTGCATATGTTTAGGGAACATTTATTCATTTAAACAAGATTTCCGCCTTCAAATCGCGAGAATCCCTTATGATTCAGTATTTTATTATTCCAGAACTTATATCCTTATTACTGTTTAAAATATTCATTTGTTTGAATAATTTTTCTTGAAGTTTCAAACAAATTTTGGGAAACAAGCATAAACGTACAATCGTAATTATCAATATGGAAAAGTAACTATCCACCACTTACTTGAAACATTGTTCAAACCTATGTTTATTTTTAACAATAATAAGGCTACAAGTTCCAAAAAAGAAAAATACTAATGGCTCCTATGTGCAACCCTTCACCTTAGTAACATTCAGTGAACAGTAAATTAATAGCGTAATGCGAGAAAATGAAGAAAATAGTATGTAAAATAATACCTGCAGCACTTTTTTCACATAACATACTTCATCTTTCAAGATAAAACCGAAACAAAAAATTTGGTATGGTTATGAGTCAATATTTTTAGATTTTTTCTACTTCGTTGATTTCAGATTTGCTGCTCAAATTTTCCAACTTTTGTCTATTGAAACGCATGAAATCAAGTTTGCAGCGAACGTTTGGCCGAAGAAATCGCTTCCATCAATCCACCTCCACATACTCCGCCGATCCTTATATGATAAATATCAGTCACGGTTATCAAGAATAAAATTAGAGTGCATTGCCTCGTATATTGTTTATATTGATATCGTATAAGTCAAAGTTGCCGTAATTCCGTTGAAAAAGGAACTTTATCAATGAGAAATGTCTCTGTAGAAAAAATAGATAATCATTATTTTGGGAAAAAGTTTTGCGCACTTGTTTATTGTGATATTCTCTTTCTTATTATTTGTAATAATTTGTCACTTGCAAAGCTTCAAGTCGATTTGCGAGCGATATGACCCTCAATTGAGGACGCATCTGCATGATCAGGTGCGCGCACGTCTTGTGGGTGTATCCGCACGAGTGCCTCCAACATGCGCGCATCGTGCGCACATTCAGTTATTTGGGTAAGAGCAACGAAGAAGTTATTGGCGCTGTAAATGGTTATTTTGAGAAGCTCAACGAATCGCACTATAAAGTTGGTATTAGTGCATTGGATCACCGTTATGAAAAATGCATTGGCCCTTCTGGAGCTTATGTTGAGAAATAAAAGCAAAAACAAAATTCAAACAGTTAATGTTTTCTTTATCATGTCGGAAACTTTTAAACCCACCCTCGTAAGTTCGCCAGGTTGCCCTCCGTCATTGTTGGCTTCAGCATGGTGTTGAACAAATTAGAAAAATACGTGCAGGCCCGAGCAGCAAGACCAGCCTACTTGATGAAAAATTCTAGAACCTGTTTAAGCTTCTCGAAAAAAGTTCATCAAACACTAACATAAGAGGAACTGCATATACTGTGCGGCATTGATCCGTGATCTCAGGCACGAGGTTGAACAATTCAAGAATAAATTTCGGGTGCGACAAATGAAAGAATATTCGAAAGCAACTCTTAAAAGCATTCATGGGATAAATTACTATGTGCTTGAATAAGTCAAAGTAAAATAATTATACTTAAGTTCATTCAATTAATCAAGTATAAAGTTGGACGTAGGATCCTGTAAATGTTTTTGAGACAGCATAAGTTCATCACGACTCTTTCTAATAAAGATAACAATTTTATTTTCATAATCAAAAACCCTCTCCTCAAGTTTCATGCAAAAAAAATATATATCCTGTATACGATTCGTAGATGTATTCCAAAAGCACTGAAATCGACAAACTTCTTATTTGAAGGCAATGATTTTTTTATGATATTCCAGTTACTACATGAATAGTTTCAGCAAGTTCATTTGTACCTGTTTGGCAGTAATGGCATTAAAATATTTTTTGTCTTGCCTAAACGACCTTGAAATAGAAAAATTCCTGAAAAGTCCGCTTTTAAAATATTTCCTTATAGTTAAATTTTGCTCGATTACTTAAACATTAAATGTTTGATATGTATATGTAATCGGAAATGTATTTTCAATATATCGCAATAATAATTTATGAAGTAGGTTGATATTGAAGTGATTGTTTTTCACTTTTGACTTCAAGAAAATATCCAAAAGTGTTGCATTGTTTGTTATTCTCTGATAAACTAAATTTTGAGTGTCTGAATGAAAATCAATATTTCAGGTTTTAATATTATCTTGTAATTCAAAACCAATGAAAGTTATCTGCATTAATATCAAACTTCCTTGTATATTATTATTGAAATATAGTAAAAATACATTGCCGATAACATGTATCACTTATTTATATTCTGTCAGCAAGATAATTTCGAAATATTGACAGATTTGATCGACCATGGGTGTACTATTTCAGTGTCCCACAACACTGAAGGTCAAGTTCGTTAGCCTGCCATTTTGAATGAAAGTCCAAAAAGTTAGAGCATTTTCAAAATTTTCAAGACTAGTTTTTATGATTTTGAAATTATATAAACGGCTATTGGTAGTACTAAAAAATATGAACAGTTTATCCTTACGACATTTATAATGAATGAAAAATCACCAGACTTATGGCATTTA
Organism: Andricus grossulariae; assembly: GCA_011634705.1. Classification (NCBI taxonomy): domain Eukaryota; kingdom Metazoa; phylum Arthropoda; class Insecta; order Hymenoptera; family Cynipidae; genus Andricus; species Andricus grossulariae. The sequence goes on along the minus strand of JAABKJ010075445.1, from coordinate 108,390,780 downwards.
CAAAATTCAAAAAAAGAAACGAAAATGAAATTTTCAATTAAAAAATCGAAGGATATAATGAAAGTCAGAAAAAGACAAACCTTGCTTTTTTAACACATAACGAGACTATCATAAGAATTTTTTTAACTTTTTTGAAAAATCATAGATTTAAATTCTGACCGCACAAAAAATAATGAAAAACAACAACAAAAATCCCTTTTGTGGTCAAACTGTGCAAGATACAACAGAAAATAATGAAAAATATTCAGTACACAAGGAATATCTACTTTGATGTTAATCACTTTTTGATAGGATGCGTAGTTCTTGTTTTGTTTCTAAACAACAACATTGAAATTTGTATAAAAAAAATTTGTTGGACAAGCGACACAAGCTACAAAAAAAATAATGAGACAAAGGTTGTACACCCAAAAAAGATCTATAAATTAGTTATTATTCATTTTTGGCTGGAACGCCTAGTTCTTGTTTTAATCGTAAAAGATAAAAATGAAATCAAAACTAATTTTGTTGAAAAAATGACACAACGTACAAACAAAAAATTAATAGATGAAAGCTTTTCACCCAAAAATAATCTACAAATGTGTTGTTTATGATTTTTTGGTAATGTTTATTTTCACTCGTTTCACATTCGCATATCCAGAATACCCGCGTGCCAAAAATATGCCACGGCACTTGCGAGATGGATGCAGAAAGCTGTCATCCTTAGGTCGCTTCGTGTACTCAAAACACGCGAGGGTTTCGTCGGCCTGTCGTTGTGATTCCGTCGTGTTCTGTGACCACCCATCTCACGGTTGTCAGACGTGGCCATGAGTGAGATTTACCGCGGTCCTATTGGGAGCGGGTGTTATTTCTAGATGGCAGTTGCTCCCAGTGGGACCCTGCAGTGGTTGTTAACCTTATTTTTTAATGATGTATATATATATATATATATATTATTTTATGGTAGACGTTTTTTGTTGCTCAAAATTCACCTAATTCCCCATGAGTTTCAAGACAAAAAGGTTCATATGTGACCTGCTCCAGATATTTTGAAATATCATAATTAAGGTTTCCTGTAAATTGAAAACAAAAATTTTCCGGGTTTGTTTTGAAAACGAAGAAAACTCCCACATTTGTTGTTCAGAGAAAAAGATTGCGAGTTGAAATTTTCTATGTAATAATTAGGAATATGTAATTTTAAATTAAAATTCGAAACTTGTTTCAAAATCCTGCAGGCGCCAAAGCCGATCAGCCAGAAAACTTTATTGGCGGTTATGAATTTCAACTTTCATTTTTTTCTGAATCATATTTTTTTCTTCGCGCAAACAAATTATAATGTACTGATAGACTTGGAATGATAATCAAATTAATAAAAAATGGATTACTACTACTGCTAGTACATACTACTACGCTATAGAATATATACTACTACTACCTTGAACTGCTGATGAACTGTGGCCGAGGTGTGCGTGACCACCATCTGTAAAATATAATATAGAAATTTGTATTAAAGAATCTTGTCAACGACCGCCAAAAGTTTGCTATTTGTCCGAAATAAACATAGCTCAAACATGATCGCAAAGTCAACTGGAATTAAGATTATCAACATATGACTTGTGCTAATAATTAGGCCAATAGAAAAATGGGTAAAACTGTATAAAAGGTAGATCCCCTATGAGTTTGCTTGAACTCACATACAGTATGTATTTTTTATGCTAAAGACGAATATGGTCGAAAAATGTGTCTCTCTCTTACCGTTTTCGAAATATCGTTCTTTTTACTCTCACAAATGTCGATTTTCTTCTACGTTTTTGGAAATACACTGATGTGAATCGCAGTGCCTTCAAATTTAAACCTATTCCGACTGGGATCATTTACGACTGGTAGATACTTTCAAGCGCTTTCTAACTGTGAGTAGGGGCGCAAGGATTGGGGGTTGGGTGGGGCGTGGAAGAATGGGAAAAGAAGTCGGGATGTCTTCAAATACGGAACGATCCCGACTGGGAGAATTTACGACTCGTAGGACCCCAACCCCATTTTCAACTTTTCCACACGTCCCCTTAAATCATTCGACCCCGCATACAAAAACCATTGGAAAGGGGTCGAGATGTGGTGAAATTAGCGCGATCTGCCGGAACTCCCACATAGCTATGTAGACGACGGTGTGGCCACTCCCATAGGTAAAGTGGCGAAAGAAAGACAGTAACCGCTACGTCCCCTAGGCGGTACTGAAATGTATTCATTAGCATTGGCAATGGTGAGCACTGGCATGCCATGTGAGCGTCAAACATGGCGTAAGACGTAAAACGTCTAATCACTAGATGTATCAGTCAGTGATATTCTCTTAGTTATTCGCAGAAATGCTTTCACTCACTGTATTTCTATTGATTCGACTTTTTGCGTCTTGTGGAAAGTTTGACGCTTCTATGGGACTCCACACTGAAAATAATCCTAACCAAAAATTAGTTTGCGTGTGGGAGCGTTGATGTTACACCTTGAACGGGGGACAAACGAGCTCTTACACTGCTTTGAAAGTGAAAGTTCAGAGCGTCCACGACGCTCTTTTGCTGCAGTGCGCGCGCGGTAATTATTATTTAATGTTAGTATATAAATGAGGTTCATCACATATGAATATGAGAAATAGATAATCAATAGAATGTGGAGTAATTATTAATTTATTCTAATTGTAATTTATTCTTTTGTATTCTTAAAGTCGAAATAGAGAGGAGAGCTGAAAAGAGCCGAAAACGCGGCGAGGGACTACGCGCCTTTATTGTGCGGGAGAAGAGTGAGAAGAAACAGGTTTCTATAGTCGAGACCCTTTTTATTGCGTGCCGATAAAATAAAAACCGGCGATAACAAAATTTTCTCCATTTTATCGAATTTCAATTTATCAAGTACAAAATAATAAAATTTCAAATTTATATTATCGTCATAAAAATCATTCATAATGGGAGTGTCTTGTGGCAAAGTCTATATTGGAGAAACCGGGAGGGCGGTGAGCCAACGTGTAAAGGAACATGAGAGTAAAGTCAGGATAAAACATTTCACGCAATCAGCACTAGCTGAGCATCATATTGAAACCGAACATAGCATTTTATTTGACAAAACAACCGTCATCGCAAAAACGTACAATATTTTTCCAATAAAACATAGAGAATCAATCGAAATATTAAAAAACCTTAATAACATCAATAGGAACAATGGATGTGTCCGCATATGCGTGACATATGCGTCGCACGTCGTGCGAGTCGCACGCCTGTCGATGAAGTGCATCCCCTCTACGACTAGCGTAAAATATTGAAAATCATAGTGAATTTTACAATCATAAGAAATCTTCGAAATTAATAAGAACATCAATTTTATTAAAATGCAAATACAATATTTTTTTGATCCAAAAATAAAAAAAACAACGTGTACAAATTTTGAGCAAAAGTCCAGAAGGAAACTACTTATGTAACAATTGTTATGTTTTCGGATTGTATTATAGTTACTGTAATTCTTATAATACTGATTTGTGGAGACTGCAATTTTCAATTCTTGAAGATTCCAGAAAAGTTTTCTCTGCCAGTTTTGTGTCTTTGTGGCCTTCCTAAGGTTGAACTGTTTGGTTGAAAATGCATGTAGTTTTTTAAATATAATTTTTTTGTTAAAAATTAAACTTTTTTGTTTAAAATTCGTCTTTTTGCGTTAATTTTTTTTATGTTTGATAGAAAATTCAACTATTTGGTAGAAAATTCAACTGTTTGGTTGAAAATTCATTTTTTTCTTGGAAATTCAACTGTTTGATTGAAAATTCATTTTTTTGTGAAACATTTAACTATTTGGTCGAAAGTTGAACTGTTTGTTTAAAAATTAATTTTTTTCTGAAATTCACCTTTTTGTTAAAAATTCATCTTTTTGCGTTAAATTTGTTTTAGTTTGGTACAATATTCAACTATTTGATTGGCAATTCATTGTTTTTTTAATTAAACCATTTGTTCTAAAATTGAACTGTTTGGTTGAAAAATGTTAAAAAATCGTCATTTTTGGTAAGAAATTAATTATCTTCTTTGTAAATTCATCTTTTTGGTTGAAAATTCAAATATTTTGGTCTAGAATAAAACTATTATTTTAAAATATTGTTTCGTTTTCTTAATTCATTTTTTTATTTGGAAATTGAACTATTATGTTGACAATTCATGTATTTTTTGGTAGAAAATGAAACTACTTGAACAAAAATTAAACTACTATGTTGAAAATTTATTTTTTTAGTAAAAGGTTAATCTATTTTGTGGGAAATTCAATAGTTTTGTTGAAAAAAAGACTTGATCCGAAGTTATAAATAATAGAAAATAAATTAAAAAGTATCATTTTCTTTGGAAAGCCATTAGTTTGAGAATGAAAATGAGTGAATTGAAAGAAATGGGTAATGCCCGTTTTTTTTTTTTTCTATCAATTCTCGGAGAAAAATCAGGGACTCTCGTGATGATAGAAGGATCGTATCGATAATATTTTAGATATTTGTGAAGGTTGAAAATTCATGTATTTATTTGAAAATTCATTTTTTTCTTTTTGAAAATTTAACTATTTGGTCGACAGTTGTACTGTTTGGTTGAAAATTCATCTAATTTTTTAAAAATTATTTTTTTTTGGTTGATTATTTAACTTTTCTGTTGAGATTTCATCTTTTTGCGTTAAATTTTTTGTAGCTAGGTAGAAAATTCAACTTGTGTTCGAAAATTCATGTATTTATTTGAAAATTCATTTTTTGTTGAAAACTTAACTATTTAGTTGAAAATGCATCTTTTTTCTTGGAAATTCAACCATTTGGTTGAAAATTCATCTTTTTGTGTTAATTTTTTTTTTTTAGAAAATTCAACTATTTGTTTAAAAATTCATGTATTTATTTGAAAATTCATCATTTGTTGAAAATTTAACTATTTGGTCGAAATTTGAACTGTTTGGTTGAAAATGCATGTAATTTAAACAAAAATGTTTTTTGAAAATTAAACTTTTCTGTTGAAAATTAATTTTTTTGCGTTAAACTTTTTTAAGTTTGGTAGAAAATTCAACTATTTGGTTGAAAATTAATTTTTTTGCGTTAAAATTTTTTTTAGTTGGTTCGAAAATGCAACTATTTGGTTTAAAGTTGAACTGTTTGGTTGAAAATTCATGTAATCTTTTAAAAATTCATTTTCTTTAATCAGCTGTTTTGTTGAAAATTCAACTTTTCGCGTTAAAAACTATATTCGCTTGGCAGAAATTTTAACTAATTGTTGAAAACATTTTTTATTTATCACCAATTTTACGATTGTTGGTAGTCGATTTAAATTTGAACACGTCTTCCACAACATTCCTTAGTTTTTTCAGGATTCACAATATGTATCTATTCATATCTAAATATCATTCATACGCGAAGCAAAGATTTTTGGTTAATAAAAAGTAATTTACTTTACTAAGTTATATGTTATATGTATTCACTATTTATATAATAATATAGATTAAGAATCTTCTGCAAAATCAATTCAATAAATATAAATTTACACATAAATGAAAAATTAAAGAAATCGGCTCTCACAGATCTAGTTGAAATTTATTCTCCTTCCATTTTTTCAATGCACAAATCTGATAATTGTAAGCGCTGCATGTAATTCGTTTTTGGAATAAAAATGAAAGAAAAAGTAATTGAGGAAAATTCGATTTTGCAAAGTAAATAATTTCTATAGATTATGCATTGCAGAGTAGCTTCATAAATTTTTTGAATCATGAATTTTTTATAGGAAAAATTGAACTATACATTAAAAAGCGTTTCAAGTTTTTTTTTTCTCTTTTCAAATGATGATAATTTGATGAATCATTCACCGCAACTGATATGAAAAGCAGAGCGTGGAATAATAATTAGTTCAACATTGAAAAAACTCGTTTTCAATCATAAATTAAACAATTTGCAGAAAAATGCTTTTAGGTTCATTGAGCATCACATTTTCATGGATTATAATATTAATAATAAAAATATAATCATATTATGTATTGCATCTGAACCTAAACAATTTATGTGTTATTATGTAATTTCAATCATCTTTATGTCGTTTTAAGCTTTTACGGACATATGATGCATTATTTATTGCTTAATAGCTTTTTCCATTTTATACGTTCTAAAAAAACATCAATAAATTGATCTCATTAGCATAGCATCAATATCAATGCATTTTTTTAAATTATGATTTTCTGTTATATGTAATGGCATAAAACTTTCTTTACTCGAAACGTAAAACTTTGTTTTACCAAGGTCCGGAATTTTTGAATACGATATACAAGAAAACTCCGTAATTGTAATTGAAAATTACAAAATTCATAACTAAATTTTTCAAAATCGTCTAAAATTTATTGTGATTTTGAATAAAGCATATTATTGGATCTTTTCGGGTTTATTTTTATATAAATAAATTAATAACAATTTAAAGATTATGAAAGAGGTTTCTGTAGTGATATCTTTAATAAGAAAACATTATTTATTTTAATTGAGTTTATTGATGTTAATTACCCAACAGTTAGATGTGATTTTAGCAAAAATTTATTTTTCATAAGATTTCTTATTTAATTTTAAGGTATTTATAAAAAACGTGTTGTCCTCTATAAATTTACCTGAATATCTGATAGTAATTAATTAGGTTTTTTGGAAACTTTCAAATTATATAACTCCAACGACACTTAATAGTTTTTGTTTTTTGAAAATTCTTAAGCTATTGGATGAAATATTTCAAAATTTCCACCAGGCAGCGAAAATCAAATTTGTATATCTACCTCGGAAATTTCCATTGCAATTTCGAATAACTAATGTTCGTTTAAAATAATTTTCAATACCTCCTTTGATCGGTAATTTTAAATTTGAGGATTTTTTAAATGCGGTAAATTGATGCCATCCTCTTATATCTACTCATAAATTGATTTTTTATGAACTTAATGAATTTTAAAAAAATTAATTGAATTCTATAGTGCTAAAAACTCTTTAATCTTATAATTATTTTTTGACCAGAATAGTGGTGATTGTAAGAAACTCATCTTTTCAGAATGCGTCTCATTTTAAAAAATTGCAGAAAGATTTAAAAAAACATAATTTTTAACAAAAACATCTTATATAATAAAATAGGGGAGAACATGCTACAGTAGATTACGAACCTATAGTAAATAATCATAAATAAAAACACAATTAAATCTCAAATAATTATTTCAAATTTTAATATTGTGTCTTAATACTAATTAATTTAATTATTTTAGATACATTAGTATTTAAAATTAAATAGAACATTTTTCATGATACGCTTACTAATTACCCTTTCTTTAGAAAAAAACTTGGGTCAATTTCTAACATTTAGTTATATATTTCACATAAAATCTCATAAAATAATTTGAGTACGTTTCATATGAATTACAGAAGTTTCCTTATTATAGCGAGAAAATTCCCTTAAATTAAATATGAATGACACAATTTCTTCTAATTACTTACAATTCTTTAAAATTATCAGATTATTTGGTACCGTACTTTTAATATTTTGTTAAAATTTAAAAAACATCCTGCGGTGGTTGTTAACCTTTAGTTTTTATATATTGTATCGATTTTTCAACTGTGTATGTGCCGCAAGCGCGATTCGATTTGAAATTGACTTAGTAATTCTTAGAACTGCTATCACACGCATTTGCGCAGTTGAAAAAGTCACAAATGCAAATATTTCGCGGAATAGTGAGTTTTCTACCATGACAGCGCGGCCATGCTAGCATAGGTGGATATGTCTGGAAGGTTTTAGCATATAGTTCTTGATATATTAGTGCAGTTAGATTACCCGATATGATAAACTGACCTGAAATTTTGGAAATTTTCTTTTATTTTGTGACACTGAAAGGCCATCAATCAACAAAAACATGGAACATGACTGAGAAAATACATTCTACGCTTGAGAAATATTTCCATTCGTGCATTTATGACTAACTATTACGTTTAGAATATTTTCGCGAAAAATTCTTATAACGTATTCCCATGAATTTCAGCTGGAATACTCAATTCAAAGCTTGTCGCTCTTCGAGCCTTCTTTTTTTATTTTTCAGCCACTGACGCGGAGGAATACATATGAGGACCGTGGTGAGAATTGACAGAAGTACGCAATTTGAAATAGCCGTGTACGGGTCATGCATGAGTTTTACATAAAACTGCTATTTTTTATTATTAGGCGCATGTTCCGTGCACAATACACTGGCACTGGGACTATTTGAGGGTTGGAATTTATAATTATTGGGTGAAAAATTAGCTTTTTAAACATTCAGTTGGAAGTGAGTAGGCTTTGATTTGCAAACGGTTAATAACAAGTACTTCTTTTTTTAATTTTTTCGAAAACCGAGCTTTTTCTATTTAAACGCGAATGTTAATTTTAAAAAAGCAATCCTTAACGACGGTGCTCTTTGTTACTTCTATAAAAACATGACATAAATAAAATTTTTTAATAAAATCTGAAAATCTGTAGGCGGACAAAGGTGTTTCTTTCTCTTTTCTTTCTTAAATTATATTTCCAGTAATTTTCAGCTGTTTATTTATGAAATTAATGAAGAATATCAAATAAACAATATTTATTACTAAGTTTTACTGGTAACTACATCAGCTAACAATAGCTAAGATAAAAATTAGTTCTTTTTTTTAAATATCTACCCTAAACATTTATTTATATTATTTGTTTATAAAATTAACAAATAATATCGACTTACACATTTTTATGATATACGCTATACCATGTAGATAAAACCAAGTAATTTTATCGTCAAAATATTACTTAGAAGATATATAATCAATAATAATATGAAAAATTTATTTTATGTTATAAATTTTTAATAACAAATAATATTACTTATAAATCCTTTTTTGCTTGCACACACACCTGCGCATTGAATTTTAAAGAAGTTTAAAAATTTATAATTTTGCAACACATAAGTTTAAAAAAAAATCTTTGCAAGGTTTTAAAGCTTGGACTATGACCTTCAAAAAAAATATAGGCCCATTGGCGACGGCTTCAAAAAGTTGAATTATTTGAAAACCTGAATAATGACAATATCTTACAGTGATTCATGCAGGTAATTCCATAGAAAAATCAGGATATTGAATGTTAATGCATATTTATTGTACAAAAATAGTAAAATTTACTTAAAAACATCTAGTTTTCACAATCTTCACAGAAATGTATACGGTGTTTTTCGCACACTGCCTTACCGCAGGAGGCCCAATAGCAAAATATGTTTTTGTTAGCTTTATATACAGCATGGAGTAATCGTACGGAGACAAAACTGTGTGTGAAAAATTTGTCCCCATTTTTTCGAACATAGTTCAGGGGAGAACGTACGATATAATGTAAAGAAGTTCGCCTCGTTTTGATTGGAATATCTGCTGGAGCTTTTTTATTAATGGGTTAGTCATGATTCAAATTTACCGCCAACAAGCCACCAATCAAAAACTTCTTGCAGATATTGCATTCAAAACGGGGCGAACTTCTTTACAATTCAGCGTACGTCCTTCCCCAAACTATGTCCAAAAATTCTAGGTACATTTTTGATTCACATGCGTATTGTCGTTTGGTCTCCTTACTATCACTCCATCATATACAGAATCGATTGGAGCAGATTCTCGATTTGTACGTCTACACTCTTTTTTCCATTAAACAACTGTCCAGAATTAGATAAAAACTTCATGTCTCTCATATAAATAACATAAAATACCAACAAAAAAAAAAGCAAAACATTTATTGCTCACTACCCTGTCAAAACACTAACGTGGTTTACACACAGGGTCTTTTATGTCACTGTGCGCACTTTCACTGCGCACCGCTCGAAGGCGGGGACGTCCGTTAGCATGTTCGCTATCATTCCCCAAATTTTCAAGGCAAAATCTTTATTATTGTAGGAAAAAAGCTAGGGAGCCTAACACTGCTAAAATCGATAATTTTCTAAGTATCACATGCCCTTAATATACATCATCTCTTTTTTTTCGAAACTTTTTGACAGTGTTGGCATGGTAACACGAAATTAGTAGAATCTCGTGTTTGAAAAAATAGAATGCCTAAATTTAAATAAATGCCTTGGATGCTTCACATACCACACAAAATTAATTTGTCTCAACACTTATCTGTTAATTAATTAGTAGTATCAGCATATATACGCCCGCGAAGCACACTTTAATGTTCCTGGATTTTTCTTTCCTAACAGTAAAAACATATGCAATTTAAACATCCATTTCAAAAAAAGTTTTAAATATAAAGAGTTTTTAAAATCTTTAAAACTATTATTAATCATTTTAAATTAAAAAAACGTTTGAGATTAAATCAAAATATAGTGAAAGGTTTTTAATTAAAAACGTTTCAAATTAAACAATTTTAGATTAAGTAATTTTTGAAACAAAGGACAATTTTTCGAATGCAATGGAAAGGAATTGAACTTGTATCATTTCTAAATAAAAGCTTTGTAAAATAGGATAAACTGAAATTGAGTGTTTGAAATTGAGAAATTTGCAATAAAAAGCTCTCAAAATTGAAATATTTCTTATTGAAATGTGGAAAATTAGACAATTTGATTCGATAGGAGTTTAAATTGTATAATTTTTCATTAAAATTGTACAAAATTGAACACTTTTATTTTTAATTAAAGAATCTCGAAATTGCATCAATTCAGATTGAAATGTCGAAACGAGAACAATTCAAAGATGTTAAAACTTGAATAATTTTAGATTAGAATTTTGAATACTGGATTAATTAAAATTCAAAGGCATTAAAATTGTATTATTATAATTTAATATTAAAATTGGTTAGAATCTTACTAAGACCAAAGCATAAGCTCTGCGTCAATGTCACCGTTTAAAATAGAATTATTTTTAAAAAATGTTACAAATTAAGTATTTTTATATAGAAAACATAAAAAATTTCTAGTACGGATTGTTGAAAATTAAACGAATTCGAACTACATTTTAAAATGAAAAGTTTATGAATACTAAGAATTGTGACATTAAAAATTTTTTATACTCAACCCCTTTTAAATTTCAATTATTTGAAGTAAATTTAAATCACTTGAGATTAAAAATTAAAAAATTGTTGATTATTCTTTTGAAAATTCAACCATTTCAACACAATTTTTTTATTTTGAACACTTTATTTAGAAATTAGTCATTCTTGAAGTCGTGCAATCAAATATTTTTCAATTTGAACTAATTAATTTTATAAAAACTTTAACTCAAAAGAGGAAAGTTTTAAGATATTACATAGGAAACAAAAATAAAAATACAACACAAGATCATGATTCCAAAGTTTGCACGATTTTAAGCATTTTAATTCGATATAGTTCTTTTTTAAGTTGAGTTTCAAATATTCAGTATTTGGAACATTTTCAAATAAAAAATGTGTAATTTAATTTTCAACGTGTAATTATAAAATACTCACATTTTTAAGGCTTGAACTTGACAACATTATTTTCTCAATTTTTCATTGTTTTGAGTTTATTGTAGAGTTATTTGCTTCAAAATTTTCTAATCACAAATCTATTACACTAAAAATTGTGCAACTATCAAGTATTTTAATCTGATATTCTACGAATTCGAAGAATTAAAAGACCTGACAAATGTACGCTTGAAATCGAAACCAAACAATTTAGAATATTTAAATGTAAAATTATTAAATTTAAAGATGACTAAAATTGAAATCAAACAATATAGAATATTGAAATTTAAAATTATTAAGTATAAAACTGAATTTAAAACTACAACTTTGTGAAATTTGATCTTGAAAACCTTCATAAATTAAGTCATTTCAAACCAAATATTTTCGAACTAAAGCTTTTGAAACAGAAAAATATAGCTTTAAGGTCTCAAAAATCAAAATGTTTTAGAATTATACATTTAAAACTATAATTTTAAATTGAAGTTACAGAAATTTAAAAAATGATAAATATTATTAAGTATAATATCATGAAGTATCAAGTGGCATTCAAAGTGATTGGATATCGTTTTTTTTACTAAAAAATCTGGTTTGTGTAAAAAAAATTACTTTCATTTTCACCGTTCAAAATTTAATTATTATTATTATATCATTAAGCCGTTTCCCTTTCGGGGTCGGCGTGAATTGCTCGGTGGTAAAGTAGTGATGTGTAGCATTAGGGATTTTTAACTACTTTACAAATTAATGCTTCATGAACTATACACGTTTTTATACGATAATAGAGCTAGCGGAGTATGTAATAATCAACAGTTACGCTATCTTTTCAATAAATATAAGTTTAAATAATCGACACTTCATGATAGGTTTTTGTTGTTTGAAAATATCAGTTTTGTTTAAAATCAGGAATTTAAAAGTTCTAGCAAATCCATAAAGTATGTTTTCCATTCTTATATCTCAATATCCTGGTTTACTCTTGTCCTAATTCTTCTCTCTCTTTTCACTACCTTCCATAACCCTTCTTCCGTCCTAGCCTTTTCCGCCTTTTCTTCAAACCTATATTTTTTTTCCTGTTTTTTTTATCGTAGAACTCTAAACCAAAGTTAATAAAAAATTGCTGACTTCTATTTTTTAAAAGTATGTCTCGAAAACTATTATTATTTTTTCATACATGTTTTCAGTCTATGGCAAGAGGATACATATTATCGTTGCCTATAACCAAAGGTATTCTGAGGAAGGTGCCACATATAAAATATGTGCGTAATTGTTCTTATGTACCAATGAGTACTTTTGTAATAATGTTATGCTGAATTTGTCGCAAAATTGACAATTATTTTTTTTAGATCACTTTTGATATCTTGGATTTTGGGTTCATTTCTGAAAAATTGATAGTGATTTTTGAACGATCTTTGTATAGTTTGGGATTTTCCTCTAAATCTGTAAAAATACTTGTAACATGTACGTTTTACAAGTTTTGGGTTATTTCGATGGTTTTCCTTGAAAATTGTGTCACTTGTCCTGGCAAGTGAAAGGCTATAAAATAAAATAAAAATGGTCTTAGTTAAGTACATCTCTCTCTCTAAAAAGTAAGATGGAACTATTTGAAAAATCTGGCATGCTTTGAGAGCTTTCGTGTTAGAAAGGAATTTTTAGTTGGCCTTGTGACTTTGAATTCTTCATCGCGTAATTTTGATAGTAGTTTTTGTACTTGAAAAAAAGTTTTTTAGTTTTCAATATATATCAAAAAAAATTATCTCAATTTTTCGAGACTATGTTTGTGACTTTCAACAGTCTTTTTTAATTAGTGTCGTGATGTACTGTGTGAAACAGATTGAATTATAATATATATATGCACAGGAATTTAATGATTACCATTTTTTTAATTCTTAATAATTCTTTAAATAGATAGAATTTTAAATACTTACTTATCCTTATTTTGAAAAATAATTTTTATATCATTGTCATTTTTTCACTATTGAATGCAAAATTAGATAAAGTAACCTTGGAAAGAGGAAGTATATAAATAAATTTGTATATGAATGGATCTGTGTATTCATGTATGTATATGTCTCTTTTTAATTGCAGGTATTATGTTTTGATTATTTGACTAGCATAAGAATGTTTTAATTGGACCTTGTAGTAGTAGACGTGACCCCATTATTTGTAGGACTGTGTTATCGTAGAATTTACAAGATGATCAACTAAGACGTTAAATTTTTCATGAAGATGATGTTATAATAAAAAAGTAACGTCAGAATCGTATGAAGAATCCACAAAAACATAAATAATAATGTATCAGTGCAATACTAGATAAGATGTTGCAACAAGGAGAAACGAACGTTGAAAAAATTTGCTTTAACCGCATGTGAAAACTTGCATAAATATGGTTAAAAGTCAAAACTTTCAAGAGTTGGGGTGCAAAAATATCGAAAAGATGGGGGCTGGAATGGGTTGAACTCTGTTGTGGGTACCTCAGGGAATCTTTTCCGACCGGTTATAACCCTCCGGGCGCTGAACACCTGAAGACCTTCCCCTGTGAGGCCAGCACTTACAAATTTCTAATTTGCCATATTGAATTAGCCGACTTGAATTTGGAAATTATGTTGTGAAGTTCAAATGCAGCTACCCCAAAAACTTCAGAATGATCATTTCTGTAAAAATCGAATCACTTATGCTGATTCTGAAAAATGACCGATGAATTTTTCAGAAAATTATTTCTAAAAACATGAAAGAAATATTTTCAAAATGAAATACGTTTAGAATTGCTTATTCTAGCACCAAAAAATAGTTTGGATAAATGAACGTATATTGCAAAATAGTTTTGAAAAAAATGGTCTCTATCAAATGTAAATATCATGTAACCCCCTTTTTTAGTATAAAGGTTCAGAAAGATTGTAAAGCATTTGTACCGAAATGTGCAATATTTTATTTCAATTTTTTCAAAGCACTATACCAATTGTCGTGACATTCTTACGATTTATTCCAATCACAGATATTACTATGCATTTTCATGAACTTGAAAAATTAAAGAATCAATTTTCAAAATATCAAGTACCTGTTTACAACAATGTTAAATTAGAAATATATTTCGAATTTGAAAACTTGCCAACTTGACAAATAGATATTAAAATTAGAAAATCAATTTTAAAAATATTTAGCACCTGCTTGCAACAGTGCTAAATTATAACTAAATTTTGAGTTCGAAAACTTGCCAACATGACAAATTAAAATTAACAAATAAATTTGAAAAGTATCAAACACCTGTTTGCAACGTCAAATCAGAAATATATGTTGTATTCGATGAATTGCCGACTTAGAAATTGAAATAGAAATTAACCTTCAATTTTTAAAACATTAAACAACTGTTTCAAATTTTCTTAAGATTTTCCAAGCTTATTTATTTTTTCCAAGTTTATTTATAGAAAGATTAGCGCATCATGACTTGGGACTTACCCCAGAATGTTTCCTTCAAGTTAACTGTTGATTGATAGCAGTCTTATCACTAAGCCTGTAAGAGAAGATCTGACACTCTGCAAGGATTGTCAGATTTTATATTAGTTCATGGATTCTTAAAAAAATAGTGGGGACTCTATAACCGTTAACTCCAACAAATAAAAAAAACAATTCACTGCTAAACGAATGAATATTCATACTTAAGAGCTTTTAATCAATAACTAATCCGATAACTTCTCTGCGTCAGAAGTAAATAGAAAAATACTTACGTCATAGTTTTGCGGTTCCATATTACAAATTGGAATTTAACTTTAAATCATTTCTGGTAAATTTTTTATTTCTATGCTTATTTTATTCTTCTGTTTTTGCATAAAAATCAAACAATTGTCATTTATTAAACATAGTTCAACTTTATTTAGTATCATAGCCAATTTTGTATGAAATACATTCTACACTTATATTTATAATTGCAACATAAAAAAATGAAGTATGTGTAAAATCTGAATCTAAATAGAATAATTAAAATGGAGAATGCAAAAATTCAAATAATTCTTCAGATAATCCAGCGACATATTTTTTTATCTTACGTTTTTGATGTCTGCAAGTCACTGTAAACCAGGTTGTACAGTTATTTGAACACCAGGATTACGTTTTTCCTCATTCCATTTTTCATTAGTCTTTTTCGCAGTATTAAGTGGTTTGGAAAAACAATATTAAGCTAAAAAATATTATGGAATGAAAAATTATTTTTACTTTTATTGTTTATTTAGATCATGCAAACATGTACATTAGGGTGGTCCACATTTTTTTCTTCGAATTTTCATGCATATCACTCCCAAATTTGTTCGAATACAAAAAAATGCATGAAAATAAAAATAAAATAAAATGATATTCAGAGGTTCCGCAAGTGCCATGAAGTCTGTTTTATAGTGTCCCAAAAAAAAACCCAAAGTAAAAAATTGGGTTTTGCGAGTTTTTGTCGCTAATTATGATTTTTGGGCGTTTAAAAAAATAATTTTAGTTGTTTTTTGTACATAATTTATTACTTCCTACTAATAATTAGATGTTAAAATAAATGTTTAAAACAATTTATTATTATTTATAAAAATATTCTCTTAGAGTAATTCTAGAAAGTTGTACTTTTTTCTCAAATTTTTCACTTTTGTCCCACTTTTCAATTCGAGTGAGGTGATAATTAATTCTAGTTGACAAAAATAATTGTTTAAACAAATTATTATTATTTTAATTATATTCTCTTTGAATAACCCTGGAAAATTGCTGTTTTTTCTGATTTGTTCCACTTTTTGTCAACTTTTAACTTAGAGCGAGGTAATAATTAACCCTTTGCGAATAAAAAAACGAGGTTCAATATAACTTATAGAAGGCAATTCTTGACCGATTTTGGCTTTTCTTTTTGGATAGAATTAAGCGTTCAGTTTTAAAGATATTTATGTGGCCTCATTTTTTAATTGCTGTTTGTTTAAACATTTATGTTAATGGAAATAGCAAAAAAAGTCGATTAAAAAAAAATATATAGCCTACTACAATTTTGAAGGAAAAAATAAATTTTTTTAATCCCATATTACGCCATGTCCAAAGCCAATTTTCTACATGAGTTAAAAAACATTTATAATAATATTAAAATTTGTGTTAATATGTTCTTGATCACGCATAATTTGTGACCGATAAACATATTATTACATTTAACGACATTTTAATAGAGTATAATATGTTTGATCTTTGAACCTCATTTTCTCAGTTTGACCTCGTTTTTGAATATTTTTTCACATAGGTCTTACCACATTAAAATAATATATAATATATAATATATAATATATAATATATAATATATAATATCGGGCGAAAATAAACATGTACAGCCGCAAGGTTGAAGAATTGACCGTAGAAGAAATTGCGGAATGTCCAGTAGGATTTAGAAATGGGATCACATATTATTTTAGAGTATTCAGTGTTTAAACACAATTATTTACACCGTTAATAAAAAAATCAATAAATTTTATACATTTTTTGAAGAAAAATCTAACCAATCACTTGAAATATCACAAATTTTATATTTTGTGACATAATGCATTCTGAAATGAGTTCGATTTCAATTTTTTTATCGTTAAGTTCACTTGTTAATTTCTTCGATATTGAAATCCTGCAGCTTAGAATGCCATCATTTATTAAAATTCAACCAATTTTCAAGAATCATTCTGTTGTACAATATATTTTTTGCGTGTTTTCACCTTTTTTATTCCAAATAATGTTCTTCATTTGAAATGTCATCATCATCAATAATATTTTAAATCTCTCCCATCGCAGAAAAACTATTTTTTTCAGAGGTATGATTTTTGGCAAGCGTTCTTTTGATAATATTCTTTTTAAGTTGATCAATGGTGAATATGAACTGATTCATTATTTTTCAAATTGAGCCATAGTTCGAGTAATAAAAATTCAACAATAATTTATTTTACAAGACGATTTTGAATCTGCTCAATCATGAAAAGCCATTCAATTCGAAATGTTTCAATTATCAAAAGAGAACGATTTTCTTTGTCCATTCATAAAAATGGTAATTCGTGAGAGAAAATTCTGAATTTTGATTCGTGCCAATACTTCATACGTCCCAATTATTAAGCGTGGAAAAGCTTTGCGAACCAGGAAAAAAATGGGAATTTTTTTTCTCGATTGAAGCGGCCACCCAGCAACAGTTAATGCTTGTTCGAATTTAACGAATACACTCTGATCACTTGTCTTGCGCTTCGGGCTGAATTAAAGTGTGTCAAAAATGCTAATTTTTCTATGTTATGTTGAATTCTATTATATAAAATGTATGTGTTATTAATTTGTGTACCTCGGACCGGAATTGGATTGCATAATACTAGTACAGTTCATCTGTTTATGGAAAAAATTATTGCTGAGTTGAAAAAAATACATTGTTAAAAAAATCATGTATTTCATTAATGGTGCAGCTGCCCAGTATAAAAACAGAAGCAACTTCGTCAACCTAGCACATCACACGTGAGATTGTCGGATTGAAGCTTCCTGGGAATCCTTTGCTACTTCTCATGGTAAAAGTCCGTGCGATGGAATAGGAGGAACTCTCGAATGAGAAGCTGCACGAGCTAGTCTTTAACGGCCAAGTAACAAATAGATTTTGACATCCAGAGATTTATACGAGTGGGGCACTAATGCTTTGCCGAATATCAAGTTGATATTTTGTTCACAAAAAAAAGCAAGAACAGAAAAGCACGGAGCTTGAACAGACGGTTCGACAAAGCCTAAACAATTACGGATACCCGAAGCTTTCACACATTCAAACCGATTGGTGATAATAAAATAGAGTGCAAACAATACTCGGCCTCCACAGAAACTCTTGAATTCGAAATCGAAAAGACAGCTAAACAAAAGCGCTAGCATTTTCCCTTACTGACACATATATCACACATTGACAATTATATTTCCTTTTGGGTTCTGAAAATCAAAATCACCAATTAAGTAGAAAAAATAAAACCGTATTTGACGTTGAAAGAATGGTGAAACGTAAAAAGTAGCAGGTTGAATTGTTTGCGGGTCACGCTACTGACACCGCACCGCAATGGAGAGGCGGCGTACGGTCTCGCTAAAATGACGATATCTTGGGACCTATAAGAGTCTGCATGATTTTTTTTTTTTTTAAGAAAGGTGATTTCACAAGGAATCCAATCAGCGTTTCCAGAAATATCGATAATGCAAAGAAATGTAACTCCAAAATTCAACATGGTCTAACTTCCGTAATTTTGAAAATTTTCACAAATCGTTAAGGGCTGGAATTTCCATTGTATAGCATTACAATTTCACAAAGTTTGATTGAAATGGAACACCCAACTGCAGATCCTGATATTTCTGACGCGTACTGATGCACACAAAAAATCATCTCAAGATAGTTAATTGTATGCTTGGAGGCAAGCAGGGGCGGATCCAGGCGCATCGAACAGGGGGGGCGATCGCGTAGAAGGTACCTGTGAATACTGCAAAAAAAAAAAAAAGGATTCAAAAATGTTAAAAATTTCAAAGCGAAAAATTTCCCTCGCGAGCGTGAAAATCTCAATTTGACCATGACATGATTTCCAGTCCACTATTTTTTCAACATGACTTTGAAGAGTGTAAAAATATATATATATATATCTAACATTTAAAAAATGTAGAGTAATAGGGAATGTGATAGATAGTAAATTTTAATAAAAGAACGCAATTGTAAAACATTTTCAACTTTACTGAAACAATTAGAAGTCTTCATCCGTCACTGACGTAACGCTTTATTTCTATCTTTAGATCGCTGTTAGTTCCGCTGGAAACATATTTCTTTTTCTCTACATTAGCGACAATTCATTTATGAATAAATCAGCAGATGCGTACTGCTGCATAAGTAACAATTGATAATATGTATTTATATAATTCTTTTCTTTCCATTTCGAGGCAACAAAATGTAAATACATTATGTTTTTTGGTGATTAAATGTTTCTCGGTAATTAGAACTCTCGGCTTCGTCCATAAATCACATCCCGATAATGTGTATGCATGAATGTGTGAGGGGGAAAGCGAGCGAGCGTCTGAGAGAGAGAGAGAGAGAGAGAGAGAGAATGAGTGAGCAAGGGGGGGATGATTTCAGTGGAAATTAGAGAGATCCAGATATATTTGCAGAATTAGTTTTTTACGTGCATTAATTTTGAAATTTTTTGGAGATTTCTAATTTGGCGTAGAGCCAACATTTTCCGTGAGCCCAGGGAAATTGGAAAAGTGTGGCTAGATTCACCCAATAAGCATAGCACAAATATTTTCGATAAACCTAGATACTTTAATTTTAAAAATCTGTTAATCTCCCATCGATAATCATCTAAATTTTTTTCCCCTATAGATTCAAAACTATTCAAAGTTGAACAATTTTTATTTAGAAGTCTGCAATATTAGAAAGTTTCATTCCGTATTTCCAGTACTCCGAATTGAAGCCTTGAGAGATAACGTTGTATCAATAAAAATATGGTTTGCTTGAATATTTTTTTAAACTGTGAGTTTGTTGTAAATGTAGCCTTAAAAACTGAAATTGGTTCTTGGTTCTGCGCATTACCAAATTAAGTTTTTAATAAAATCCTTATTATAATTTTAATACTTTCAGGGAAGCCAATTTTTTCATTCTCATCATAATGAGAAGGTGTTAGGGTTATGTGGAAACTATCACAGATTTCTTTGAATTTCAATGTTTCGAGACCCGCTGAATCCGAAATCTGGTTTTATGATGGAGTCTGTCTGTCGTCGTCGTTGTCGTCTGTATACCAGATAACTTTTGAAAGACTAATTGGATTAAATTGTGGTTTAGAACACGTTTCAAGCGATCAAAAAGAAAATTCAAGTTCGTTAACCAACATTTTTTGACCAACGGTTTTGGTTTTTACCACACAACAAAAAAATTGAAAAATTAAAAATTTAATTTTGCGGTCAAACTATGCAAGATACGAAAAGAAATATGTTATTTGTTCGCGCAAAGAAGATCGACAAAGTTGTTATTAATCATGTTATGGTAGGATGCGTAGTGTTTGCCATTATCGTAAAAAATAACATTAAAAAGAAAAAACCGAATTTTCGGAAAAACAACACAAGGTAAGAGAAAAAGAAACAAAAACAAAAAAACTAAAGATGTTCACCCCAAAAAGGGGCTCTAAATTCGTTATTATTCATTTTTTGATAGAACACGTAGTTTTCGTTTTAATCGTAAAAAATTACATTACAAAGAAGATAAATTGTTTGGAAAAGCGAAACAAGATAAGAAAAAAAATACTGAACAATAGTTGTTCAACCGAAAAAGATCTTCAAATTTTATGTTATTTATTTTTGATTGGACGCTTCTTGTTTGTTTTAATCGTAAAAAACCATAAAATTTCAGGAAATTTTTTGAAGATTAGGAAAAATTATGATATTTTTCTCATTCCTGAGCGACAACTCGACACTTTAATTCAATAAATTATTCCACAGTTTACAATAATACACATTGAGTAATACAATTAAAAAAATTAAATCTTTGGAAAATTTGTCGCTGAATTACATCTACAATTTCACTCAGAATCACTATACGCTAGGATGCATATTTTTAGTTGAAATCGTAAAAAATTATTGTATATTGAGAAGAAACAAATGCAATTTATGGAAGAATGACACAAGATGTGTGAAATGTTTAATATCAAATGGATGTTTTTTTATCGGATGCGCAGTTGTTTAAATTATAAAAAAAGGACAATGAAAATACGTTTGTTTCAATATTAATGGATATTATGAATTGCAATAATATAAATTTATTGAAGTGATACATTTTTCGGGGTAGCTAAGAATAAAAATTACGCTGGTTTACAAAAAAAAAAAGGTGAGGACTATTTGACAAGACTACTTTATCCTTATGTATTTTGACGCGCTGAATACCTCAAGTGTTTGATTTGTCGGTATTTAATTATTTTCATCGTATGCGATCATTTTTCTCCAATCATATTTTTTATCTTTCTCTGAAAGTTTCTTATTTTCCTGGAGCGGAACTGTCAGCCTCAGAAGTTAAATTTATGTTTCCGACGCCTTTGGCTTTTTTTTCAGTTTCCCCAAATTACGGCCATCAGGTAGCTGGGGGGAAGTGCCGAATAGTGACCCTCCACTGAAATTGACACTGATCAAAGTTCAAAGTTCACTGTCATGAAATTGACGATGTTGACCGTGTTTTTGTACCTTCACTCAACTGCAACTTCATTTGTAATTAATGTACTATGGTGTCATGAATAGCGAATTTGTCCACAATAAAATTATCTTTGCAATGCAGTTTGTTACGTTCTTTAGCGATTTTTTTTCACTGACTTATTCAAACTTTTGTAGAGAGGTCAACATTTTTGAAATCTATAGTAGGTCACACACGGCACCCATTCCAACGTGTCATGGGGGGGGGGCGGGAAGGCACCCCTATGATTGGCAACAGAAATAACTGAGGTTACACATGACCCCCTTTCCAACGCGTCATGGGGGGGGCGGGGGGCGAGAAGGCACCCCTATGACTGGCCACAGAAATAACTTAGGTTACACACGACCCCCTTTCCAATGTCTCATGGGGGGCGGGAAAACACTCCTGTGACTGTTCAAAGGAATAACTTAGGTCACACACGACACCCTTTCCAACGCGTCATGGGGGGAGGCGAGAAGGCACCCCTATGACTGGCCACAGAAATAATTTAGGTGACACACGACCCCCTGTCCAACGAATCATGGGGGGCGGACACCCCTGTGACTGGTCACAGGAATAACTTTGGTCACACACGACCCCCTTTTCAACGTGTCATGGGGGGCGGGAAGGCACCCTTATAACTGGCCACAGAAATAACTTAGGTTACAGACCCCCTTTCCAACGCGTGACGGGTGGGGGCGAGAAGGCACCCCTATGACTGGCCACAGAAATAACTTGGGTTACACACGACGTGGGAGGAGTGAAGCTTCAAAATAAACAGAAGATTGTATTGGTTGTCTCCTTCCCACCAATGTCCGCTCTCGAATGTTTCGCTTCTCCCACCCATTCGACGCGCTCGTACTCAACCTGTTAAAAATTTTTTATTGTGCAGTATTTCTGTGCTTTTTAATATTTAATGTCCACCCAGCCTTTCAGGAATTTTTTATACAATTTAAGCCGCACCGCAGAAAACTTTGCAGTATTTCTGTGATTTTTCATATTTATCGTCTATTTTCTTGAAAACTATCAGTCGTAGGGTGGAAACATATTCAACATAAAATAATTTGCGGGTATTTGCGGGTATTTTCACTATCATATTCGTGATCAGCGCCTCAAAATACATAGGTATACGAAGTTTCAAATCAATCGGAGGTAAGCGCTTTTCGGAACTTTATCCTATTTGAAAGAATGTTCAAGCAATTCAAAGATTTGAAGAGATTTTAAAGGACACCATTGAATGTCAAGAAGTTTGGAGGGATTCGGAAATATTTAAAGGGATTTAAAAATAATACAAAATAAATTTAAATATGTTAAAGGATTTTATGGAATTTTAAGGGATTTTAAAGAATTTTAAAATATTTTATTGGAAAGATTATAAAATTATAATCTTTAATCCTTCAAAAGTGGTGAACCCTTTGGTTAGTTCTGAAAGTAGTTTGTGTGTAACTTTTCAATTTGTTTGAATAAAGTATGCTAATCACAACTAAATAAATATTTGAAAATATGCATTAAAAAAATGTGTAAATTATGTCAGTTTAAAAATAATGTATTAAAATTACGTATGACATTGTGTTTAAGTCTCTAAAAAAGTATACATTTTTCTAACTAAAAAGACTTGAAAACAGTAAAAGATCGATTTTCTCGTTACTTTGAGGCAGTCAATTGGAAATAAAATTGCACGCGACAAACGGATTTATAAACGAAAAAACTTTCTTGCGTCATCTATGAAATGCCTTCTTAAGTTACTTTTTATCAGCTAGTTCCGGCACTGGCGATTGTAAAGCTATAAACACAATGTCGTCAATTAAATGCATAAGATTTCAACTTCCCTAAAAGCACCGATTTCAAATGATACGATCAGTGAAACCCACTGAACTAAAATCAAATTCCACTGAAGGATATTAGAGAGAGCTAACGATACTCTCGGCCAGTTTGTTCTAGAATTGAACCGCCGCATGCAATAAGGGGGTATAAAATTTTTCTGCACCATTCGGTTGGCCCCTGAGCGACTTTTTTTGGCGAGTGTCTCGCTTACTCCAATTATTTTGCATTCACACTTCTTAAGGAGCGAGAAAGACAGATAACCTAAGTTCCGCCGGCCCTGTACGGAATTTTCTGTAAGAGCAATCGTAGCACTACACATAATTAATTTTGCGGAAAATTCCGTAATACCAGACAAATAACGACAAATGTCGTTAAAAAAATTTGAAAAAAACCTTAGTATTTGACCGTTCTTTTAATAATGAACTTTCAAATTGTTTATATTTGACATGTGAGAAAATGAAAATATAGGGACTTGGTCGCGCGTGATATATACCTGCATGTGATAATCTTGAAATTCATTCATTATTCACATTAAAGGCCCCCATGTTTTCGCTCACTTATTGCGTGCTTTTAATGGTCTCTTAATTTTTTTTTTATTCAACCAGTTTGCCAGTTTATTAATATACGTCAATTTGACATTATACAATTCTGTTATTATTTGAAATTATTGAGATTGAATAGAAATTTTTCAGTTTGGAAAGGAATATAAATTTCTCAGCATGCTAGATTAAAAAAAGAAACTATTTATAGCTGCAGTCCCTTCTAGAAATAATCAATTGAACACGATTCAGAACGATTCACCGTTGTCAAAATTTCAATCGTTTTCAATCGTTCCTAATCGGTGTATACAATTTGTTAATCGATTTCAATTATTTCCTATTGTGTATAGAGGATATGTTTCTATTCCTAATTTTCCTAATTGTTTTCAATCGGGGCGGCAATTCTGGCGGCGACCGGCGTTTGCTTTCTGTGACGAAAAATAACCTAAAATAGAACAAATTTTTCTTCGCGTCCTCGCGATGTGTTGTGTATTTTTTATATCTTTGTGGACAGTTTTTATGAGTTTTTAAAGATTATAAAGTGATAACGATTGATGGCTTTCGAAATTCGGAACAATGTACTACTACAACCAGTGGCTAAAAGGAAGTCGACTGGGAGAGAAGAAAATAATTTCCTAATACGATTTCAGACAAAAAAATCTTGAATTTCGACGTACACAAAAAATACACATTTTTTATAGTTTAAAGATTCCTACAGAATTTTAAAATGTATTTTCGCCTGTAATTTTTTATCAAGTCTTATTTTCAGCAATTAAAAATTCAATGGCATTGGTAAGAAAATGTACAAGAAAGACTTATAAAAATGCAGAATTGCACCGAAATCAAGCTGAATTAACTAGCTGAAATCTTGTTCAGGTAAATAATAGGTAACAATACATTTTAAATTACTATAGACATTTTTAAACTATAACAAATTGGCATTTTTTGGGGGTATTTCGACATTCAAGATTTTTTTCTGTCACTGCCCGGTTCGAATATTTTCAATTTATTACTTTTGGAGAATATTTTCTTTTTATATGGTAGAAGAAATCCTGTGCACATTATTCCAGGGAAAAAAATGTTTGGGGGTCATCTCAGCCCATTAATTGTAATGGAATTACATTTTTTTTTTAAATTCTAGGCCTGATAATATGTTGAAAAATTATTATTTTTGTTTAATCAATTCTAGGGGTTATTCCTCTATAAATAGCTAATACTTTCTAGGGATGAAAGAATTTTTTAGCTTAAAATTTGTATTTATTAAAAATGGAAAATTAAGAAAATTCATGTTCAGATCTAATACGGCCTAGCATTCTCAGCTCGCGGAAATTATTAAAAAAATATTTATTTAATTTTTTTAATGAACATATTGCTTAAAATGTTTTGCTTCGAAAAAAGTAAATAAACGTTTTCAAATAATTTCCGCGAGACAAAAGTGCTGCCATCAAATTGCCACTTATTATCTTCAAAATCCTACTACCGATTGGCCCGATTCGGAACGATTGAAACTTTGCAACACTCAATCGTTCCCAATCGTGCACACACGATTAAGAAACACGATTAGAGACAATTCAAATTTCTTTCTATCGTTCTGAATTGTTTTCAATTAATTATTTCTAGAACGGGTTACTTCATGTAAATAGAAATAGAAACTTGATACGATTCCGCTGATTCAAGTAACTTGAAGTTCCTACAAAGTTCTTTTTGTATATACGGAAACATAATTATATTATGCAAAAATTACAAGAATTTTCAAAAAAGAAATGAACGATTTCATTTTTATTGTTCACAATTGAACTGTTTCAGAATGAACCACTGAAAATCGCATTATTTTTTACTACACCCATAAAATATTTAATAGTCTTCGATTGCAAATGCTCAAAATTGAAGAATTTTGAATTGCAAATGGTTAAAATTGAAGAACTTTCATTTGTAAATCTTTAGCGCTTAACTGTTCCTGTACATGAACCCACGCCTCAATTGACTCTGTGAAGGAACCTGTACAGGATCATTCAAAGGTTACCTTGTATACCTTTTCCTTTGCAGGATCATGTACAGTTTCCTTCGCCAAATTCCTGCACAGGAACCGTCAACATTACCTGAACAGGGTCGTGTGTAGTTTCCTGTACAGGAACATGTGCAGGATCCTCCGAGGTTCCTGTACAGGAATTTTCAGCTGGGAATTTTCAGCCTCGCCACACACGATAGTTTATGTAATAAGAGTATGGTTTTCGAGTTTTATCATGAAATTACGCGTCACATTTGAGATTAGTTTAAACGTAGAAGTACGGTGCCGAACAGTGGGCATCGGCTGAATTAACGAATGCGCATACACATGAAACGGTGAAGTGCACGTTCTCTACCTAGACAGGTAAAGTACCTCCCCACGAACAGGAACCTACTTTGTTCCTCCAAAACACGCCGAGAAGGCGATGAAACCACACTCGTACTCCACAAAAGGTTGTAAAGCATACTTATCGTTACCAATTGGTTGATAAAATGTTAGTTTTTATATGAATTTAAATGTTTTAAAATAAAACTATTTTTAACTGTTATGTTCCAATTAAAGTGATTTCAAAATGTTAGGCACTTTTGAACGAATTGTTTAATTTTTAATTTATAAAAATAGCAGTTTTATTATCCTGAAAGAAAAAAATTAAAATCAATTCTCGAATAAGATTTATGTGTTCGATTACATTTAAATGCTTCTTCTATGAAACTGGCGAATTTGTCCAAATATTAAATTTTTTGTATCGCGGAATCTTGTAACTGGTAATATCTGAAGTCATAAAATCAGAATTATAGGGGTCTAGCGACATTTAAATCAATGAAAAGTTATCAGATTGGTATTCTTTTTCAAAACAAAAATTTTTCTTTACACATCAATGCAGAACCCTCGTTTGAACACCGTTTGGAGATATCGAAAATGGTTTATTTCGCATCGTGCGCGAGGGCGACGGGCAGAAAAAAAACCGGTGAGCAAAATGCTCTCTATGGTTATCGAAATGTTTTGCTCACTATGTGGACATTGTGCTGGGTGAGGCAGGCAGGCAGGGCATAGACTTATAATATTAAATGACACAATTTGTACATAGTATAATAATATTATACTATGTCAAAATATTATATAAATCATAAATAATAACTAAACAATAAATAGTTAATAATAAATAGTGATAAATGCAGATATAAAAATTCATATTGCCAAAGATTACACAAAGATTTCAATGATTTTTCAAAGATTTCGCAAAGATTTAGAAAGATTTCAATGATTTTACAAAGATTTCAAAATTTTCGTAAAGATTTCAGGTAGATTTCAAAGATTGCACAAAGATTTTAATAATTTCTCAAAGATTTTGAAAAAATTATGAAGTTTTCGCAAAGATTTCGGATGGATTAAAAATATTTCATAAAGACTTCAATAGTTTCCCAAAGGCTTCAATAATTTCACAAATATTACCAAATATTTAAAATATTTTGCAAAGATTTACAAAGGTTTCACGAAGATTTCAATGATTTCACAAAGATTTCAGAATGTTCTTAAAGAATTCAGGTAGATTTCAAAGATTGCACAAAGATTATAATAATTTCCCAAAGATTCCGCAAAAATTTTGAAGTTTTCGCAAAGATTTTCAATAGGTTAAAAAGATTTCACAAAGATTTCAATGATTTCACAAATATTTCAATTTTTTTTTAAGATTTCAGGTAGATTTCAAAAATTTCATTAAGCTTTTAATAATTTCCCAAAGATTTCGCAAAAATTTCCGATAGACTTAAAAGATTTCAATGATTTTCCAAAGATTTCACAAAGAATTCGGATAGATTAAAAATATTTCACAAAGACTTTAGTTAGTTTACAAAGATTTCCGATAGATTTAAAAGATTGCACAAAGATTTCAATAATTTCCCAAAGATTTCACAAAGATCCTTCATATGAAAACTCGTAAGCTCCATTGTAGTTTCATGGAGGAAGTTTTCTTAGTCATCACTTTCTAAGTCATAGGGTGACCTCTATATTAAAATTAAAATCAACTTAAATAAAAAAGTAGATTTCTCATTTTAGCGATCGCCGATAATTATTTCGATTTATTTATTTTTAGCATTACTTTCAATGTAAGTTGTTGTTAAAGATATTATATCTTTGGTTGTTATTTCTGACTTTCTTAACACATGACGTAAAATAAAATGTATTACAGTAATTTTTGTACATTTTTAATCCAGTCGCAGATGTTCTTCTTTATCATGATACGCGAGAGATGCCGCAGATGTGACAATTAGTCCTGGGAGGCTTGCTGCAGTTTTGTCAGTTTAATATGGACTTGAAAATTTTTGACGGGTGAGAGATGCTGCCGGGGAGACAATATGTCCTGGGAGACTTGCCGCAGTTTTTCAATTTTTATTTGGACTAATTTTTTATTTTTGGGCGGGGAGAGATGCCGCTGGGAGACTTGACACTGGTGAGAGATGCCGCAAAAATGTCAATTTCACTGTGAGAAATGCCGCTAGGGAGAGAAGCCGCTATGTAGAGATGCCGCAGTTGTGACATGCTGCAGATGAGACATGCCGCAGATGTGACATGCCCCAGATGTGACATGTTGCAGGTGTGACATGCCTCAGACGTGACATGCCGCAGGTGTGACTTGCCGCAGAGAGACTTGCCGCAAGTGAGATGATACGGACCCTTTTTCTTTAGAAATGCTCAGAAATAAATTCAGCAGAATGACTTTAGGCCTGATTTTTCCATTTCAGTCTGTGGAATTTATTATTCAAACAAACAGGACGTCACAATTGGGAATTTCCTGAATATTATTGGTTTTTTCGAAGGAAAGACTTAAAAGAAGTCGTTATCTATTAGGATTATTGCAGATGCACTTCAGGAACATAAATAATAACCATAAGTTAACAGTTACCATTATTATAAATATTCTGATATACAAATTTTATTTTTTTAAGTAATGTTTTTCTCATGAAGAACCTTTCAAATTAATTCTGAATGATGATAAATAGCTGCAGAAAAATATTACTGTTCAATATTTGTATGGTTAGTAACCATATTATAAACAAATAAGTGAATTTAACCTTTTGCCCAACTGTGCACGTCGAAGGCAAGACGGACAACTGTGCACGTGCACAGTTGTCCAAGTGACAATTGTGCACGTCGAAAATTAGACGTGCACAGTTTTCACTTGGACAACTGTGTACGTGCACATATGGTACTTGGACAACTGTGCACGTCGAAATTTCAACGTCCACAGATGAGCTCCTGTGGACGTAGACGTACACAGATGTCACATTCCTAACTGTGCACGTGCACACTTGTCACTTTCCCAACTTTGCACGTGCACAGATTTCCCTTGTCCAACTGTGCACGAGCACAGATGGAATTTGCCTAACTGTGCACGAGCACAGATGGAATTTGCCTAACTGTGCACGTGCACCGATGTTACTTGCCCAACTGTACACGTTTATGTCCTTAAGTTAGGATTTATACTAGGGTGGTCCTTTATATCTACGTATAATAAATTTTTAGCTGTTAAAAGTATTCAATCCTGGTGGAATGGAGCCTAATAAATTTTTTAAAGTTTTTTACAAATATTTTAAAGATTATTTTTATAGAATTGTTCATTACAAATTATTATAGATGTATGAAAATCTCGTTTTGTCCGATCCCCCTTGCAAACGCGCCATAGCATGCACATAAAGCAGGCGTAATGTGGCCGCTTCCATTCCAGTGACATTCGCACATGTGCACTCCGCCGCCGGGCGGACATGAATCTTAAGCCCTCCACATGAAACTTTACGCCCTCTATATAAAACTTTACGCCCGCTGCACATACACATACAGTATAGTGTGTATCAAGGGCGTACGGCTATTTTGACTCATCAAAATAGCCTTCTTTACGCCCTCGATACACAATGTGCTATTTTGAATTAAGTTTTTAATACCTTTATCTTATAAAGCTTCTTTGAGTCTCCCAGTGGGTATGGAGTCGTCTTATGTCTTTAGAATGTCCTAACGATGACTAACTACCGTGCCTACTTGGTAGGTATTTATTTTTGGGCCATAATTTCTCAAGTGTACCTACCTCGAAAATGAAAGTTGTCCGATCGGGCTAAAAATTAGCCCAATTGTAGTCCTACCAAATAGTACTCCTCACATCAAATATTAATTAATTTTGATAATTATTTATCAAAGTGGAGGGGGTACAATTTTTGGATTTTACAAGCAAAGCCTTACTTTCAAACATTTGTAACTTTTTTCCTATTGCTTTAAATAAAATTTCACTTTTAATGTTTTTGATAGATTTTTTCACAAACCTTTTGGTGGTGGTAACGATTTTCAATGAAAGTCAAAATTTGACCCAAATTTTTGAAAATCAAAAATGAATTTGACTTTTTTTCAAATTTCGACACTTTTTATTCTTCGAAATATTTTCAAAAGAAAGCTGAGATTCTTTCCTATGAGACGCCTAATTTTCAGAGTGGCAAATTAATTCGTCTTTGAGTAATAGAACGATACGTAAACAAGATGCCATGATAGAGCGGGTGAACTACAGGAAATGTTGAATTAGTAATTTCGAATGTTAATTTAATTACATTTTACTAGTTGCTAAACTAAAAAAAAATATTATTCAATAATACCAACATCTCGCATTTCATTAACAATTGAAATAATTTCGTGTACATTATTTTCATGTTTTCAGCTAATTGAGCTTGTAAAGGAAAGCGCAATCTATCTACAAGTTTACTCCTATTTGGATCTTCCCAGTAATCTTAGATTTCGTCTTCTGTTTTTGCTTATATTTCCTATTCAGAGGAAATTTCACTTTCATCATCATCATCCTCATCGTCATCATCATTTTCATCATTATCATTGGCATCCTTATCATCAGCATCATTTTCGGTTATCACAGATGGAGAATTGTCATCTTGACTAAATTCTTCTTCTGCTGCTACTTTTTGCTTCTTCACAAGCGGTTCCACTTCATCTTTAGACTTCTGAGTAATGCACCCTGGATTCTTACGTGGAGAGAATTGTGGTTTCCAGGCTTCCTCAATAGCTTGTTTCTCGACATCCTTTTCAATAAACCTGTTACTGTCTTGCATTGTCCTTAGAACTCCAAGTACATTTGCAATTTGGTGGAAGTCTCTCTTATCCTGCTCATGATTTTTTGCTAAGCAAGAGTATTTCTCATGTCTTTTTTAAATTATCGAGTCTTGAATAAGTTCTGGAACACTTGAACATATGGAAGTCATCTTGTCACTGGCACAGTGAAAATGGCTGTTCATTCATGTAAGCTGAATTTATATCCTTCTCCTCCTCCCCCACCTCCTCCTCATGTCCTCCTCTTCCAACTCCTCCTCCTCATCATCATGCCCTCCTCCTCATGCCCTCCTCTTCCAACTCCTCCTCCTCATGTTCTCCTCCTTCTCGCGCCCTCCTCCTCATGCCACCCTCGTCCTCATGACCTCTTTCTCCCCATGCCCTTCTCTTCCAACTCCCCATGCCCTCCTCATGCCCTACTCCTCCAACTCCTTCTCCTCAGGCCTCCTCCATCTCCTTGTGGCCTCCTTTTTCAACTCCTCCTCCTCATTCCCTCCTCTCCCAATTCCTCCTCCTCCTCCTCATGGCCCTCCTCCTCTTCCTTCTTCTCATGCCCTGCCCTTCCATCTCCTCATGCCCTCCTCTTCCCACTCCAAATTGTGCATCAAGGGCGAAAAGAAGGCTATTTTGCCTCGTGTGACTGCCGTCCTCGCTTCGCTCAGGCAGAAACTTCACACTCGTTAAAATAGCCTTCTTTTGGCCCTCGATACACAATATACTATTTTTAACCATAGAGCTAAAACTAGTTACAATTCTTTCATTAGAAATGCAACTGGTTTGAGGTGGTTGGAGAAGGAGAAGTTGGAGTTGGAAGAGGAAAAGGATGAGAAGGAATAGGAGTTGGAAGAGGAGGGCATGAGAAGGAGAAAGAGGGCATGATGAGGAGGAGGAGGAGGGCCATGTGGCGGAGGAGGAGGAATTGGAAGAGGAAGGCATGAGGAGTTGTAAGAGGAGGGCATGAGGAGGAGGAGGCGGAGGAGGAGGGAACGGGGAGGAGGAGGTCATGAGGATGAGGAGGGCATGAGGAGGAGAGCATGAGGAGGAGGAGGCCACGAGGAGGAGGAGTTGGAAGAGGAGGACATGATGATGAGGAGGAGTTGGAAGAGGAGGACATGACGAGGAGATGGTGAAGTAGGAGGAGGATGTAAATTCAGCTTTCATGAATGAACAGCCATTTTCACTGTGCCAGTGACAAGATGACTTCCACATGTTCAAGTGTTCGAGAACTTATTCAAGACTCGATAATTTAAAAAGTCATGAGAAATACTCTTGCTTGGCAAAAAATCATAAGTAGGATGAGAGAGACTTCCACCAAATTGCAAAGGTACCTGGAGGTCTAAGGACAATCCAAGACAGTAACAGGTTGATTGATAAGGATAGGAAAGCAATTCAACGTAAGCATAAGATTTTCAAACCTTACGAGAAACAAGCTATTCAGGAAGCCTGGAAACCACAATTCTCTCCACGTAAGAATCTAGGGTGCATTACTCAGAAGTCTACAGATGAAGTGGAACCGCTAGTGAAAAAGCAAAAAGTAGAAGCAGAAGAAGAATTTAGTCAAGATGACAATTCTCCATCTGTGATAACCAAAAATGATGCTGTTGATAAGGATGCCAATGATAATGATGATAATGATGATGACGATGAGGATGATGATGATGATGGAAGTGAAATTTCCTCTAAATATGAAATAGAAGCAAAAACAGAAGCCGAAATGTTAGATTACTGGGAAGATCCAAATAACGGTGTATTTTCACATTTTTAACGTTTAAATTTAAACTTTTGACTTTTTCAGGTTGTAGCAATTTCCAATACCAGAATTTGTTATTTTTGACCTAACCTGTAACTTATAACGAAAATTGTGAAAATTCAAACAATAAGCCTGAATTCTGAAAATGAGGCGAATTGTAACGTTGAAATTCAAGTTGTCAAATTGAGGCCTCAAAAATTAAAATTTGTTACAATTAGTGTTTTTTTACATACCTAGAGGTGAAAAAAGTCTACCTAATTTTTTCGAATTTTAATAACTTATTTTCTGAGAGATAATTCCTATTAAATTCATCCCTGGTCACCAGTGACCGAAATGATTACAAGCTTGATATACAGAGTATTTTCTTTTAATTTTGGTATTTAATGAGATTATCTCTATAAATTGTGATTTCAAAAATGTACATATCATATTTTTTTTTAATGAATACTGCAGGAAAAAGTCGGCAAGATCCAGGTGTCAAAATTATAATTACAGCAAATTTTTTTTACTTCTAGGGATAACTGAAATATCCCGAAAATGAAATTCCCGACTCTGTAGAACTCCCGAATAATAAAATTGCAAAAATAATAAAATTCCCGAGCAGTTCATAATATTACCGAATTTAAAAATTGCCAAATAATAAAATTCCTGAAATAAAATTGCCGAAATATAAAATATCCGAACTAGAATATTCCATAATTATACAACTCCATTATTTAAATAATTAAAAAATTGTTTACTAACAAATATTATTTATTAAAAATGCGATTAAAAAAAATTTTCATCAAAGAAATTTTTGTTTGAAATTTATTTTTTTAAAATTATTGTTTGAATTCAAAATTAAAATAATCCTACAAAAATTGTAGAAACGAATCAATGATTCAACTCAGCGCTAATTTATCTCGAAATTTCTTCTCAATTTTTATTTTTTAATCAACAATTCTATTTTTGGGAAAACGTTCAGTATAATTTTTTAAAAAGACTATGTATACAAAAAAACGTTTCTCAAACTTCAGATCTGCAAAAATTCTATATATTCTATATATTTTATGCAGCGATCCATATCAAACTTTTCTAACCTTGAAAAATCTTTCTACTGCTTTACCGATGGCCGTGCTCGGCATATAGTTAATAAAATAAATAGTTTTTGTGCTCTTTGCTTTAAATTAATTTTTCAAATGAAATGATTTTCCCCCGAAGATTGTTTTATGTGCATTCACTTTTTATAATTATTGTCAAAGCGAACCATATTAAACAAAATTTCCCTACAAAAACTCTTGACCATAATTATTGCTTCTTTTTGTCCGACTACCTTATTTTCTTGAAGTAAAAAAATAACATTGAAGACTGAATCGTAAGGGTAAAGTATCAGAGGCTATAACGGTTTATCCCAAGCGCGTTAATATAGTCAAGAGTTTTCTAGGCCGGTAAACGGGTTTACCACGAGATTGCTCTGCGAGTAGGAAACCTTCCAATCGTTCGCCGGATGTCCTCCGTGCTTCGTCTTTCCTTTGATTCTCCTTCACCCTCTCCAGCGTCAGTCTCTTTCCATCCCACTCAAATTTTTTCTATTCTCGCGTTTATTCCCTCCGTCATTATATTATTGGCACAAATCGATGGATCGCTAATATTTCAAAGTGATTTACAAGGTGAAAACCCCGTTACATTTTGGTTCCAATACTGAAATTGAGTTGCAAAAATTGATAATCCCCTAGTGAAAATTTGCGGGCGCAATTGCGGCCGCATTTGCGGGCTCGCATAAGAAACCGCATTTGCGGCCATATTTGCGGTCACATTTCGAAATATTATAAATTGCTAAAAAAATTGCGTTGAATTAATTTTTATTGTCTGAGGTGTAATTAAATGAGCACAAATGTGAATATTTATCAATTAACCCTTTGCGGCATACATTTTTCAGAGAAACATGTTTTCATGAAAATTGGTGTACAGGGGTTTTTGGGGTCGCTAATCAAGAGTCTGTACTCCGATTTTCAAAATTCAAAATGGCGGATCCAATATGGCGTCCAAAATTTGAAATATTTCTTTATTTTGTTGAAAATTGGTATATGCAATTCGTCATATGAAGTTAAATGTCACTGTATTGTTTAGATTCGTCATCAGCATCTCAGAAACACCTGTATATCAACTTTCAACAAAAAAATAAACAATATATCAAATTTCGACCGCCATCTTGTAATCGGCATTTAAAAATGTTCAAAATCTAAGTTCAGATTCATAATCAGCGACCCCATAAACCCCTTTACACTAATTTTCAACAAAATAACAAAATTATTTCTCAAAAATTGATTGCAGAACAAAAATAAATACTATCGACCCTAATGCCAATTGAAAAAGTCTTCTTTACAGTCTTGATACTTGGGTCAATTAATAACGATATCTTTCGAAAAACCAGCAAAGATATCATCTAACTATGTTCATTCATTGATTGGAGTATTTCTGCAGTATGCGTGCAGCGTTGCAAAGACGTTACAGTTCGACCTCGCCGTAAGATTTGCACAAGTATTACCGATTACTTAGTTTACCTGATGAAGCCTCATTAAAATTTAAATACTTATTTGTTACGGTGGAAAATATTTGATTAGTGATTCAAAAAAATATTCTTGTAGTAGAAGTAATGTAATTTTTGTGTAAGAACTTTAAACTGTAAACGTTTTTCCAACAATTTTAGCCTGTAAACGGGGGTGCAGCATGTTTTTTAAATATATTTCACTGATGGTAAAAATCGGACAATATTCAGAGGGCATCATTGAAGCTTCTACTTAACATATATGCTAAAGAGTGCCAGACAAAAATAGTTTAGTTCAATAGTGTTTGCATACAAACAAATTAACATGATTTAAATGTAGTAGTCTTTTTTAAATCATAGCTTTTGAGCTAAGTGACCAAATTAATTTAAAAAAAAATGGCAATTAATCGTCAGACATGTACCTTTCAACAAAAAAATTAATAGAATAATCAAATGCAATAAGGAATGCTTACATTTTTTTTACCATACATATATGTATTTAATAAACAAATGAAAAAATTCAGAAAACATGAAACTTTTTATTTTTACTAGTTGAAATAATTTACTCTACAAGCTCGTAGTCTTCGGATGATCGATGCACTTCGTTTTCATTCGGACATGAATGACCCCCGTTTACATGTTAAGGGTTAATATTTTGTGGATCCAATAGAAAATTTTTGATACGCCGGTAATTATTTTTATTGCAGTAACTAAATTTTGTCAAAGATTTCGTCAAATGTAGTGAATTATAACCAAATTACCCTTGCAGAACTGGCTAGGGTTGATTTTACAATTTTCGTATATCAATGTTAACAATTTTCCAAAATATGCCCTCCATAGTTTGGTGCTATCGAAAAGATAGATCATCATTGTTCCAAGTTTCCTCAGAAGGTATAGTAATAATATTATACTATTGAAACTAAATGAAAATGCGTTTACAAAATACAATTATTGGTAGGGCATTTTACAAAGATGTACATTATGATAAAGATTGGAAGACTCAAATATTGACATTCGCAACAAACATTTCCAAACATTTCCAAGCGAAATCGCGGTAAAATTTCAGCTGTAACCACGTCTCACGTCCGTGAGATAGTGGTAACAGTCTGCGACGAATTCAATACCAGTGAAACCTTTGCACCTCCAAGAGCGCCGAGGATCAAGACGATTAGCTTAACAGAATATTCCGGGTATAACCATCGCAACTCCCTTATAAGGTCTTTATACCTGTCTTTGTTTTCTTTTACCTTGGCTGTGACGTTTTTGTCAGTTGGTGCCGAAAATTCGATAACGAACATGGTTCGTTTCTCGAACTCAAGGGGAACTTTGTCAGGTCTCGAGTGCGCAACAGAAAAGATTGTCGAGAATATGAAGTTCCAGTATATGCGGCACTTCCCATTTTCGATAACTGACTCTATTTCCCTAGTTAGAAATGCACGCCGAGAGGAGAATTTCTCTGATGTTGCCTGATATTACCCGTATTCGAGATATTTTTGTTGTCAAGAACTTTTGATTTTCAATTGTATAATCTCGTCCCGTCCCGACTTCAATATGCAAGCAAGATCGGGCAAGATTCTCGATAATGTTTATATTTTGAGTTTGACATTTCACGAAAATTTAAAAAATAAGGTAGCAGAATTTAAACATTATGGAAGTGGATTCACGACGAATAAGAAGGCTGAAAAGAACCATCGTCAATTTCGAGCTTATCAAATTAATGATTTGATACTAAATCAAGTAATTAAGTACAATAATTTTACAAAATCTAACCAATTCAATGATAAAACTGTAGGTTAGATAATTGTAAAC
Organism: Andricus grossulariae; assembly: GCA_011634705.1. Classification (NCBI taxonomy): domain Eukaryota; kingdom Metazoa; phylum Arthropoda; class Insecta; order Hymenoptera; family Cynipidae; genus Andricus; species Andricus grossulariae. The sequence goes on along the minus strand of JAABKJ010075445.1, from coordinate 108,353,626 downwards.
AAATTTAAAACTCCAAACGGTAGAAAATATAAAGGAACTAGACCAATTTCTGATAACCACTAAAACAAGAAAACAAATATGAAATCTTTTTAGACAGAAGTGAAATTCATTTTAGCAACAAAATTATTTATAGCAGAATGAAGCAAATTAAAATATATAGTAAATATCCTAGTAATCGTGACGATTCCAATAACCGTGGAACTTAGTTACGATTTAAATATATTGTTAAAAAATATGCTAAAAGTAACATTTCCTCATATATAGAATAAGATGTAATTTACATCATGTAGAAAACTGATGACGTAAAATACCAGGTAAATTACCGTAGACAACCAAGTAAATTACCACGAGTATTTTACTTACGCATCCCTGGCAGTACGTCCTCATGCTAAAGTTGGGGTTGCCTTCATGCTTATTTCATACGACCATGGTCTACAGCTATGTAAACGGCAAGAGACAGATGTAAACATATATAAGAACTAAAAATTAAAAACCTGAAGAAATAAGAACATTAGAAAGTGTAAATCACGTGTAACCCAACATTATGAAACATTCGCTTGTAGTAGATGAAATGTTTCCTGAAGGCCCCGGACCGTTTATGGATCTTGAAATGGTATTTAAATATTTAATTTACGCATATCGACACGAACTGGGATTATGACATCATATAATCTCCTACGGGTATTTATTTGCGCGCGTAAAGTGAACGAGAAATTACAGATCTAATTCCACAGAAATAACAGATTTAATTCCACAGAAATAACACGTATGTTTTTAAGTACGAACCCTGCCGATTGAACGGCACTGCCCGTTTAAAGCTACGCAGATTCCAGTTTTAAATGCCTGCAGAAGTTCCCTTTATACCTGCGACTAGACTACCAAGTAGACCAGCTGACAGGGATTAAAAATTGTAACATTTTGAAATTAACTCTGCGAAAGTTAGAAATTCAGAATCTACGGGGTTCGGTAATTTCAGATATCTAACTTTTTTTTTTTTAAGTTTAAAATTCGAATGAATATAATGTATCTCGTAAATGGAATGATATATCGCATCTTAGTGCCGTTTAGGTGGCGAAATCAGCACGAACAGGAACTCAAACGGCACTGGCGGCTCAGTGCTGTTCGCTAGTGCCCTTTCATCGGTAGAGAAGTACTACAAAGAGACCGCACGCCATGTATTACTACTGGAGATGGTATTACACCGGGGGCAACGTGCTTTTGACTTTTGTCGATCAATCTCAGTAAAATTACTAACTAGGGCGAATTAAGAAAAATTCTCTCGGGGCCCCCGTGATTCTCGCTTTATGACAATCACAAATTAGAGCAGATTTTCAATTCTTGTCAATTTGTCAAAAGTAATATAATCTTCAAATATCCTATCTTCCCAAATTTAGCGAAAGATTTTGAGAGCAGTCAATTCCTTTATATGAATCAGCACAAATTAATTTCAGTGTCAGCCAATTCAGTTAAAATCGCCCGGTTTCAAGTCGAACTTCCATTTCAAGGAATCAGCAAGAATCGGGCGAATTAAAAAATGGTAATTCGTCCCAATTAGTTTCTTTTTTACTGGGATGTTCCGAAATCGGATCCGAATCCCGTAGACCCCTAGGCGGGAAGTCGACTTTCGTGGAATTTTGATTGTATTAACATAGGCGTGGAGAATGCGTTCAAATTACAACGTATTCAGAAAAATATGATCTGAAACTATAATCCAAACTTGTGGAATTTGGAAGCTCACAAATTGAAATGCAAATTAATTTTCTCATAATTTCTAGCTACGTTTGCTTTGCCTTAATTCAGAAACTAATACTTATTGTCCAACAAAAAATGCTAAAACATAAAGTTATCATTGTGTATATTTTATATTTTGATGATGCATATACAACCAGCGTGATAGAAATACAAAAGTCAGCACATAAATTTAATTAATCCTAGATAACGAAATGCGCGGACAGTCGTTAATATGTCTACGATATCGTAAAGACGTCGTACGATATGACGATGTCTTAACGATATCGTACAGGCACCTTGACCAATGCATTGTATACATTGCGTCGCGTGTATTATTGTAGTTAAAGAATTTTGTTTATCGGTACATTAAAAGTGTCTAGTGAATGCTTCTTGAGTTTATCTGGCGAAGTAAAGGTCCGTTATTGTCATAAACTAAGTGCAATTGACAAATTAGATCCCTACGCTATGAAAAGTGACGAATTTTCCACAAGCATAACTGATGTACCCGTAGTGAGTGAGATCGATCTTTTATCGTATTTTACGATAACCCATAGTTATTACACTTACAAACAATTAAAAGCTTTTCAAATCTTGGAGGCTTCTAAGTTTTACCAAGCCGAATTTGTTGAAAAAGTAGAGTGCAAGAAGGTGGATGACAACTTTCTAGTGTGCAGTGAGGTTAGTAATGCCACGTTAATTTTTTATTAACTTCATGGATTCTTATATTAGTGATTGTCAAATTGTAGGCAAATTTTAGCACCTACAGTGGCAATCACATTATTATTAGGAATTGAATATTTCATAACGGAAATCGAACATAAAACAGTTTTGGCGGAAACCGATGAAAAAGTCTTTGGCTGAAATTAAGCACTTACAGCATATTTTGAAATACTCAAGGCATATAAAAGTTAGATTCTAATAGGTAAAGTATTTTATCATACTTCTGGTATCATGATTTGTTTCTATAAACGTTTTAAATATATTAAAATTAATTAAATCTTGGGCCGTCACATGTGGGGCATGACGCCGCGCCGCGCCGCGGCGTGCCCATGTATTTCAGCAGGGTGTAAGAGTTTATAACTGCTTTCGGCACATACTTTACTTTGATTAATAATAAAACATTGAATGAGTGTTGAAAATGCTTGCAGTAATTTTTTTTCGTTACATTACATTTTCTAGAAATATTTTATTATATAATTTTTATTTTACAATGTCCATATTGTTTAAATAAATGGCAGTGATATGACGGTCTCCATACCCCAGTGTATGGGGTACGCTGACTGAAATGCAACATTCATCAATTAATTAAATTTCAAATAATGAATTAGTTAAAAAGCGGTTCAGAGTAATAACATATGTTATCTTTTAATGTAAGCTTCACCTTACAAAATACACACATCAAAATCACATTTCAATCATAATTTATAGGGCATTTAAATCAAAGCTAGACACCATACCCCACTCTCCCCCATGACATAAAATCATTATTCTTATTATTTTGTAAAAGTGCATTTCATTAATTAGATAAACATGAAAATACAAAAACAATGTTAAATAGCCATTTGATGTGTTTTAATACTCTACGATTGGTTTCCTGTAAAAGCCTAAAACGTATCAGGCTTTCAGGAGAATAGTTAAGTATTCTTCTGAATGCCTGAATAAACCAGGCAATTGGACCCCAGGTATACATTTCGTCCCAAATTCTTCTGAACGCCGGCAATCGGCTGAATGCCTGAATCCTCTAGAAGCCTACGACATATACATTTAATTTAAAAATGTAGTATTATTAATACAGTTTGATGCATATTGCTAGCGATTGTCTGAGAATTTTCAGCGTGCGGTCTGAATCGATAAAACACGTTTTTGCGTACGTATTAAACAATAATACTCTCGGCATGTAGAACATTCGTTTTTTTCTGACGGACAGCAGTTGGAAAATAAAATAAAATCGTGTAACAACGTAACACTAGGTGAACGGTTCTCAGGTCTGTTTCGTCCCACGCTGTATGGACAGACACGATGCGGGAGGCTCTTGCGAAAGAACCCTTGCAAGAAGTTTCTTGTTCTCTTTTACGGGGTCTCCGAGACCCCGCGAGCATTCGATAAGCTGCGATAAAATGTCCGGGACAACCGAGTTTCAGGGTCGTCGATTACACTGCACTTCAAACCAATCTGGATCAATCACGTCAACCTTCATCTCAAATCTTAAAATACTATTGAAAAATAAAACAAAACTATATCGTAAACCGTGTTTTACAGATAAGTACCTTTTTCTGACATATACAAGGACACGTTTTTGTTACTTCATGATTGTTATTTATATGTGTACATAATTCAATTTATGATTATTACATTCTTTTCATGTGGAGGGTTTTGAGTGTTGGTTTCATTTTTATACCACGTCCTTTCTCTTAATAATAATTGCGACATGCTAGCGTGCTGATTCCGCCAAGGGCACTACACAATATAGTGTTTTAGTGTTGGAATTAGAATTGAATATTATTCTTTTTCAGAAAGAGGGTTAAGCACTTGATATTTTGTGTTCAAGGAGAGTTTACAAATTGCTAGTAGTAATTTGTTTTGGATTATTGTTCGTAAGGACATCATTAGTGATATCCTGAAACCCTTCGGTATGCAAGTCCTGTCATATTTTGGTTATTAATAAAAAACGAAAAAAAAACGATAAAAGGAGTTTGTAGTGTGTGGTACAGCCTTTGGGAAAGGAATACAGAAAAATATGTAAAAATTGATTTGTAGAAAATAAAATAAGCTTCAAAATAAGCTGTCATTGAGACCACTGTGACAATATTTTAAAAATGATGAAATTGTGAATTAACGGTATGGTTTTTTCTATTACATTTTAGCTGTAATAATTTTTATTGTTGAAGCAAATTGTGATCTAATTTTACTTATTGAGTCCTTAATATCCATGGTCTAAAGTATTAGAAAACATTTTGTTTACTTAAAATCCTAAATTGGCAGATATTTGCACTTTTCCGAAATATCTGAGAAAAACATGTATAACCATGTAATCAAAAGGATAGGGTAAGGAGGGGCAGCGCCGACCAGTTAACAGCCAATGATTTTTTTAAAGTTAATAAGATGTAGAATTGATCCCTTATTTTTTAGTGCTCTAAAACATACTTCAGAACGAATCAAATCGGAGGCGGACACTTGGGTAACCTTCCTTTAAGGACCCACTAAGAAACGCCACACTTTCTCCTTGGCAGCAATCCCCCCGGAACCGCTTTCGCATTAATTCAGGGGGTTCCGTTTCTTTGTCTACTGGGGCATCTGTTGGTTTTCTTTTCCGTCGGCCTCTTGTCCCAACCAAGATGTACGTATCGTCCTCAGTAGTGCGGTGGCACCACACATCGGGCTCGTCGGCCTTCGACATCTTGATTGAGGGTGGTTAGTTGGGCTGCCTCTGGCTCTTGCTGGTTTCTTCCTTCTGGAACTGTTTCGCTTCATGTCCCAACCAAGATCTTACACATCGTCCTCAGCAGCACGACAATGTCGTGCAACGGGCTCGTCGGCCTTCGAACATCTTGGTTGGGCATGATTGGATCTGACTGGTTCCTCCTTCCTCCCCCTAATTGCACGCATCGTCCTCATCAGCGGAACGGGTGTCACGCATCAAGCTCTTCGGCCTTCGGCAGCTTAGGGTTTGGGTGGTTTCCTTCCTCACAAGTATACTTGCATGTCCTTAGTCATTGAGTTGTCCTTCTTTCTCGTTCCGTAGAATTGTTTCGACATAAGTAGATACCCTGTTCCACCATTCCTCGCTTTGAAGGATCAGCCTGACAATATTGCCCTGTGTTATGTCTCCAATCTCGCTTTCTAGCCTATGCTTGAGTTCGGACCAGCGTTCACACTCGAAGAAAGTGAGGTTTGCGTCATCGGATTCCGCCTCGAAATACCCACACTTTGGACTGCTGACATTTCCTCTCTTGTAGAGGTAGTTACGGAAGTAACCATTTCCTGAGAAAAATTGCGTCAAGTGATAATTTGTCTCTCTTTGCTCTGAATTCATCTTTTGCTCTCGCTTTGATCACGTCGGGTCTCCTGTGAAAGACTTCCTTCTTCTCCTGGGCCAGGAGATCGATCGGTATCGTCCCCTTAATTACTAGAATCGCTGGTTCGGTTACCGCACGATAAGAGCACGCGATTCAGAGCGCGCCTCTTTGCTGAACCCCTGCCCAGCGTCTCCGGTAGGTCTTCTTTTTTAATGCGTCCACTCATATTTCGGCTCCGTAAAGCATTATGGACTGGGCCACTGACATTAGCAGTCGGTGCTTGCTGGATCTCGGGCCACTCTCGTTGACCATGAGTCTACTGAGTGCCGCCATGACGCCTGCTGACTTATGTGCTGCCTCTTTTATTTGCTCACGGAAGGAGAACCAGTTATCCATTCAGATGCCCAGATGTTTCATGGCTGCCTTCGTTGTGATGCGTCTCATGACCTGATTAAACTCCCACTGCAATTCCTCCGTTGCTCTTGCAGCAATTACAGCAAGTATATCGTTTGCATACCCCGACAGATATGCATCATCCGGCACCTCTATTCTTAGGATGTCATGATAGGAGCTGTTCCACAAATCGCGGCCGAGAATTGAGCTCTGAGCAGCTCCGACTGTGAGTTGCTTCTTTCTTGGACACTCTGTGGTGTCGTATATTAAGATTCTATCGGAAAGACAGTCTTTCAATATACGCATGAGTTATTCTGGTGTTTTGAAGGCCTTCAATGCCTTCATCATCTCGGTTCACCTGGCCTGGATGAACGCATTTCTCACATCCAGTGTTGCAATTAAGATCTCCTTTCCCTTTCCTGATGAGAACCAAGCGTTGAACTTTCCACTGTTTGTGGAATATACTATCTTTCAAGCAGCAGTTCAACATGTACAGCTGCATCTGCAGGCAAACGCGTGCTACTGCTTTTAAAAATTCCGCCGGTATTCCGTCAGGTCCTGGCGCTTTTTTGTTCTGAAGAGAGGTCACGGCTATTACTAGTTCCTCCTCAGTAAAGAGATGATGATGATGACGACATTATGTATGATGGATGATGATGACGACGATGATGGGAATCATTCCAGTATTCGAAAACGTAATCTATGTTTTATGGAGTAACGTAAAATGGAGTAACTAAATTTGTTTTAGTGTGAGATTGATGAATATAATTTTTTGCGCTTTTCTGCCTTATTGTATATAGTGTACTTCTTGAAGTTGCTATTCTTTTTTATCTTCATAATCATTCCACTGGGATAACTAATAATAATAATAATAATAATAACAATCATTACTGTGGTGATCGCGAGCGCATTATGAATATACCTGTAGTCGATACTAACTGCCGAGCGTGCAAGCAAGAGCCAGAAACACTTGGACATGTTCTGAGTGGATGCTCAAAGTATGCACAAAACACAGGTTTAAACTCAACTAATATTTATTGAATCGAGTGCCTTGCGCGCGCTCGCGGAGGACGACTACACCGTTAGAGAGCAGGCCAAAGAGTAGATAGAAAGATCTATTTAGTTGCTTGTGTCACAAATAAACTTTTGAAAAATATTAATTTTTAATAAATTATTATTTCATAAAAAATATTATTCCACATTTTTTAAAAATGTTTGTCTTATTATAGGGGGGCGGGGTGGCGAGGTGTTGTTCTCCTTTTTCCACTTGGACATCTGGTCACCCTATTTTATGTAAATAACAACATATCCATTTATGTAAATCACATTCATTTCACAGTGATAAATAATGTAAAATTTAAACATACGCGGCTGCCATTTTAATACGCGTGCCACACCAGCACCATACTGCATACTCGGGAAGTATTGTAACCATTTTCATACGACAAAAGTGTGCTTATTTTCGGTTACATTACTTTGGTCTCCTTATATCTATTCTCCATATCGTTATTGGAATGCTTTATACTAAAAAAATGAATTTTTAAATGTTGCACATATGATTTTTATATGATTGTCAGGCCGGAAATGTGAAAAATGAGGGGTACATAACTTATAAATAAGTGATATTTATTAAATCTAACCCAAATATTCTATGAATCCCAAGTAGGGCCCTCTATACGAAAAAGTGTAAGAAGACGCGAAAGTATGAATTGGTTCTGTACGGAATTGATTTTAATGCAATAAATAAGTGCTAACGAAATAAATAAAGTAACAAATGTATGCAAATTATAGAGACTTAAATTGCATCAATTTTTAAAAGACATATGTATGCAATAATTGTATTCTGTGTATATTAAATTGATATAAACATATAGCAAATACACCCTGCACATTATAATAAATAGATACTATAAATTTATCCTTAAATAAATGTATTGAATATCTGTGAAGACTAAATATACCCATAAATTCAGTCTTTTTTAAATTCAAATACTTATTATAACCATTATAAGAAAATACTTTATAGGGTATATTAGTATAGGAAACTGTACATTTTATATTCGAAACTTTTATTCGATATCTGATGGTAAAATAAAACTTCTTACGTTTATTATAAACGTATCTGATGATTCGCATTGATGAAAATACATATAATTTTTGCGTGATTAGATGCGATTTCACCGATTTTATGCTGAACGTTGTGACGGTTAAATTTCATGAATTCGGTCAGATGACAGTCACTCCCCATCTCTATTAATGCCTATGTTCATGTCTATGATAGTTGATAGTAATGACTGTCATGGTTGCATGTTAAATAGGCCATAACTTGGATTTAGTGCAATTTTGATAATTAATTGAAAACTAGCCCTCTGCATCGACTGTGTATGTGTATGTAGTAGTAGTTCTCTTACAATCTGAAGGGGAAATGTCGGTGAAACTAATCCAACTTAATGCTATTTACAAATAAACAGAAAAAGATATATGAAATAATAAGAGTAACTATGACTAATAATTCTAAAAAAAAGTCATGAAAATTTGTAGTTTAATATGAATAAAATTTAACTTTGAGATGCATTTTGAAAGCAGTTCGAATTTTATATTTCGATGATTTATTTTGGCTAATATTATTGGTTTTATTATTTTTTAGAGTTAAAAAAATTACTTGTTGTTAAAATTATTATTACAGCTGAGTTTCGTACGTTCCTCTCATAACCTTACTTGCAAAAAGGAGCTATACTCACTTATTACGACCCATGCTTACCTCACTTATTACAGGGTGGCCGCTGGACCGGGAAATTACCAGGAATTTTTTGAGACTTCGTCTTCGACAGTCTCTTACGAATATTTTCGTCGTTTTACCGAACTTGTCTCCTTCGAAAAACTTCACTTATATTTCACTTCGTAAATATTTACAATTTTGTACAGTCCACTTTATATTTATTGTATGTGTACATCTCTATTTATATTATCTAAAATATATGTATTAAACATACCAGGTCTTGTTGGTGTTTTTATTCATTAAAAATACCGCGAGTGATTTCAATTTGCAAAAAATTGAAACTGATCAAAAACAGAGACCTTTTTCAATTTTTTTTAGATATATTTTTCAGTTATGTTATCATTCATGTTAAAATGCATGATTCGACAATCTTTTGATTTAAAAAGTTTCCATTTTAGGTTTTTATTTTTAAGAGTACATGTTCCCGGGTGGAAATTTAAGTCGGGGGCTGGCCAGTAACCGGCTGGAGAGCCCGGCTTTAAGCCGGGAGCTGGCCAGGGAGCCCCACTTCAAGTCGGGCTGTGGGAGGGGATCCGAATGCAATACTGATCATTACCTTTTAGTCTCCAAAATAAACTTAGGGCGGGGATGGAGAAGAAAGAGAACAAAAACCGAAACAACCGCGAATCGAGATTGAAAACTTACAGAAACCGGAAGTGCGAATAGATTTTCAGAATAAGATAAACGAAAGCATAGATAGGGCAACTTGGAAGGCGCTTAAAAGCAATAAAAATATAGTGGCATGGACTATTTTACTAGATATAATTGTTAGTAGACTATTATGTGCGCGCGCAAGCGCGCGCTAACTTTTGTGTTACTTTTTCTCAGTTTCTCAATTTTCGAATAACTATTTATTCGTTCAAATTTCTTGACCAATCAAATTCTTGCTGAAATTATATTTAAAAAAAATGTATTCAGTGAATCCATGTAACGCAGAATTTACTATTACTATTGATAATAGTAAATGGCGAGATACATTTGAAGATTTCAAGTGCACGTTACGTAATTTAATATTTGAGAAAAAAAAAAAATTTTTGTACAATGACATTTTCGGGTACTTTCACGGCCATTTTTTTCAATGTAAGCATCAATAAACATCATTAAATCATTAACAAATCAATACCTATAATTCAAAATATTATATTCTGATCCGATTCTCAGTTCTCAATATAAAAATCATTGAACATGTATTTGTACAGGAAGGTTTAAATAAATTTTTATAGAAAAAGAAGAGCGTGTCAAAATACATTGCTAAATAATTTAAACATATGCACATTGTACATGTCATTTTGAAAATTAAATTCAAATCCTCATTTTACGACCATTTTTGTAAATCTATGAATCAAGAAACATCGCTGAATCATTAAAACATTATCATATTGGAAAGTTTAAGTAGTTAAGAAAAACAACAGCGTACGATAAAACGTCGCTGAATAATTAAAATATATCCACATATCATTTTGAAAATTGAATTAAGACACATGCCTCTCTTTTTTGTGGTTATCTCAGCGAAATATTGAGTCCCACTCTTCCATTCCTCAGGAAATTGAATTCAACAAATTTGAACTTCGATAAATTAAAGCTTGGAATCTCCTCTTCAGAATGAGACCAAGTACATAACGAAATATTCACTTGTTCTCGACTTATAATAGAAAATCTGGCAGCATGTCCAATACGAAAGTCAGTTCGTCGAGCGGCAGTCGAATGTCGAATTTAAATCTTTTGTTAACGTGCGAAAAACAACAGACCAAAAAATGCAGTCACCAATGGACCGACCAATTTTTGCCTTGGTTATGTTTCCACATTTTCCATGACAATTCGAGAACCAGTAGATATTTTATCATGTTTTTAATTTCATTTTAAAGATGATATTTCCAACTTTGATTCAGATAACCTTCCATTTATTCCATTTCCTTCTCTGAAGCGTGCAAAAAGTTGAATTTGATAATCGAGAATTGGTCACAAACATTTAAAATAATTATATGATTAAGTGTTTGAGCTAGACGTCACAATCATGATAGTATAGGTGCAAATGTCATGAAGGTTAGTATAGAGATCCTCAAGGGAGAGTTGAGACACGGGGTATTTCAATTCTGAATGGTGCCGCTGTACCGGAACTAGTTGAACTTTTATGAATTTTTATCGGCTTGATTTGGCGCTACTTTCAAATCAAAATTTTATTTGCAAGAGGATTCAATACAGAATAGAGACAATACTCAAACAAGTTTTTTTTTTTGGTTTTGGCGACGGGCATGGAGATGTGATTTAGGTGAAATGTGGTAAGGGAGGTGAGTGTAGTGAAGGGTGTGTGTGGTAGTGTTTGGGAGCTTTTTGTAAGGTTGAAAGGGTTAAAAGGGAATTTGAAAGTGCTAATTTGGAGGTTAGTTGCCCAGGACGGAAAAGAGAGAGGGAAGACAGAGGACAGCAGATCGGTAAGGTAGGCACTAGGCCAGCATGTTTGCAATGAGGAGCCCAGTGGGGTCCAGCAGAGTGCAGCAGCGGGAAGAAAACAATCCCGGTGCTGATGATCTCACGTAGGTTGGCGAAACAGGGAGGGGGAAGGGTGATGCCGGAGATAATGCCGATGATGGCAAGGTGCAGTTTCTTAAGCCAGGGAATTTGGGGTCGGGAGAGAAGGAAGGGGCAGCAGCTGACAGAAGGACTCGAGGTAGGCCATCAAATCGAGATCTGTTTAATAGATCCAGATCTGGTAGCTTAGGATCGAGACAGCTTTTTAAGAAATGGGGACAGGGGGGAGAGTTTACGGATAAAAGCGATGAGGGGGACAAGACAGAAGACAGTAAAAGATCAAGGGAAGAAGAGAAGATTTCGTCGGCCAAATAATTCAGTTTTCTGTTTCCGATGTTCGCTTCAGAGCCGGATGGATCCAGATAGAAAACCTCTTTTTAGACTTAGACGATAACAGTCTTCTAATGTAAGTTCCGACATAGTTCTTGATAGGGACGCATAAGATTCCGTCGGCCAAATAATTCAATTTTTTGTTTTTAAAATTCGCTTGAAAGCCGAATAGATCCAGACAGAAAACCGTTTTTAGACTTAAAGGAAAAGAGTCTTCTGATCTGAGTTTCGACATAGTTTCTGATAGGGCCTCATAAGATTCCGTCGGCCAAATAATTCAATTGATTGTTTTCATAGTTCGGTTTGAAGCTGGATAGAGCCAGATAGGCAATCATCTTCGGACTTGAATAAAAACAGCCTTCATATGTAAGTTGCGACAAAGTTCCTGATAGGGCCGCAAAAGATTCCGTCGCCAAATAATCCAATTTCTTGTTTCCAAAGTTCGCTTTAAATCCGCATGGATACAGATAGAAGAACGTTTTTAGACCTAAACGAAAATAGTCTTCTACTGTAAGTTTCGACATTGTTCCTGAGAGGGCCGCATAAGTCTCCGTCGGGCAAATAATTCAACTTTCTATTACCGATGTTCGATTTAAAACCAGATAGAGCCAGATAGGCAACCTTCTTCGGACTTGAACAAAAACAGTCTTCTGATGTCAGTTGCGACAAAGTTCCAGATAGGGCCGAATAAGATTCCCTCGGCCAAATAATTAAATTTTATGTTCTCGAAGTTGGCTTCCAAGCCGGATAGATACAGATAGAAAACCGTTTTTAGACCTAAACGAAAACAGTCTTCTAATGTAAGTTCCGACATAATTCCTGATAGGGTCGCTTAGGCTCCGTCGGGCAAATTATTCAACTTCCTGTTTTCGATGTTCGCTTTAAAGCCAGATAGAGCCAGACAGACAATCGTCTTCGGACTTGAACAAAAACAGTCTTCTCATGTCAGTTGCGACAAAGTTCCAGATAGGGTCGCATAAGATTCCCTCGGTCAAATAATCCAAATTCTTGTTTCCAAAGTTCGCTTTAAATCCGGATGGATACAGATAGAAGAACGTTTTTAGACCTAAACGAAAATAGTCTTCTACTGTAAGTTTCGAAATTGTTCCTGATAGAGCCGCATAAGTCTCCGTCGGGCGAATAATTCAACTTCCCATTTTCGATGTTCGCTTTAAAGCCAGATAGAGCCAGACAGACAATCGTCTTCGGACTTGAACGAAAACAGTCTTCTAATATGAGTAGCGACAAAGTTCTAGACAGGGCCGCCTATGATTCCGGCCAAATAATTAAATTTTTTTTTCAAAGATCGCCTCAAGGCCGGCTGGATCCAGATAGAAGCCCGTTTGCAAACTTAAACGAAACCAGCCTTCTATTGTAAGTTGGGACAAAGTTCCAGATGGGGCCGCATAAGATTTTGTCGGCCGAATAATTCAATTTTTTGTTCTCAATATCGCTTCAAAGCCGAATAGATCCAGACACAAAACTGTTTGTAGACTTAAAGGATAAGAGTCTTTTAATGTAAGTTTCGACATAGGTCCTGATAGGGCCTCATAAGATTCTGTCGGGCAAATAATTCAACTTTTTATTTCCAATGTTTGCTTTACATCCGGATGGATCCAAATAGACAATCATCTTCGGACTTGAACGAAAACAGTCTTTTCATGGAAGTTGCGAAAAAGTTGCTAATAGGGCCGCATAAGATTCGGTCGTCAAATAATCCAATTTTTTGTTTCCAAAATTCGCTTCAAATCCGGATAGATACAGATAGTAAACCGTTTTTAGACCTAAGCGAAAAAAGTCTTCTAATGTAAGTTCGGACATAGTTCCTGATAGGGCCGCATGAGACTCCGTCTGGCAAATAATTCAACTTTCTATTTTCGATGTTCGCTTTAAACACAGATAGAGCCAGATAGACAATCGTCTTCGGACTCGAATGAGAACATTCTTCTAATGAAAGTTCCGACATAGTTCCTGATAAGGCTGCACCAGATTTCGTCGGGCAAATAATTCAACTTTCTATTACCGATGTTCGCTTTAAAACCAGATAGAGCCAGATAGATAATCATCTTCGGAATTGAACAGAAACAGTCTTCTGATGTCAGTTGCGACAAAGTTACAGATAGGGCCGCATAAGATTCCGTCTGGCAAATAATTCAACTTTCTATTTTCGATGTTCGCTTTAAAGCCAGATAGAGCCAGATAGGCACTCATCTTCGGACTTGACCGAAAACAGTCTTCTAATGTCAGTTGCAAGAAAGTTCCTCTCTTTCAACAGCGAAACAGCGCCTTGAACGGCGAGTAAAATGGATTCAGGAAAATTCCACCTTTTCAACTCATCCCTCCCGCCTGTTCAGTGAAACGTCACGTGCCGCTAAAAATCCACCTAGTCGAGAAGAGATTCAAGTTTTCTGGGAGAAAGTGTATGAAGATACTTATTAGCTAAATGAGGATGCTTAAGATATATCACTCTTTCGTAACTTTTGCCAAAGTCAAAGATTGCACGCTCCAAAAGAATAGTGTCCACTAATTACTGCTGAAGAAGTGAAGAAAGTTATCGCTAGAACTAGGAAATTTTCAGCGCCAGGGTCAGTTAAAATCAACGACTTTTGGTGGAAGAAGTTCACTTCTACGCACCAACATCCAGCTCGTATATTTACTACTTTTGGAGTGGAGAATATGGCGCTGTTGTAGAAACACGCGTTTCTGGAGCTGTGAACTTTTTGTCTAGAAAATACGTTTCGGGTGACAGACGGCATTAAGGCCGAGATTTTTGGTTCAGTTTTGTGTTTGGGTTTACTTTTAAAGGATGCTTTTTATCTGCGTGAAGTGACTTTGCTTGTTTTTTAGTGTATTTTGTCATTTCCTGTTGGTGGTGCTACTACTCAACCTAAAAATATCGGTTCTTCAAAGTGGCTTCAGTACGCTTGTGCAGAAGAGCGTTCCCGTGTTCGCCCAGTGGTCAACGTAACCAAGACGTAACACTGGTATTATATATATAATATATATATAGGGTCTCGACAGTGGCAGCTGTTCACAACAGTGCACAAGGACTAAATTTGTTTACCTGAGAGAACCGGGATTTGTGGTTTTCGCCTTCGAAATTATGACGGACCCACAAATGATGGAACTTTTAACATCTATAAAAGCGGATACTGCGGAAACTAAGAAGGAGGTTAAGTCTGTTAAAAAAAACAATCTCTAAACTGGAAACTGATTTGGATTCGCTTGTGAAAGAGTCACAGTTATTAAAAGCTGAATGTGACAGGCTGAAAAACAGTAATTCGGCTCTAACTGCGGAGGTATCCACCTTGAACAGCGAAATTTCCTCTTTCCAAAGAAGTGTTCGCGCCAATAACCTTATTGTGCACAAAAATTTCCTGACAAATCAGAGAACAATCAAGACCTGCCTAGCTAAGCACATTACGGATGCCTTTTGGTTGGGAAAGGGACAAGGTGATCTCCCTGTTTTGGTTAACTTGTGCCCTCGGTTTCATTAGCAATTAATTGTGGAAAAGCGAGTACAGCTCGCCGAGAAAAACATCGGCTGGTCGATAATAAACCTCTCTTGGATTTACAAATTGATGAACTCCAAGGCGAATCAAATCTGTAAATTACTTGTTTCGTTGACAGTGTTCCTGATCCCCCATCCATAGTCAAAAAAGCTGCCAAAACAAGACAAAATCGTTCTGGTTCCTCATCATCCACCTTCTGTGACAGTCAAATTGACTAATTTTTCAACAAGAAGCCTGGAAAATCAAATAAGCCAACGATCAGGACAGAGAGGCCGGTTTCCTAAATAGTTAGAGCAGAGTTTGGAGGGTAATATAGAGGTCAGCAGCAGGCAAGGGGTAGGCCCTGGTTTTCGTTTCATGTTCTGGAACGTGCATGGGATAAATAATTTCTCGGAGCTTGCCTCTTCGATCATCGATAAGGATATAATATGTCTCGCTGAGACCTGGTCCACGTCGTCGGTATTAGCTTCTCCGTTCTGGCTTCAGAATTACACCTGCGTAGTAAGTATGGCTATGAAATTCTAGACATTACTTCTAATTGGATTTTTATTGAGTGTTGGCACCAAGCCTTTAAAGTTATCATTGTAATGTTTACTTCAAGCCGTCGTTGGGTAGCCAGGCTCTTGTCGAGACGCTGAAGATGTTGATCGATAGAATTTGCTCAGTGTATCTATATATCTCAATTTTTTTGGGAGTTGATTTTAACTATCGTATAGGGGAACTGAGTCAGTTACCTGATGAATCTTTACCAGAGGATTTAGCAGGTTCTCCTTTCCGTTCATCTTTGGACAACGAGATCAGCCCCAGAAATGAGGCCTTGATAAATTGTTTGGAGGGGTACAATTTGGTTGTTTTAAATGGCAGATCTGAAAATGATACTCCAGCACAATATACTTTCATAGGTCATCAGGGTAGAAGTGTAGTAGATCTGATATTTTGTTATGCGGATTCCTTGGGTTTGATTTCAGATGTTTCGGTTTTGGGCATTCCTACATTATCAGACCATTTACCAGTGGTTGTTAAAATTGCTGATGATAATTTAATTTTATTCATAATTACTCTTCTGACGCCAATTTTAAAAGAGAAATTGCATCAAATCACTATTTTTCTAAACAGAGAAAACTACTTTATGTAAAAAACTAATATGAATATCAAAAAATACGGGCGTTATTTGTAATAGACACCGTGCCCCGCAACGACACCATACCCCTCTCCCTACCGTAACTTGAATAAATATGTAGCGGTTCGAAGTACATAGAAATTGTCTATTTTCGTCCGCTTGACTAAATTTTGTGTGTGTGTGTGGGGGGGGGGGGGTACAGAGACCTCACTACTTTGACGAAAGAAAAGTTTCGGTAGACCAGACAAGTCGTCTTTCTTATTTTTGATGCTTTTGCATTTATATCCAGGCATCGAATTACAAAATTACGACGCATTTTCTTCATAACCTCCAAAAACACCGAAAATACAGGTATTTCAAGGTAGGAATCCGTTTGCCAGGGCACTCGAATGTGTACCTGGTGATGGTCGATGTTTCTGTATCTCTCCATGGAAATAGTAGAAGCGAAAACAAAAGTCTTTCTAAGTATGACATTATGGAATAACGTTGGAAAATCATACATTTCATTTGGAATACCTAACTCTTTTATCTTCAAAGGATCTGTGTAGTGGCCTTTTTTTGCGTGTTTTATTTGTTTGACACCAATGTCACTTTTCGGGTTCCAGCAGAAATCAGCCATTATGTTGACATCACATTTTCCTTGTTATCGCTGCTCGATCGTCTTTATGTCCTGATGAAATCTTTCCCCTTGTTCTTCACTGAAATCACCTAAATTTTCTGGGGAATAGTCAATATGGGAATCTAAAAAATGCAATTTCAGATTCATAGAACAACCGAGTTTTTTTTTGTAATTTTTCACCAGTTCAGCAACTCTTTCTTTGTAATCTTCACTTTTGTGATTGCCAAGAAAATTCTCCACCACACACTTTAAACTCAACTATGATTTTTTTCACGTTGATTCGTTTTAGTTATAAAAGTCTCGTCTCTCAACATCTTGCGAATCTGAGGACCATCAAAACCTCCCTTTTTTAATTTCGCTTCGGTGACGTTTGGGAACTATTCTTCGAGATACAGCTAGCATGCATCCTCTTTATTCAGAGCCATTACCCATTGTTTCATCAGGCCTAATTTAATGTGAAGTGGTGGGAGAAGTACTTCAGAAGAATCCACTAATGGTTCCATTATGACGTTCTTAGACCCAGGTTCTAAAGATGTCCCTGTCGGCCACGATTTTTTTTTGTAATGTTTTTTCCGATCTCTACTATCCCATTCGCAAAGAAAGCACGGGTATTTTGTGTTTCCTTTTTGTTGACCCAATAATATTGTAATTATTTTTAGATCCCCACAAATTTTCCAGTTGTGTTAGGATTACTTGATTTTTTCGAGTAGTGTTTCAAGAGTTGGGTAATCTTCTTTCATCTTTACTGAGTGCGCGACAGGAATAGGGGCATATACATTAGTATTATGTAATAACACAGCTTTGAAGCTTTTCTTTGAAGAATCTATAAAGAGTCTTCACTCATCAGCTTTGTAACATCCAGATTTTAGTTTATTGATCAATCCGTTAACGCCGTGACAATAGACAAATGAATGTTCTTTATCTTGGGAAAAATATTGTCGATATTCTTTTTCTCGTTGTCTATAAAAGGACGCGCTCCCTGTAGTTTCTCCTGCAACATTATGTTTTAACCACGCTGCAAGATATTCTGCCTATCTTTCGGCAAACCCACATCTCGTACAAGATCGTTTACTTTCTCCTGAGAAATTTCCTTCGACTTTCCTTAACGTTATGAGAATTATAGTCATCATTATCACTTGACTCACTATCGCTATCAGTCTCACTTCCGATTTCACTTTCAAATTCGTTTATTAAATGTTGTCCATCTCAATTGTTTTTTTTCAGCTCACTTTTTTGTATTGATGGCTCGATAGTCATTTACTTTGTCAGATTTATGGAATACCCAATTGCAATCTTGATTGGAAATTTCGAAACCAAAGAGTAGTCGATACACATCTTTGATATTCTGACTTATGTTCCTGCGGTTTTTGGCTATTTCGTATCCACTACAAACATAACAAAAGATGACGACGTTTTTATCGCAAATGTGAGATGAACTTCTACTTGTAACATCACATCTTATTGTAGCCGAGTTACCCACCACAATAGAACTGCGGTTGTCTGATGACGACGGCTGCGAGCCCGCTTTCTCACCCTGACCAGTCGCCGATACTGGGTTTTTGAGGCCCTGCATCGTAAAAAGCTTGCTACCTTTTTCCATGACTCTTATCCAAAAATAGTGAGATGCATAAAAGAGCTTATGCTCTTGTGGCGGACAAGATTTGTCATAACATCTGATAAAAGAAAAGTGACTACCAGCTATATCACATATAAGAGGGGGGTCTTCCATGGACATATATATATCTTGGAATGCCGCAAGCGGAAATCCAAAATGGGTTCCTATACTGCTCTACACGTTTGGTGCAGTAAAATGGAACGTCGAAGAGTTGAAGCAACTTGACCGAAGCACACGCAAGATGATGGCGTATAGATCATCCTAGATCTTCCGTACCTCGAATATACCTCCTTGCGAAGCTTAGAGTGTCTTAATCGAAAAACTGTTCTGGCTACAGCCTGCTCAGTTATAAATAGCACAGATTCTCTTATGCGACTCGTACATCAACATGAAGTCGTCGATGCTATAGCGTTTCTATACCGTGCCGCAGATAGGACCGCAGAGGAGCTTGGCCTCTCATTTGATTCCAGCGACACTACACATGGTCTAGCATTACTAATACCTTTGGTGTTTAAAAGTCGTGTACAGGAAGCAGAACGTACGCTTCTATTAAGAGAACATGCTGGCAAGCCCCTTCATGGCAAATTCTACGCCATCATACGTACAGAAGAGTTCTCGATGGGTCTGTTCAATATGTTTCTCAAGTCTGCTGGATTGAGATCGGAGACTGAGGGATTTCTGTCAAGACAGCGTTATAGACACCTTAGTCTACCGCGAACGCATAATGAATGTACCTGTAGGCAATACCAACTACCGAGCGTGCAAGCAAGAGCCAGAAACACTTGGACATGTTCTCAGTGGATGCTCAAACTATGCACGTTACGGGTTCATAGAGTGACACAATGCGGCTCTAAAAGTGTTATATTACCATCTTAGGCACTTCTACGGTGTTGATCTACTGCCTATCTTACCATACGCCCAGCAGGAACTCGAGTCTGTTGTGGAGAATGATCAGTGTAAGATCTACTGAAATTTCTCATTCTCCACCACTGAACCTATCAGTGCTAAGAAGTCTGATATTGTCCTCCAGGATCTGAACACCAAGATCATTTACGTGATTGAATTTTCAGCATCAGCCGATGGTGATATCACGGCAATGGAGGAAGAAAAACGGGCGAAATATGAAGCACTTCTTTTCGAGCTAAGCAGGCTGTATCAAGGCTACGAAGTCCATCTTGTAGTTCTCATAATCGGCTGTCATGGAGGTATGAAAGCTTCATTTCTTAGCCAACTCAACAAGATTTCGGCTTGCCAGCGTCAGGCTCATTCCATCGCGAACCGGATACAAAAGGCTGTTCTTCTGGGATCACTTCATCCGGTCGGTTAACACTGTTCCTCATAACATTCTACAAAGATTTCTAGCTCTAAAAAGTATCCAGAGGTAAAACCTTCATCTCCAACTGTCCGTCTGCCGCGCAAGGTCATCCGAGGCTAGAGGTCTGACTCCAAGGAACAGTGTTGCACGAAGTTATCTCGCGTGAATTTCCAGCTATTGCTGACCTTCTAGAACAGAAGGAGCAGAAATGGACGTACACGTTCCAGTTGCGTTGGGATTGTTTGCTTCAAGGAACCATGAGCATAGCTTCCGGAGCCTACAACTGCTCAAATAATGTCAGGGATAGAGATGAGATTAAGCGTAGGGACGTGACGACCCTGTCGCTTGAGAGCTGCGGCATTTGCAGTCAGTCACGTTGCATTGGGCTAACTCCCCAATGCAACGGCAATGTGCTAACTCCCCAATGCAACGAATTATGCGGTTACGTCACCACACCGAAAAAATGCCTTGCATCCGCCTACAAGGAATCCACTATTCTGCCTTGTTAGGACAGGCGCCAACTTTGTAATCCTAGCTAAAATAACAAGGTTCCAGTTCAGGTGAAATAACAAGGAAATAAAGTTGAATTAACCAAGTTTTTTGGTTTTTTTACTAGGGAAAACTAGTCAAAATGACAAGGAATAATCTGTTAGTTCAACAATATATGTATAGATATTATTAATATAGTATTATTGCTAATGCAGAAAAAATATGATTGGTTCTAGTGAAGTGGGGGCTTCACTAGCTCGGGAATTCGCTGGGAATTAATTAAAATATTGAAGAAATGCAAAATATAAATCATTCGACTTACTTTTGAATCTCCTTAAATATTTTATTTAATTCAACTCTCTAAACATATATAAATAATATGAGATTTTTTGTAGTCTTGAACTTGAACTTATTACATATCAAATTGTGGGAACCATCTATACAGTATTATGTGTTTTACCCACACTGAACAACTTTTGAACAATACCACGCTACTGCTATGTCAAGTCTACGTCAAGTCAATGCTACGTCGGTTTCTCAAATCCTATTGTGGACTCTCCTTCAGTGAGATAAAATATCATGTGTAACGCGGGAGGATTTTGTTTTTTCTAACCTCGTGCAGCAAACTTCCCACTCGTTAGAAAATATAAATCAACTTCCCTAGACACACAATACACTAATGAGTGAAATTTGAAACTGTTTTTTGAGTTTCAAAAGTTCAATTTGTAAGATTGTCAAGTATGTATTAAATCATTCAGTTTACAATGCGTAACTCTGAAGTCCTTACTCTAAAATTTTGCATTTTTTAGTCTTAAGTCCAAATCATTCATTATTGAATAAAAAAATTAAATAAAGATTACAAGGGAAGGAATTAAGAATTGAAAATGTTAAAAATTCAACCATTTTGATAGATAAACGCTTTAAGTCAATTAAACTATAAACATAGATTAGTTAATAATTTTACACGGACCAGACTAGGTGGGTCTTATATTTTCGAGTCAGCTGAATTCGAATCCGTTGTCCGTTTGGTCCCATCAGGTCAGGATAAGTTCAAGGTCAAACTTACAAAATTCATCGCTCACCAATTAAGTCAAGGTACCCATAGGTTTTCGAGGTCGCTGAATTCAAATCCGTTGTTCGTTCAGTTCCATCAAGTCAAGGTCGAGATCAATTCAAGGTCAAACCTACAAAATTGATCTCTAACCAAATTAGTTGGGGTAACTATAGGTTTTCGGAGTCGCTGAATTCGAATCCGTTGTCAAGGTCAGTTCAAGGTCAAACTCACAAAATTTATCGCTGACCAATTAGGTCACAGCTCCTATAGGGTTTCGGGGTCGCTGAATTCAAATCCGTTGTCCGTTTACTCCCATCAGGTCAGGGTCAAGGTCAATTGAAGGTCAAACCCACCAAATTAATCGCTAACCAAATAAGTCATGGTACCTATAGGTTTTCACGGTCGATGAGCTCGTATCCGTTTGGTCTCCTCAGGTCAGGGTCAAGGTCAATTCAAGATCAAACCTACAAAATGTGTTGCTAACCAAATAAGTCGGGGTACCTATAGGTTTTCGGGGTTACCGAATTCGATTTCGTTATCCGTTCGGTCCCATTAGGTCAGGGTCGAAGTCAGTTCAAGGGAAAACTTACAAAATTAATCGCTAACCAATTAAGTCAGCGTACCTAAAGGTTTTCGGGTTCGCTGAATTCAAATCAGTTTGTCCGTTTGGTCTCATCAGGTCAGGGTCGAGGTCAATTCAAGGTCAAATCAAACGGACAACGGATTTGAAATTCAGTGACCCCGAAAACCTATAGGTACCCTGACTTAATTGATTAGCGATGAATTTTGTAAGTTTGACCTTGAACTGAACTTGACCCTGACCTCATGGGACTAAACGGACGGCGGATTAGAATTCAGTGACCCCGAAAACCTACACGTACCATGATTTATTTGGTTAGCGAATAATTTTGTAGGTTTGACCTTGAATTGACCTTGAACCCGACCTAAGATGTTTAAACGGACAACAGATTTGAATTCAGCGACCCCAAAAAACCCATGGATACTGTGAATAAATTAGTTAGCGATGAATTTTGTAAGTTTGACCTTGAACTGACCCTGACCTGGTGGGACCAAACGGAGAACGGATTCAAATTCAGCGATCCCGAAAACCTATAGGTACCCTGCCTAATTTGTTTAGCGATGAATTTTGTAGGTTTGACCTGGAACTGACCTTGACCCTGAACTGATGGGACCAAACGGACCACGGATTTGAATTCAGCGACCCCGAAAACCTATAGGTACCCCGACTTAATTAGTTAGCGATGAATTTTGTAAGTTTGACCTTGAACTGACCTTGACCCTGACCTGATAGGACCAACCGGACAACCGATTCGAATTCAGCGACCCCGAAAATATAAGACCCATCTAGTCTGGCCCGTGTTGCAAGGGCTTAGATTTTTTCGTCCTGTGTAATTAACATTTGCTTTAATCAAACAATAAAATTAAACAATTTCAAAATTTAAACGTTCAAAATTGTATTGAATCAAATCGAAAGCTCTAATACTTGAAACGTTGTAAATTCGTAGATTCATAATTAGATGACACGGACAAATTGAAAAAGTTTCCAATTGAGCAGGCAGGATCCATTTAAAAACAGGCAGGTACACTTACACTGCCATGATTTGGAAACACACCGTAACGGCAAAAAATTGAAAAATTATTATTATTATTATTATATCATTAAGCCGTTTCCCTTTCGGGGTAGGCGTGAATTGCTCGGTTGGATAGTAAGAATGATCAGTGTAAGATCTACTGGAATTTCTCATTCTCCACCACTCAACGTATCAGTGCTGCGAAGCCTGATATTGTCCTACAAGATCTGAAGACCAAGATCATTTACGTGATTGAATTCTCGGCACCAGCCGATGGTAATATCACGGTAAAGGTGGAAGAAAAACGGGCGAAATATCAAGCACTTCTCTTCGAGCTGAGCAGGCTATACCAAGGCTACAAAGTCCGAGAGCTCCGGCTCTTGCAGTCAGCCCTGGATAAAACGCAAAAAAATCGATTTAAATGGTCGGACCAACTCAGGATGGACATCCTTACCTGTTGGCAAAGAAGCTCACCGGAGCGAAGAGGATTCATTCACAGGTGAAGAGCAACATCCTCCAGTGAACATACCACCCGTTCCAGCAAGACCACCTTTTCAGATAGCCCATAATGCCAGCATCAGAAGTAGGTGATCTATCCACTAAAAAGTCTTTCTCAGGATGGACAAATTAGCTGATGCTAATACTGCTCTACCCGATTTACTCCCCGAAGATGTTAATTTCTGGAATCTGAACTGTGTAGTTTACGAGAATGCGGTCTCCCTGCTTAGCGACAATAGAAGTAAGGATACTTCAGTACGTCTGAGTAAGACTCGCGAGCGTATTGCACAGCTTCAGTTCAAAATTGAAACGGCGAGACATCATACATCAAATATTCAGTGCGCGGTTAGCCACATAACATCAAGTAAAAAATTAACCCCAAAAGTTAGAGCACTTGCTCGAAACTTAACTGGACGCAAAAAATAAGATCTCTTTCAACAGCGAAACGACGCCTTGAACGACAAGTAAAGTGGATTCAGGAAAATTCCACCTTTTCTACTCATCCTCCACATCTGTTCAATAACCTGTCACGTCCCGTTAAAAATCCGCCTATTCGAAAAAAGATTGAAGTCTTCTGGGAGCAAGTATATGGAGGTACTTATCAGCTAAATGAAGACTCTTCAGATATATCACTCTTTCGTAACTTTTGCCAAAGCCAAAGGTTACGAGGTCCAGAGGAAGAGTGTCCACTAATTACTGCTGAAGAAGTGAAGAAAGTTATCGCTAGATCTAAGAACTTTTCAGCACCAGGGCCAGATAAAATCCACAACTTTTGGTGAAAGAAGTTCACTTATACGTACCAACATCTAGCTCGTATATTTACTACTTTCTCAAATGGAGAACAACCCATCCCGCAGTGGCTAGTGAAAGGACGCACGGTATTGATCCCTAAGACCGGAGATTTGTCAAGTCCAAAGAACTAAAGGCCCATAGATTGTTTAAACACCAGCTACAAGCTATTCACTGGCAGCCTTTAAGGAGAGGATATTAACATCTATCGAGCCGGTATGAAGTGCAATAGTTGAACAACGTGGATGCAAGAGAGGGCTGGCAGGTTGCAGGGAGAACCTTTTAATAGACAGGTGTATTACCCAAGACTCGATCAGGTGTCGACGCAATCTGTCCATGGCTTGGATTGACTACCGTAAGACATTCAATAACATGAACCATGAGCTACTTATTAGGCTCCTCGAGTGCCTGGAGGTGCATCCAAAAATAGTGAGATGCATAAAAGAGCTTATGCCCTTGTGGCGGACAAGATTTTTCGCAATATCTGATAAAAGACAAGTGACTACCAGCTATATCACATATAAGAGGATGGTCTTCCAAGGAGACTCTTCAAGTCCGATATTTTTCTGCATCTCCCTCTTGCCTCTATCTATTATGCTCCGAAGCAAAAACTCTGGATACCTATGTGGCCCGCCGAACAGAAGAGAATATAAGCTCAACCACCTTTCATACATGGACGACCTTAAACACTTTGCTTCCTCGAAAGAGGATCTTAACATCCTTGTGGAGGTGGTGAATAGGTACTCTGAAGCGATTGGCATGAGCTTCGGACTGGACAAGTGTGCCTGCATCTACCTACACCAAGGAAGACTAGAAACTACACCATCGCATGACGATCAGGATGTTCAACTCATGGGCGGAAATACCACTCAACATCTTGGTAATCGAGAAACATATACATATCTTGGAATACCGCAAGCGAAAACCCAAAATATGCGTGTGTTAAAAACGGACCTTGTAAAGAGGTATCGCCAAATTCTCAGAAGAATTTGGGCTTCTGAATTATCTGGAAAGAATCAGATCCAGGCGACCAATATGCTGGCCGTTCCTATACTGCTCTACACGTTTGGTACAGTAAAATGGAACGTCGATGAGTTGAAGCAACTTGACCGAAGCACACGCAAGATGATGACAATCCATCGAAGTCTTGTAAATTTAACTATTCTATCTTAGCTTGAAAATTCATCTTTTTTAGATGAAAATTTGTTTTTTTAAATTGAAAATTCAGCTATTTCGTTGAAAATTCACATATTTTAATTCAAAAAATCGATCTTTTTTTTGTAGAAAATTACCTTTTTCCTTGAAAGTTAATCTTCTTGTTTTGTTTAAATTAATTTTTCTGGCTCAAGATTTATCATTTTTGTTAAAAATTCATTTCTTTGGTTGAACATTAATTTATTGACTAAAAATCTAATTTTTTAATTTTTGTTGCAAAATTATCTTTTTTAGTTTAAAATTCATTACTTTGTTTCAAAATGTAACTATTTTTTTTAAGTTAGTTTTTTTTTGTGGAAAATAATTTTTTAAAGTTGAAATTCGTTTTTTCTTTTGAAAATTTTAAATTCTATCAAAACAACTAAGTAAAGGAATAATTTAAAAAAATCGTTTGTTTTAAAAACTAATAAATTTGAAGAAAAAATAAATAACTGAAGAATTGAAAATTAAAATTTGTAACAAAACAGGTTTTTCGTGTTATTTATCTGTATGTCAATTAAAACATCTTTTTTTTAATCTCTTAAATAAAAAACTAAATAATTTTTTTAATATTTAAAAACCTTGTAAATAATAATGCGGAAGAACTCTTAAATTTTGGCGATACCATTTCTGAAGTGGAAATATTGAAGAAAGATTAAACAATAAAATTATTTAATGAATGTTTTTAATTTCAAATTCAGTACAAATGTTTGAAAATTTGCCGAATTAACTAAATACAATAATAATTTAAAAAAATTGTTTGCTCTATAAATTTAAAAAGTAAAGAAAAGAAATAACTAAATAATTTTAAAAAGGGTTTTTCGTGTTCTTTATATATATATATAAATAAATTTTTTTTCAATAAAACCTCAAATTTTCAATTTTCAACAAAGTAGTTAAAGTTTCAACTGAGATAGATAAATTTTCAGTAAAAAAAAATTAATTTGCCACAACAACAAAAATTTGAAACCGTAGTGATGAATTTTTATC